>JAWNNJ010000670.1:910000-1439164 GCA_035045125.1 Hypselothyrea guttata | reverse complement strand
CAGCTGTGTTCAATAAAATAGCAGTGCGAATTGAGCTGTGCCTTTAAGGTTCAAAATCCAAACTTATAGACCAATATGGAACAATATATGTTTACAGGATCGAAGTGTATATATTTTTACATAAATTAATAACTTTTCCCCTTTTCATCAATACATCATTCCATCAGTTTGGGTCAATAATAACAAGCAACTCTCGAATCCCGCTGTTCAGTGAAATAGCAGTGTCAATAGAAGTGAACTGAAAAAATTTTTTAAAAATTATAAATAATTAAATTATGTTACATAATACCTTCCTTTTGCGCTAAGACGTTGTTTTATAACCTTTTTGGGCTATAACAGCCTCGCATTTAAGTGGTATGGAGTCCACCACGTCCAGCCGACGCTTGAGAGGATTATGCGCCCTTGCCTCTTCTACAACTGGCCAAATCTGCGTCTTAGAGGACGGCGATTGGTTTCAAACGAAGGGTTTAATATCCCCCTATAAGTTTTTAATCGGATTGGAATCCGGGGACCGTGATACCAATGTCATTTAATCAATCCTTTCTTGCCTAAACCCATTTTTAGCCCATTTGCTGGAGGATTCGGGTCCGTAGCCAGCGGGAACGTCCATTTTAACGGGATATTCCAACTGGCATATGACGGGACAATGTTCCTGAGTATGTCTACGTATAAATTTTGGTCCGTGATCCCATCGATCAAAATTACCAGACCCATACCGGAACATGCAAAATAGCCCCATACTAAAATTTTAAGGCCACAGACCTTAGCAGTCTTCAAAATATTATTGGTAAGATATTCCGTGTTTTGGGGTCGCCGGACATACTGTCTAGAGCTGTTCCACCAAACATGACCAGTTTGGAATCATCTGTCCAAAGGATTTTACGACTTTTTGTTACAAGACTGTTTAAATGGCTTTTGGCAAACTGCAACTTGTTTTGCATGTTCCGGTATGGGTCTGGTAATTTTGATCGATGGGATCACGGACCAAAATTTATACGTAGACATACTCAGGAACATTGTCCCGTCATATGCCAGTTGGAATATCCCGTTAAAATGGACGTTCCCGCTGGCTACGGACCCGAATCCTCCAGCAAATGGGCTAAAAATGGGTTTAGGCAAGAAAGGATTGATTAAATGACATTGGTATCACGGTCCCCGGATTCCAATCCGATTAAAAACTTATAGGGGGATATTAAACCCTTCGTTTGAAACCAATCGCCGTCCTCTAAGACGCAGATTTGGCCAGTTGTAGAAGAGGCAAGGGCGCATAATCCTCTCAAGCGTCGGCTGGACGTGGTGGACTCCATACCACTTAAATGCGAGGCTGTTATAGCCCAAAAAGGTTATAAAACAACGTCTTAGCGCAAAAGGAAGGTATTATGTAACATAATTTAATTATTTATAATTTTTAAAAAATTTTTTCAGTTCACTTCTATTGACACTGCTATTTCACTGAACAGCGGGATTCGAGAGTTGCTTGTTATTATTGACCCAAACTGATGGAATGATGTATTGATGAAAAGGGGAAAAGTTATTAATTTATGTAAAAATATATACACTTCGATCCTGTAAACAAATATTGTTCCATATTGGTCTATAAGTTTGGATTTTTGACCTTAAAGGCACAGCTCAATTCGCACTGCTATTTTATTGAACACAGCTGTATATCGATAACAGCAATATTTTTAAGATTTATAATGAAATTCAATATAGAAAGATTTAATTAAGAACTTCACGACGAATTTATACTGATGTTTAGTACCCTGTACCCATTGAAGGAGAATGGGAAATCACAGGCGCTTATTAACTTTGTTTTTAGGACAGAGTTTTCGTATAGCGTTTTTGGCATAAGTCATGTGATATCTGATATTGGATAATATTGATATTATTTTTAAAAGCTTTCAAAAGCTTTATTTATTTTAAAATACGCATGTAGCAATATTGATTAATATAATACTCATCAGAAATTTATTTTTCCTATATCTATAAATTGTAGAACGTCTTGTTGTTGATTTTTCTGTGTGTACTCACCGCCATTGAATCCACCTGGACCCTGGCGCATATTCGCGCCTGGACCTGGTCCGCCGAAGCCCATCTGCTGCTGCTGCGTCATCATCATGTGGCGCCACTCCTGCTGCGAGCCCATGGGCATTCCATCGGGGGTCACCTGCACGTTGGGCGGCCGCTGCATGCCGCCTCCGCCCACGCCCACGCCACCGCCAGCGCCGGCGTACGGCATGCCAGCACCGCCGACGCCCACGCCCACGCCCACTCCGACGCCAGCTGCGCCGCCGCCACGCGGTCCGCCTGCCGCATGCTGTTGCATGTACATGGCGGCATGCTGGGGCCGCATCATGGGTCCGGAGGGGGGGATGGGCTGCTGGGTCATGCGTCGCATGGCCGCCGCCTGCGCTGCGCTGTTCGGGAAACGTCCACCGCCGCCGCCGACACCGACGCCGCCTCCCACGCCCCCGCCGCCGCCCACCGTCTGCTGCATCATCTGCGCCTGCATCAACTGCGCCTTGGTGGCGCTGTACTCGGGGGGCGGGGGTCGGGCGCCGGCCATGTGCTGCTGCTGCTGCTGCTGCATCGCCTGGGCGCGCATCATCTGCTGCTGTTGCAGGAACTTGGCCTGATTGGCGGCGCCCGGGGGCACGGCGCCGCCCACCATCATCTGGGCGTTGCCGGCGGCGGGTCCGCCCATCTGCATCGGATTCATGGGGCCGCCGGGCACAGGTCCGCCCACGGGCACGCCCATCTGCATGCCACCCATGCCGCCCATGGGTCCGCCCAGCTGTGCCATGCCCACATTGCCGCCACCACCCACCGATTGCTGCTGCGGCTGCTGCTGCTGCTGCTGTTGCGGCTGCTGTTGCTGCTGTTGCATGCCAGCAACATTGGCATTGGCGGCGGCCTGCGCCTGAGCTGCTGCTGCTGCCGCCGCTGCTGCCGCTGCCTGCGCCTGCGTTTGACGCTGACGCATGTTGGGCGGCACCTGTTGCTGCTGCTGCTGCTGCTGCGCTGCCGCTGCTGCGGCTGCTGCTGCCGCCGCCTGTTGCTGCTGCTGCTGGCTGAAGTTCATGCTTTGGCTTTGGGAAAGCGAGAAGCCGTCGGAGGGTACTGCGGAGAGAATGCAAAAGAATTTTTATTAGTATATGTTTTTTATATTTTATTTAGATTTTTAATACAAAGCATTTTTTTAACAATAATTTTAAAATATATATAAATTGTTTATTGATTATAATTTATTTATTTTTGCACTATATTTTATTTAATTTTTTTATTATAGCTATTTTTATTATAGGTTTTTTTTATTATAGTTATTTTTTTATTATAGTTATTTGTTTTATTATAGTTATTTTTTTTATTATATTTTTTTATATTTTATTTATTTTGTATATTGTTTATATTTATTTTATAAATAAATATTATGACTATATTTTAATAACTATTATATTTTACCCATTTTTTTTACATTTAAACATTGTTATATATTTAAAAATTTTAAATTTTTATTGTATTTTTATTAAGTTTTATTTAAGTATATTTTATTTTTTACATTTTATTTATTTTGTATTTTATTTTATTTTTTTATTTTATAAATAAATATAATTATAATATTTCAATAATTATTATATATTTACCATTTTTTCTTAAATATTTATATTGTTATATATTATTTCAATTTGTATTTGTTTTCTATATTTTAATTGTATTTTTATTACCTTTTATTTAAGTATATTTAATTTTTTATATTTTATTTATTTTGTATTTTATTTTATAAATTCATTTTATAAATAATTATAATTGCAATATTGCAATAACTATTATATTTTTCCTTTTTTTTAGATTTATATTATTATATTGTTATATATTATTTTAAAAATTTTGTATGGTATTTTTTTAATTTAAATTGTATTTTTATTAACTTGTATTTAAGTATACTCTATGTTGCTTACCATTGGCATTCATGTTTTGATTTGGTTGCTGCTGCTGCTGTGGGGCATTTGGACCGTTGCCATTGCCTGGGGCATTGCCGCCATGCGGCTGCTGTTGCTGTGGTCCACCTGGTTGCTGCTGCTGTTGTTGCTGCTGCTGCTGCTGCTGCGCTGCCTGCTGCTGGCTGAAGAAGACGCCTTGCTGCGCGGCAACGGACACGTTGCTCTTCATGTCGCCGCTCAGATGCAAATGCTGACCAGCTGAGACCTGCGGCAGAGGGGAAGAGAGAGCGAAAACATTTCAATTAGCATTAAGCTATGTTTTAAATTGAAATTAAATATTATCTATAGCATAAATGTAGCGCATACGTCATGTTATACTAGAAGAAATTTCGTAATGTTCTTAAAAAACAAAAATTCATTTGAATATTATAAAATATTAGTTTGTTTAAAGGCAAGTTTGTATCTCATTTTTTTTCTAAATAAAATATTAAACCTAGCGAGAATATTGCGCATACGCCATGTTTTATGTGTTATTAAGTTTGTTATAATTAACAAACAAAAATTTAAATAGTATAGCATTTTTATTTTTATTTTTATATTTATATTTGAACGCCATTTTTTCGTCAATTATTCAACGTATAATTTTAGAATATTTTTTGTAGGCCGGAAACTTATTGAACTGCTGAAGTAGGCATAGGGAACGTTGTACCTATGACATGTGTAACTGCAGCCAGGGATTTAATACCATTCGGTTTATGGAGCTCCATTGTCTCTGGTTTTGACTCTGGCTGTGACTTTGGCTTTCACTCAGCTGCCACAAGCTGCAGTTATTACCCAATCAGAAATTCAATCAGTTTCATATGCCAACAGACTGTCAAATATCTGGGCTTATATGACAGTGTCTCTTGCTCTGGCAGCCACTTACTCAAGCGAGTGCTCTTTCTATCTCTCTCTCTCTCTTCTCTCTCTCACTCTCTCTCTCTCTCTCTCTGTCTCTCTGTGTTGCTGTCTACAAGTTCTAATTGCCAGTAAGCCGTTAGACTTCACACTTGCCTCGGCGCTTTGCCTTGCCTCTCTATCAAAGTCAAAGATTTTAAGGCTAATTCCCAAACAGAACGCACAGAGCGAGACAGCCCTGTTTTATTTGCTATCAGCAGCAGACGAAGAGAAAGCAAAAGAAGCATAGAGAGAGAGAGAGAGAGAGAGAGAGAGAGGAAGAAAGCGAGAGAATGGCGCCTGGCAATGGCTTTTTACAGCTTATTAACGCCACAAACTGCAATCGTGGCAAGTCGCATTCGCGTCGCATTTATGTCTCTGCCAAGGAAGCTGGCCATGCTCTGCTCTCTTACTCACACAGCTCTCTCTTTCTCTCCCTCTCTCTCTCTCTCTCTCTCTTTTCGCTACTCATCTCACTTGCATACATATATCTTTGGCTACTTTTTCATAGTCTACTTTTCAGCTGCAAGGTTCAAGCTCACGCTAACAGGCCAAGTTCATTTTCATATTTGCAATTTATTATTTGTTATTGTATGGCAGACAGGGACGGCAGTCGAAGGGGGGTTCATTCAAGGTAGCCAAGGGGGGGTTCGGCTTTTTTTTTTGCATTTCAATGCCAGCTCCGTTGATGTGTGAAGTAGAAGCAATCTGAGGCAACTGGCTAACGATACAAGCTTTGCTACTTAGAATTCTGATAGAGGGTTTATTTATAATATAGAAATTAAGTACTTGAAAAATTCTAAAAAAAAAGCAAATAATTTTATTTAAAGAACTTTCTTTCTTATAGCAAAAATTTCCTAAAGAAATATCTTTCTTAATTAGAAAATCTTATAAAAACAGCAAGTTAAATTCTGCAAAGCAGCAAAATGTATTCAATATTTGCAAAATAAAATATTAGTTGTTGAAATTTTACAGAAGAATAAAAAGTTTTCAATTGGGGTTTATTTAAAGTGAGGTTAGGAAGAGCGCATATGGCTGTCGGTGTGCCCAGAGCAAGCTATGGCTATGTTGTTTACATTTGTTGTTGCTGTTATTGTTGCTGTTATTGTTGCTGTTATTGTTGCTGTTATTGTTGTTGTTATTGTTGCTGTTGTATTGTTGCTGTTGTTGCTGCGTGTCCTCGTCTGCCTTGACGCGTCATTGTCGACGCTGAACTCCCAATAAATCTTGGCGACACGACTCCAGCGTCGGCGTCGACAGCGACGTCAGCGTCGCTGCTTGCTGCGTGAGCTTGTTGATGTAGCCTGTGGCTGCCTCCCTGCCTACCTCTCCACTGCCATGCTTCTCCCCTCCCTCCACTTCATCCTCTTACAGTTTCTTCTACTCAGCGCCTAAAAGCGCACTAGGCAACTTTGTGGCCAGTTTTTCAGCTGCTGCTGCTGCTGCTGTTGTTGTTTTAATTTATTACCTTATCGCCTCTCTCTCTCTCTCTCTCTCTCTCTCTCTCTCTCTCCCTCTCTCTCTCTTTCCCTCTCTTCTCTTACTTGCGTGTGTGCGTGCGGCATAAAGTACACTGATTAAAAGTCATGGACTCGCCTAAGCTAATTGAAGTTTAGTGTGTACAGTGGGCGCCAAAAGTGTTTTGCCATTGACCTGCCATAAAGCAGCTTCACCTCGCACCTGCTACGCCCCTCTCCCAAAAGCCAACCTTAACCTCTCCCTTGCCCCAACTTATCAGCTTCATAAATCATTTGCATGACGCTGCTGAGGTGCGAAATGCGTGTGTGTGTATGTGTGTGTGTGCATACTGTTTGCGGTAACTGTTATTTATCTTTTTCTTGCCATTGTGGTATTGCAACTGCCTGCAATCTGTGAGATATGCTGTAAAGCTGAAAGCATAAAATAGATTCAACAAGCCTAGGCTTAAGGTAAAAACTACAAAATTGAGCTTTAATATTTTTAAAATGTTGAGAAAAGAAAATGGCAAATTGTAACATTTTTCACATCTGAAATCGCATTTTATTATTCATATACCAAGTGCAAAAACTTAAAAAAACGACTGCTTCTAAGAATTTGATACTAAACAAATTCCTTACAGAAAAATTAATTAAAAAAATAAATTTAAATATATTTAATTTGTAATAAATGCCAAATTTTCTAGTGTACATTTAAATGATATAGAAAAATAATTTTAAATGAATCAAAATGAATAAGAAACCTTTTTAACAAGGCTGTTAAATTGTTGCCATAAAAGGGAAACTATAAAAATTATAGCATATATTAAAAAGTCAATTTCATGTGTAGAGGGATTTGAAAGAGTTTTTTATGCATTTAAATTGACTTGCAGCAGATTTGAAGATGAATTTGCATTTAATATGCAGATGACAGAAGAAAGAGACGGACAGAGCAAAGAGGGGGACAGAGAAGAAAGAGTGGGAGACGGAACGAACTGCTGCTGCTTCTCGCTCCATTTTTTTATTAAAAAAGCAGACTCTATAACTAAGTCATTGAGCAAACAGGCAGCGAAGCCTCGCCTCATGCATTGCAGCTCACCTTCTACAAAGACGACTTCATAAAACAAATCATTACAGCAGCTTTCATAAAAGGCCACAGCCGAAGGCAATGCCAGCAAAATCCATATACCCTTTTTTATATACCTCCCCTCCTCAACCCCCCCTCCAGCACTACATACATAAAATATCAATAAAAAAAGTTTAAAGGTAACTGCGACGACTTGGCGACCTAAACCACGACAGGAAGTGGCAACTAGAGCTGGTTAGGGAGAGGTAGCGAGAGCGGAAGCGGGAGCGAGAGTTTGGCGCTCTCAGGCAGAACGAGACTGTCATGTCTCTCTCTCTCCCTCTCTTTCTCTCTGAGCTGCTCTGCTGCTGTCGTGCTGTAAGCCTGGCGCGTAAATCCTACGCCATTACCCCAAACAGCGTCGCCATATTGATTGCGCTCACACACTCCCACTCACAGAGCGAGTGGGCCTGAGGGAGGAGCGGGAGCGGGAGAGGGAGAGGACTCGTAAGCAGGAAATGCGCATTTGACAAGCCAAAAAGATTGCCGCATGTCCCCCACAACCCCCCGCCCATGCTTCTTCTCTCGCAGTCGTCTCCCCACAATGTCAGGGGAATGATATTTGAGCAGAGGGCAACTTGAATGCTCTTCTGTCCAACAGGCCAATGGGGGGGAGACTGAGGGGGGAGCGGAGGCTGGGGCCGCCTTGCATATAGACTTGACAATGATATATGTGACTATGCCACATATTGTCTGTACGCGTGTGTGTGTGTGTGTGTGTGAAAAAAGAAATGTTACTTCAACTGTGCCTCGGGGGCTGTTACTTCTTCGACTTGCCATTTGGGTTACCATACAAAATATTTCTAGTTGCAAACAGCCAACACAACTGTACCGCAAATCAACACACATAAATCCCACACTAGCCCCCTCCCCTTGCCCCACCCCTTCCCCTAGCACACACACACAAATGAGACGAACTTGTTGCCCGGCACTTAAAATAATTGCAAAACAAAAGCAACTTTCAGCTCACCTTAAGCAGCTGCTGTTAGCGTAAGCCATGTTAATTGCACAAACGGCAGCAGTTAAGGCCAAGTGCTGTTAATAACAGCATGCGAAACGCAACAGTTTAACAGCAGGCATTTCTTAGTCAACATTTAATTAATATGTTAAAACGAATTTGCATTTAGCTCAAACTAACTTCTCATGCTTAGGTTTCGTTATATTTAGGTAAGATTAATAATAATTTAAATTAAAAGAGCGCAAAATATAAGCTCTGTTAAAGCTTTTCACTGATCACAACGCCTGTTAAATAACAGTTCTGCAATTTAACAGCTTTGCTTTCTAAATAAACTACATACTATAAGGTATAAAGGAGATAAAAACACATCAACGTTTCAGAAATTCAAAAAAAAACATCTTGAAGATTTAAAAAATCAAATAAAATACAAAGAAAATATTTAAGTAGGACGCAACGACATTAGGAAAGTCTTTGCAGACCCTTAGAATAGAGGAAAAATTTAACTTCATTTGTAAAATTCCATTAAAAACAAGCTAAGAACCTTAAAATTATGGACTAAAATAATGTTTATCTCAAAATACATTATATAACTCAAAATGTATCTATAAGGACTGATATTTCGGCATCAGAAACAAGTTTACAAAGTAAGCTTACAAATTATAATTTAATAATTTTTGTTTTTAATAAAATAATTAGCTTTAAATGCCTGATTTCCAATACGAAATTCTTGATTCATATATTTCTGATGATGAGCATTTCTTCTGTCTATATACTATATATTAAGAATAAAACCAATTTGAAGCCGTTGCCAGATATATTTTCATTATATTTTTGCGCCCTCGCGGACAATTTGTTGGATTCGCCCAAAAGCAGACTATATTCTGGCAAACAGAGCAGCTAGGGAAGGGGAGCGGCATACGAAGACGCGGAGCATAACAGAACTGAGCAAAGTCGACGATAATTGAAGTTACTTAAAGTGCATAGGGGAGAGGGGGGAGGCGTAGGGAGGGCGCTGCACCCACTCATCGAATGCACTTGGCAGTGGCCCAGCGGAGAGTCAATGAAATTAGCAAAGGCACACGCCCCTTACAACGCCCCGAAAAGCTTACGCCCAACTGCTGAAGTGAGGAGTGTACAAGTGGGGAGGGGGGGAAGGGGCGTGAGCAACAACCCCGTAACGCGAATTGTGTTTGTGCGCCGCTTTTCTTGCTCTTTCTTTGCAGTTTTCTGGCATGGAAGCCAAAAAATCCAAATGAAGCCAAGGGAATGTGTTGTCCTGGTCGAACGAGGGAGGCGTACAGGGTATGCGGGGTGCTGTCATTGGATATTTGTGTGACATAAACTAGCTATGCTCTTCCGTTGGCCCTTCCGTTCCCTACCACCCTCACTCCCTCCCAGCTCTCTGTTCCATGCATCTCTGTATGGTATTGCTCTCGAGGTGCTTGGGATTTTTAACGAATTTATGACAGAACGTGGCAAGGGCGGCAAGCGGGACAAAGGGGGCGGGACTGAAGGCGAGAAATCTCATTTGGCTAGGCGTTAAAGTAAAGCGAATTTGATTTTTAATTGCCAATGACAGCTCAATATGAAAAGAGTCCACACAAATTTAATGTGGGCAAGACTGTATAAACTTGATTTAAACTTTAACGAGATTTTGCTAAAATGCGACTTAATAACATTATGAATTTTGACAGAATTTAAAATCATAAAAATCATAAGGAATTTCTTAAGTTTCTTATCATGGATTTTATCCTCATTTTGAGTCTACTTTTATGTAGCTTGGTAATAAATTTGGTAATAAATTTATATTTAATAGAAGTGCTTATTTAATAAGCCTCATTTTATACGAAAACAATTGCATAATTCTGGATATAGAATATTAGGAATTAATTTTGCCATATATTGGAACTAAGAAGCTTGTTAAGTGGAGGAAAATTGTTAGATTTTAAGCTGCAGCTAAGCTCAATCAGTCAGTTCGTCGGTTGGATTACAGGGCGTATGCTAAACGGCAGCTCAATGCAAATCTCACGGGCTTGCCTACAACTTTCACCAGCTCAACAACAACAATAAGAAGAACAACAACAACAACTACAACAACAACAGTTGCAACAATAACAACAAGAATATCATCGGCTTTACTGGCATAATATCAGCGGTAACTTTTCAACAAGCGTTGAGAGGCCCAAAGGAATCGAGTTGCAGGCTCGAGGGTAAATGTCAATATGTGCAACAATATGTGTGCAACAAGAGAGCGAAACAGAGAGAGCGAAAGGGAAAGAAGCAGCTTGTGTGTGTGTGTGTGTGTGTGGCAAAAGTTTTGAAACAGTTGCAGTTAGCACACACAATACAAAAGAGGCAACAGCAGGCTTTGGGGTAAACCCTATGGCCCCTTATGGCATAGACACAAAAGAGCTGGCAATCTCAGCAGCTAACACACACACACATGCACACAACATGTATCTGTGTATATGCTGCAGCATGTCAATGATCATAAATTAAACTAGCAATAATTATAAATTAAATTTTGGCATATGCAAACTGAGCGAGAGCGCGTAGCGCGAGCAGTGAGGAGTAAGCAGTGCAGAGCGAGGCCAGTTGGCGCTGTCGGCTGTTAGCCTCAAAATGAACTACAATACAGCGCAGACTGTGACTATACAAGCATATATATACACATATACATACATATACATATATCACACATACATGCAAGTAAATGCGCCTCAGTTGTGGGTGTTTTGGCTGCATTGTGCGCTTTTAAATCATTTCGGATGGGCGAACCATGCCATTCGATTTGTAACTTTGCCGATTTAATTTAAGCTTCTGCTTATTGCATAACATAGTCTCTCTCTCTCTCTTTCTCTCCCCTCTCTTTTGCTCTGTATCTCTCACTCTAACTACACCTGCAAAAATTTATGATTGCATTTTAATGGATCGCTTGTCAGTGTTAATGGCTTTTGCCCACATCACATGCAAATGTCTGCAGTAAAATCAAAAAGCTTTGGCGTTAGCTTTTGCAGACGCTAAAGCTTAAAGGCGTCAAAGCTTTGTTGAAAGCCGAGGCAAAGCTTGCAGAAAAAATTATTTAATACTTAAATAATATAGAGTTGAGTTTAAGATGAAAAGTAATATAATAAATAACTACATATAATAAAAAAAATATGCAATAAAATGATAATATTTAATAATAATATTTAATTTAATAGTTATATGTAATACAAAACATAAAAAATAAATTAAAAATTGAACTTTTTTGGCAAGAATTATTTATTTCATACGTAAATCAACGATATTTATATTGAAATATTAATGATATATATTTTATTATATTCAATATATGATATATATTTTATTATATTCAATTTCTGCCGAAAGAATTATGCAAAAAATAAATTATAATAATTTTAAGATCTTTGAATTTTCCTATCAAATCGTTTAGCAGCTCTGGCTGCTATAAACTTATAGCAAGATCTGCATTTAACGCCTAACTTTAAACAAATAAATGTGTAAATATTTATGCCCATTTTAGCTACAAAATAAATTAAATTCATTTTTATGGCAGACTAAATCCAATAAATAGCTAAGCACTTCCCTCTTTCACTTGGCAGTTTGTTAGTTATGGCAATTTGAAGCTGGAAGGCTAATTGGTTATAGCCAGAATGCAGGCCATAATTGAAGTGATTATTTAACTGAGATTATGATTGATAAAAATATCAATTGCAATCATAATTGGCAGATCAATCAATGCGCTGATAATGAGCATCGGAATAGGCAACAATAAGCAACAAAATAGCAACAATTTTGTGCTAATTGGTTTATGGCAAGTGCTGCCATAATTGCTTTATGATGACTTCCTAGTGGATTCCCAAGAAATCTCACTAACAATAACAACGCATGAGAAACGTACGCTTTAGATAATAATAAAGAGGCAGCTATCGGTGCGATAAGACGTAGAAGAGCGATAACGAGAACGCCGAAGAACGAGCGAGAGAGAGAGGGAAAAGAGGTAGAGAGAGGAAGAGAGAGGAAGAGAGGGGGGCAGAGACACCGCGTCGGCTATGCTGTGAGTCAGAGCTAAAGCATCTGATAGATAAAACAGCTGCATGGCAACCAGAAGAAGAAGCAGCAGAAGACACAAGACAGAAGACAGAAAACAAAAGACAACGACGAATCAAAATCAAAATAGCAATGAGAAGAATTCTACTTTGGTGACGAAGTTTATTTATATGTGTGTGTGATTGCATTGGGCTATGAAAACATCTGCGCGCACAACACAAAACAAAACAAAATTGCTAAACGCTAGCAAAACGCGCGCGCCTGAGTCAGAAAACGCGCGCGTTTTTTCCCATTTTTCCCATTTTTTTATACTTTATTGAAATAATAACTTTGTGCGAATGTATTTAACAGGCAGATATATGCAGATGTAGATTAGGTCTATATAAATTACTGGATGCCACGCCTTGTTTACGCCCTATTCAAAAAAAATCTATTTTTCTATCTATATAGAACTTTGTTATTCATAATATATGCTCTCTACCACTATGTTTATCTATTCTGAAATGCTTTGCCTTACTAACTAAGATGATGCATTGCTGCTACGCTTCGTATAATATTGTAAAATATATTTTATATACTCAAATTTTACTTATTTTTTACAATTGCAAAATTTAATATATTCTTTAAATTATATTTAAAATGTAGAGTATTTTGTCGGGTGCGTTCGACTGATCCGCTTCGCCCATTCTGGTTTATTCTGTTTATATTATTAAAATGGCTAAACGGAACGTGCCAAGTGCCAAGCCAAAAGCAAACGCCGATGAAAGCCAGCGCAAAGAGCAAGAGACAGAGTGCATCACAGAGCGAGAGAGAGAGAGAGAGAGAGAGAGGGACAGCATGGAGAAAATTGTAGCAAAAACAACAAGAGTTTCTCAATTTCTCTAGGGGAAGAGCGTGCAATGCCCAAACTATTTGTCACCCAACTTGCATGCTAATGCGAATAAAAATGCAGCAGAAAATTGCAATTGTGTTGTGTGTGTGTGTGTGTATAAGGTATTTGCAGCAAAACAAAATAGTGATAAAGGGGAGAAGAGAGGGAGAGAGAGAGAGGGAGAAGAGTGTGGAAGAGACACTTTATTGGCTGCAATTTCATGATGCATATCAGCTGCTTCTGCTACATGCCCACAATTTCAGCGAAAAGAGTTCAAATGCGTTTGGAGCGTGATTTATTTCCAGTTAGATTTATATCAAAAATAGTTTTAGAGGTTTGAGAAATGATATATGCGAATATTAGAAGGCTTAATTTATTGATATTTTATGTCAGTTCTTTCTAAATTTAATTTATTAAAAATTAAATAGCAGAAAGGTACCGATCAGAGAGAAATACTTTATCAATAGATAATTCTGTTGCTTTAATATCATCTGTGATTTCTGTTACTATAACTTTAAACCAGAATGGGCGGAGCAGATCAGTCGGACGGGCCCGACTGTTTTATACCCTGTGCCACAGCTCGCGCTGCGCGCTCGCAAATACAGTATAAAATATTTTAAATATAATTATATAAAGTTATCATACAAAACGTAGCAGCAATTCTTCTTCTTACTGTGTTATGTGCGCCAGCTTTAACGGCCGCGCTGCTAGAGGGCGAGCAAGTTGCCGCCTGCAATATTGTTTCGCTAATAACTCCCGTGTTTATTAACCGATTTCAATGCGCTTTTCAGGATAGTTAAATATAATGAAAGAGAGTATATATTCCAAATAACAACATTCTATGTTAAATTTTACGCTTGTTATTCGGTTTTTATCGATTAAGGCGTAAAGGGGGCGTGGCATCCAAAATTTGAACAAAGCCTCATCTGCGTGTGATATAGACCTACCAACTACTGAAAATAGAATTTATGTAAATAGCTCAGTGTCTCTACAATAGTCGAATGTATTTTATTTCATTCATTGTGGGCGGCAGGGGCGTGGCATCCAAGATTTTAAATAAACTTGATCTGCGTATGGTACACACCTTTCAAAAGAGACCAAAACGGCTTCTCTAGCTTCTATAGTTTAGAAAATCTCAGCGTTCATCCAGACAGACAGACAGACAGACGGACAGACGGACAGACGGACAGACAGACAGACGGACATGGCTATATCGACTCAGCTCGTCTCTCTGATCAAGAATATATATACTTTGTGGGGTCTGCCACGCCTCTTTCTACCTGTTACATACATTCTGACAAAGTTATTAACCCTGTTTTTCCCATTTTTCAAATGGGCACAGGGTATAAAAATAATAACTTTTACCATAGGGAATTTCAATATTTCCAGAAAAAATATATAAAGCTTCTATGTTTTTAATAATGATAGTTTTACAAAGGTAGTAGCTTGACATCCTCCATTTTAAGTATAGGCCAATAGCTTTTGCCGCTAAATTCCAAATTTAATATCTCTAGCTCTTCTATTTGCTGGAATCCAGCTTTTTGTAAAGAAATTCTGACTGGAAAACTTTTTGGATTGGCAAAAACTCTATAGAATTTTTTGTAGTGTTATATATTTATAGAATTAATTATTTATTTATATGTTTATTTATTTTAAATTATTTATTTTAATTTTATGTGGCAAATAAATATATTTATTAGCTTCCGAAAACAGCAAAGCTTAAGCTAAGTATTTGGCTATTTGGCTGCTATTACTAGCCAGAATTCACAGGGCATTTAAGGCATTACTGGAACTATTTATCAATTTAAGCTGTTATCATTTGCTGTTAATCGTTTTCCCGTTTTTTTCTTTTTTGGCGTTTTTTGTCGAGCATATTGTTAAGCTGCCGCATTTGTGGCTTGCCGAAATGTTGTTGTTTGCTTTCATTGTTATTAATTGCTTATTATTTGAATGCAAAAAACAACACTAATAATAATAATAACCCTTTTGGCCAGTGTCAGCTGCCGCTGTTATTGTGGTTAAGCAAATAAATTAAGTAATTAACTTTAACGATTGCCGTTTGGTTGGTTTCTTTTTCCCCTCCCCCCTTCTCTTTGTTTTATGTGCTTTTCTGCTTCATTTCGAATTTCGATTTTTAGCGGCCGCTTAGAGCCATTTGCCATGGCGTTTAGTGTCAAAAATCAATGTGAGAATTTTGGGCAAAAATTTTACAGAAATCAGCAAAAGCCAAAGGCACAAATTTCAATTCATTTAGTGCGCATTTCCCTGTGGCCCAGGGACTCTAAGTGGTATGGTTGAGGGGGGGAACAGGAATAGAGAGAGAGAGAGGAATAGAGAGAGGGAGAGGGGAGCACAGAGAGACAGGTGTGCGTAGCTTGATTTTGCAAAATTTGCAATAATTTTTTGTTGGCTTCATTTGGCTGCATTCGATGCTTTTCGTTTTATTTGCCATGTGTGTGTGTGTGTGTGTGTGTGCAGAGTTGTGTATGTGTATGTGTGTTTGTGATTAGTATTTGTGTGAGTAAATAAAATTAACGTGTGTTGAACTCAATTGATGAGCACTGAAATGTAGCCAAATGCCCAAAAGGTTATGTGCTCAGTGGAAAAATCAAGCGATAAAATGTTGCATTTGTTGCATTTGTTGTTTCCATATGCCCGGCGTTAAGTCTCAAATGTAATCAGGGTATATGCAGTTTGTGCAAATTCGCAAATTTAACGTCTGTTTGTCTTTCGATTTGTCGATTTGTAACTACACAGCGAGAAAACTAATTTAACTAGTTGCAGAATTATCTTAAAGCTTATCAGAAATTTATTTAAAATTAAATACAAATTTTTGATACATTTTATATTAATTTATTTGCATATTTGCCTTATTTTAAAGATTTATTTGAAGATATTTTTTAGATATTTTGTAATTTGAATCCAGCTAAAATACATATATATTTTTTATAATTTTTTTTTAATTTTCGCTTATTTATATATATTTCTTTTACGATTTTTTTTAGATTATTGATAATTTGAATCTGAATACTTTTGGCAACAGTTGTGAAATTCGAAATGACTTTGCAACTTGTTTATTTTTCTCTCTGTGTGCGCATGCTATCAATGGCAGTAGCTGCAATAGTTAGCCTGAATCTCTAGCGTTTTCTGTCTGTTTCCACTTCTCTCTCCATCTACCTCTCCCTCTCCCTGTTCCACTCTTCAGTTGGCGCTTTGTATTTGTTGTTATCAACATTTGCCACTTCTTCTCGTGTCGTCCATTTACATTTTCAATTACTTTGCGCTAGAACTTTGAAGTGACGAGCCACAGACACGCACCCTGGCTAACTGGCCTGCCCGCCTTCTCAGCCCTTCTCTTCTCTGCTCTTCTGGCCTTTTCTCATTTAGCCCAGATAGCAGTTGTTGTTTGTTGTAGTGTCCCATCTCGTTAGCTAGTTTAATGCGTCTGCCTTGGCCGCACTTGCGGCACAGTTCAGCTGCCGCTGAAGATCAAAAACAGTGACAATATGAAATTACACATACGCCATGTTGGCCAGGTGGGTTAACTGTTTAGCTGCCGTTTGTTGTGGTTTCTATTAGAGCACCCCCTCCCCACTCTCTTCCCTTACCCACTTTGAGTAGTTGTTGCTGTTGTAGTGTGTCCTTTTTCTATATTTTTAATTACAGGCTTTCGCGCGTTGTCCTTGTCGTACATGCATATATATATGTATGTATGTATATGTATATATATGCCAGCCTTTTGGCTTTTGTTTGTGCTTTGAAGGCTCTCATGTTCTTTTCAGCCAGAGTTTCGTTTTCGAGTGCTCGCCCTCATTTATTCACATTTTCACAATTCATATTTTCTATGCAAATTCGTTTCATATTTCATACGATTAAATTGCTTCATTATTAAACACATATGGCCAGCAAACGATACCTTTGCTCTAAGTTTTCAGTTCGTTGTCTATTGATTTTACTTGAGTTGACATTTTATGCAGTTTGTTTATTGTTGCCGCAACTCCTTGAACTATTTTCAATATACTCGTAACTCTGCTCTAGGTCTTGCATTTCTTATACTCAATGACGTCACAAGTCGCTTGTCGCTTGCCGCTTGTCGCTTTAATTGCAGACATTTCTAGAGTGCACAAAGTAGGGATTCTTGTAAGTCGTTAATGCTGATGTTGGTGTTAAATGCTCTATTAAAAGCTGGCTTAAAAGGTTCAAATCGCCAGGGCGTCAGTTTGCTGGCTAAGCAGATTGTCACAGAATTTTTTATAATTTTTTTTTTTTAACAATTTTTTAAGCATTAATATCCTTTAATTTAAATTATTTTTATATGAATTAACAATATATAAAATATAAAAAATATTTATATTGAAATAATTAATATAAAACAAAGAATTTAAAATTATTTTCAAATTTTATAAATTATTATACATTCATATATTTTATTTTATTTATTTATAAATTAACAAAATATACAAAAATATGAAAAATATATATATTAAAATATTTGAAATACAAAGCATATAAAATGTAAGATATTATG
The DNA here is from genome assembly GCA_035045125.1 of Hypselothyrea guttata. Classification (NCBI taxonomy): domain Eukaryota; kingdom Metazoa; phylum Arthropoda; class Insecta; order Diptera; family Drosophilidae; genus Hypselothyrea; species Hypselothyrea guttata. The sequence goes on along the minus strand of JAWNNJ010000670.1, from coordinate 1,421,297 downwards.
TTTGGAAATGAAAACTAAGCTAACATTTTATTTTATTATTTTATTTTTAATTAAATATTTTATCTCGAATTAATGTCTTCTTTTTATTACATCTATTTGTTATGAATGTATTACAAGAGATCACACAACTAATTAGCAGATAAACCACAAGTTATGCTATACTATATATAATTTTATAGCTGCTCATCAGAATTATTTGATTTCGATTTGCATCTCGACATAACTGTTTTTGTTGGCTCTATTGGCAGTAATCTTGGGGGCAAGTTAAGTTTGGGCCATAAAACGAGGCGATTGCAAGTAAACATAACTTTTTTGCTCTTGCCACGCCCACTTGCTACAGCAGCTGCCGCCCTCAATTGTTGTTGAAAAAGTAATTAATTTGATAAAGTGACTAAACTTGTGGCTGAGGGGCAGGTCAGAAGCGTACCCGGGCTGACCCAAGGTGTTGTTTGAAGTGTGTAGGCGTGTGAAGGGGAGGGGGAGGAGGAGGGACAAACAGACATATTTATGAGCAGATATATATAAATATATATATATACATATATATTTACAGAAACAGTTGGCAACAGATTGTGCTACGTCCTGTGGTAACAGTTAATGAAATGAGCTTTAGCGTTCCGACATTGCGTATACGCAACGTATGCCCAAAATGGCCATTGAAAGTGGGCTTTAATACTGCTGCGACAGTTGTTGTTCTGTTGTTTGTTTGTAAGTGTAAAATGCTGTGACAACAGCAACAAATTTTAATGGAATTTCAAATGTTGTTGCTGTGTTTGGTTTTGTTTATGACAGTGGGAGCAGTGGGAGAGAGAGCGGGTGGGAGGCAGAGCAGCCATTTTGGGCTTGTTTCTCTTACTCTATCGCTCTTCACTTAACCCGAGCGTTTGTTTAGTTCGTCTGCCTTTGACAGTTGCATAGCATAAAAATCTCGTTTTTTCAGTCTCATATTATTTACATGTTACCCTTCCCACACCCCGCTGCACATTTTATATGAATTTCTGTCTGAAGTGGCATGAAATTTAAACAAATTGTGCAAACACTTTTTGATAAAGTGCTCGTGTCTGAACTCTCTCTGCTATATAGTTTATTTATCTGTCTATCCATCCATCTAACATTAGCTTCGTTGCTGTAGGTCTTTTTCTTTGGTCGAGCCAAAAAATAAATAAAAACTAATTTAAATATTCAACTGCAGTCGGTGATAACAAACTTCTGAGCTGCCCTGAACAAATGCGGCTGCAAGTTAAGCCAAGCTGACTGGAGGCAAGTGGCATTTTAAAATAAATGTTGCCACTAATGAAAAAAGTCACCGACTAGTGAATACCCTAAATAAAGAATTTAATTATGGACTGTAAAATAATTAATTAAATATATGCTTAATTCATTTAATTAATATTTTTTATGTATATTTGTTTACAATATATTTAGTCAATTGTAAATAAATTTCTAAATTAGTTAAATAATCAATGATTTATTTTATATTTAATGTAATAAATATAGTACAGATATAAATTGTTTTTGGGTATACTTTTCTATTTTGTAAATTGCCTAAACTAATTGGCAGCGTATGTAACACAAAAACATCTAAATATAAATAAAAATAAACGCATATACACACAGAGAAAAAACGGCCATATAGAAAACTGGCAAAGCATTTTGTAAATCTTTTGGCAAACGACTCCCAGCTTCAAGTTGAAATCGCTTTTTATGCCCGGCAGCCTATAAATATGCGACGTGAGCTGTTTGCAGAGCACATATACATACACACACACAGAGAGAGAGAGAGAGAGAGAGAGACAGAGACAGAGAAAACACAGACACACATATACACAACACACATACATGCACAATGACAGCAAGAACTTGCAAAAAGTGTTGCATACTTTGCCGCGTCCGCAAAATGTCCGTCGCGACGATTTGTCGAGGTTTCAAGCTTTTTTTCGTCCAGATTAGAAAAATTAAACTTGGCCAAAGTAAGCGAGAAACGAAACGAAGAAGTAAACGAAGAAGACCGAAAAAAAAGAAGAACTGGCGACAAGAAATTATGGAATGTAAAATGTAAAACCTGAGCGCGCAGCTCAAGAAGTTTCTACATTTCAAATAATATCCATTAAAATAGATTAAAAACTGAAATATTTATATATGGATATATAACTGCGCTGTATTTGTGTGTGTGTGTGTCTGTGTCGAGTCAGCCGCGATGAATATGTATGGATAATTCCCCAAGGACCCTCAGGAGCTGCGTTGGCAGCAGGCAAAGCGTAGCTCGAAGAAGGTGAAAGTATTAAAAGTACTTGCCACTTGCCTTCACGCTTCACGTTCAGCGTTGTTATATGAAGCAGATTACATGGCATAATAATCACAACGACGATGAGAACTCTACCAACACACACACACACACACACATACAGCAGTGTACACACTGCGCAGTCAAGCGATAGATAAATGTATGTGTGTATCTGTGTGTGTGTGGCAACTTCGGGTTAAGCACACGCGCAAATATTAAATTTTATGCCACGCCAAATGAGGAGAAACGCATAACATGCCATATATACCCTAGTCGTACACCTAGCTATATAACTAGATACATTTATGTATGTTTGCATGTATTTATTACAGCAATTGCTATTAAAACCCTAGGTAGACTGACCGCTGTCCAGCTGTGCTAGCTGCGCTGCTCTCTAGGGCAGCTTATTTAACATTGTTAGCTAGCTATAAAATGGCCAACAAATAGCTGACATGAAAGCAAGCCAAAACCTCTGTTTTAGCTCAAATATAAAGCAGAGTTTTCAAATGAAAGTAAAAGTGAATATGAAATAAAGAATAATAATAACATTCTTGATAAAACAAAGTTTCACTGTTTATTTCAACAGCTAGATCTCGAGATCTACAAGAGCTACAGACACCAAATTTGGTATTTATCTTCTTCTCTATACTAAACAGCTAAAATTTATTTTAGAATTTTAATATCTTTTCTAGATCTATGACAAAATACCAAAAACCACAGCAGCTACAATTTGAAAGCTTTAACTTCAAGCTTATGCTTTTAAGAAGCTTTTAATGTTTTGTTACAGGCAAAACATTTGAGCAACATCGATTGCCAAACACCAAAGATATTTGCTGTTTAATTTAGCAAACTAAGTATTTGATTCGACTGTCAAATATCTTAAGAAATGTCTGTAAAACATTGAAAATATTAAGACATCTATTTAAATATTTCAACAATTTATGTGCGGTTGTTTTGAGTTATATTGAATACAATTTTAAGCTGTTTTGTGGCATTTTTTAGTAACATCTTCCAGTATTTTAAGACATTTTGGATACAAATATGATTGTCACAAGTTTGCTGATATTTCTATTTTGCTGATATTTGTGCTGTCTGCTGTCAAGCAGACTTTCGGTGCTGCTGCCAAACACCTCAAGTTAACAACTTGCTTCAACACTTGATCTACCTCACTTTTCCCCGCCCTTCCCCCCGGCACCATCGTTGAGCTCTCAAGCTCCTACATACAGACAGACAGATAGACAACGCCGCTGGCAGCGCTTTTCAGCGCATCAACGCTGTGGCAACACCTGCAGAAATTGATTGAAACGCTGCAAAATATTACGAAACTTCTTGGCGCAGCGAAAGGCAACGGCAAAAAGAGCGAACGCGAACAATTTCAGCAAATATTACGGGCCAGAGAGTGAGAGAATAAAAGTAGAAAATGAAACGAAAACCCCAACATCAAGCTCAATTCCCATTCCTCCCTATCCTCTGCCCTCGCTGCCGTCTCTCTCACTTTCATCAACTCATCCTCAATACTCGTTTACTGTTAGAGAGCCCCTATCCAAAAACGAATGGGAATATAAAAGGTAAATAATGTGACCTTTGAGAGCATCAAATGCGTTGTGTAATGGCAGCCAGAGCCTAAAACAAAATGGCGAGTGGTCCGCGCGCGTTTCGATAGAGCGCAACAACAACAACAACAGCCACAGCAAAATGGGGGCCACGACTCTTTGAATTATGAATGCAACATGAATGTGGCAACCCTGGCATAGATTTTTATAGCAATTCTGGGGCAGCTGCCCGTCCGCTCTTGCGTAATTTGTTGTTAAACTTTATGCCGTAAATATATCAGGTAATGCTCTCCTGCTCTTAAGCTAACAACAAATTAGTGCTAAAGTTTAGTCGATGATACCCTAAATTCAATTGAGAGATTGAGAAGAAGAAGCAAGCTGGGGGAAGGGGGGAAAAGAAAAAACCAGAGAAACATCACCTAAGCAACAACGCGAGCGACCAAAACCCCGTAGTCTACTAACCCTCTAAACACTTTTGCATAACTTTACAATAATCCTCGACTCAATTCGCCTCACTGGACAGACGGCGAGTGGGCAGAGAGACGGGAAGACGGGGGGAGAGAGAGGGGGAACTGGTGGGAGTTAGCCAAGTAAAGCTGTAGCCCACTCAACGACATAACAAACGAATTATGTCACGAGTTTGTTAAACAATTCGAATGTTTTCCTGTGCAGCGCTTCGTATTATCCTCTACAGGCTGACGGGACAGCCCCCTCTGCCTCCTCCCTACCCCCACTCTGCTATTCCCGCTGCCCACCCCGCGCTTGCTCCTGCCGTTGGTTATCCCCGCCGACTTGTTCCTGTCGTCTACGCCAGTCAACAAGCCACCCAAAAGACAGTCAAGGCACTGTTATACCCTATGCTTGTAAGGCAGCCACGTGGGGTATGCCCGTTTTGACAGGTATCAATTACGTACCTAGTAAAAGTTTAAATACGACTTTTTTTATTTGGTTCCCCATGAGCCTAACTATTTATTCAACAGAAACGGATTTTCTTTAGGTATTGGTTAAGGGGATACAGAGATCCTCTTTACTAGATTACAGGGTATCTGTCTAGTCGCATTTATTTATGCAATTTGTGCGATTTGTGCTTCGTTTTATTGCCTCGACGCCGGCGCATTGTCAGCGTGTTCGTGTCGACCGAGTGAAAACGAGCGCTGAGCTTTGACTCAGACTCGACTCAACATGTTGCGACTCGTTGCGACATGTTTCAACTCGTTGTTGAGACATTTACATGGCGCTCAACAACGCTAGGGTAGGGGGGTTGAGAGTGAGGGCTGTGGATTGTAGGGTTTCACGAGATCTGTTACGTTATGGTTATAAATTATTTATTGCCCTCCGATACTCTCGATGCTGAGGGCCCGCAGCATTTACAATGGGGCCATTTGGCCATTTTGGCTACAAAATGGCAGAACCAAAGCAAATCTCTTCGGCTGGCTTTGGTTTGATTGGCGGTTGGGTCGCATGTGTGGCACGCATCCAGGCCAACTTCATTAACTTGCTCAAAGTCATAAAAATTTGACACTCCCCTCTCTGCTACCCCTGCTGCCCCCTCTGCTCTCTTGTGCTGATTTTATTTTGCTTTTAGTTGAAATCTTGCACCCTTGAAAATATAATTTCCGCACATTTGCACGTTTCGCACATTTCCGTTGCATACTTCTCAGCGCTTCGGCATTTTCATGTTTATTCGCTGGAAATACTTCCTATATAGCATGTGCTATATAGACAATATGGCAAGTGTTGTCTATTGTTTTTTGAGAAAACAGAAAGTTTTTTTTTTTTAATTTATCGTTGAATATTTTTTGTCTAGAAAGGCATAAAAAACAGCTTACAAACATTTGCAAAAAAATGCAGAAAACAAGTCATTATTATTTTAAAGTATTTAATTTAAATTAAAGACGTTATGAGCGAATATCAATCAAAATAATGATAACAGCTCTATAGTAAATTAATTTTTAGTGTAAATTATATTTGAAACCAGAATGGGCGGAGCAGATCAGTCGGACGGGCCCGACTGTCTTATACCCTGTGCCCTATATTTTTTTTAAAGTTGTATAAAACTATCTTACGCAGCGTAGCAGCAATGCTTTCTCTGCTACGTTTCCTATATGTGCCGCTTAATTGGCCGCGCTGCTAGTGAGCGAGCGTGCAACGCCTGCAATATTGTTTCGCCTATAACTCCTGTGTTTATTGATCGATTTTAATGCGCTTCTCAGGAAAGTTTAATATAATAGAAGAGAGTATATATATCGAATAACAACGTTCTATGTTCAATAATACGCTTGTTATTCAGTTTTTATGAATTAGGGCGTAAAAGGGGCGTGGCATCCAAAATTTGAAAAAAACCCTATCTGCGCCTAATATAGACCTACAAATAACTGAAAACAGAATTTATATAACTCGATCTGTGTCTCTTAAATTGGCGAATGAATTCTTTTTATGCTCGTTGTGGGCGGAAGGGGAGTGGCATCCAAGATTTGAACTAAACTTGATCTGCGTATTGTAAACACCTTTCAGAAATGACCAAAACGGCTTTTCTAGCTATTATAGTTGCTGAGATCGACGCGTTCAAACAGACGGACAGACGGACAGACGCACAGACGGACAGACGGACAGACAGACGGACATGGCTATATCGACTCAGCTCGTCATCCTGATCAAGAATATATATACTTTGTGGGGTCTGCCACGCCTCCTTCTGGCTGTTACATACATTCGCACAAAGTTATTAACCCTGTTTTTCCCATTTTTCAAATGGGCACAGGGTATAAAAAGAAAAAAAAACCAATATTGCTCTCTGCAATTTCACAATTTTGTCTAGCAAAATGCTCTTTGAAAACAGCCATATCTGGCGGGAAAAAAGCTTATCTGACAGCAGTGAATATAACACTTATAGCATGCATTCTTTGATTTTATTTTATTTTATACAAATTCTTTTGCCTGTTAACAAAGTACTGATTGTTGTTGTTGCTGTTGTTGTTGTTGCTGTTGTTGCTGTTGTTGCTGTTGTTGTTGTTGCTGGTTATTTTTCGGTTTGTTGCTGGCATTTTAACGAGTTAATGCAGGACATGCAAATGTGAACATTCTGAATTCATTGAACTTTTACACGACGACCCAAACGCCAACGCCAGCGCCAGCGACGAAGTCGACGTCGACGTCGGCGTCAGCGTCGATGCCAGCATTCATGTTGTTGGCAGCACATCTGCTGCTGCTGCTGCTGCTGCTGTTGCTGTCGTGTGGCTTCGTCGACGCCGACGCCGACGTCGTCGCTGGCGTTAGCTTAACGGTTCATGTTATGAGCAGAGACAATGAGGGGTGCCTGTTCGCATGTGTGTGTGTCTGTGTGAGTCTGTATGATTGTGTGTGTGTGTGTGTGTGTGTGAGCGTGTCGCATACTCAAACAGCGTCGCATTAAAATAATAACGATTCATCTATGCCCTTTAAGAGTTCATTACAAGAACAAAGCGCGCGTTGATTGCAAACATTGTGAAATTCCATTAAATTAATTGAATTGCCAAACGATATTAATTCGTAGATTAACTAATAAATAAATAAATTATAATTATTTTAGAAATATATAAGAATGGAATTGGAAATATTTAATTTCAAAGAATAATGGATATTTCATAAATTAGAAATTGTCAACGAAAAACGTAACTTTATAATTCTTGATTCTATTTTCAGGAAACTGTTTTGAGAGTTTTGGAAGCTCATATATTATTTTATAATAAAAAGATAAGCCAACAAAAACAATTAACAATTAACAGAATTAATTTTTGTTTTAAATTTAGCAATAAGACATAATTTATATATTTGCATTAGTATTATTAAAACTGTATTATCGTTATATATTTATTTTTCTAATCTACATAATTTTAACGGCAGCCCTTTATTCAGCTAAAAAGCTCCAAAACCAAATATTTACCAAGCAGATTTATATTCATTTTATTTAAGTTGAATTTTGGTGTTTCTTTTTATAAATTTCTGTGCTTGTTGTCATATTTATTGTACACTTTACAGTCAACACTCTGCGTGTTTGTTTCTTGCATTTTCGTTTTGGCTTTTGTTTGGAATTTTTGGGGGTTGTCAGTTAGTGCTGTGGCCGGTCTGTCCGTCCGTCCGTCCGTGTCTTTCCTAATGAGTCCTATGCAAATATATCGTTAGACCGAAAAGAAATATGAGAGCATGTGACTGCAGACTTTGGGCCAAGATAAGACGTTGGGCTGTAGGAAATGTGTTTGGCTCAAAAGTCAATGTGTTGAATTTAAACAACAAGCACTTTACGCCTCTGAAAAAGGGGGAGTGTCGCTCTCACATCTCTCCCTCTCTCGTTATCTTGCTTAGTTTACTTGCTGCTTCAATCTATCTCTCTGCATGTTGTTAAAGTGTACGCTAATGTCCGCAGGGTTGGCAAATTGTAAGGGCTGCTGCTCCGACAGCCAAAACCAAATTTCAATCTCAATCGTCAACAAGTTTGCCGTTTTCCCATTTTCCCATTTTACGTTTCGTTTCATTTTTTTTGAGCTCCCTTTTTATTTGAAATCTGCTTTACTCGTTTGTGGCCAAAGCTTTGGCTCGTGCTCGTTCTCCTTCTCTTTCTCTTTCTCCCTCTCTCTGTCTCTGTCTTCTCAGCTTGCACAACTATTTCTATATATGCACACACACAGCGGAGAGGGGGGAAAACTCTGGAGAGGGGGCACTTGGTAATGCATGAACGAAATTCATGGGAAAACTTGAGCTACGCTTCGACTCGGACCGTGGGCAAAACTAAAGCGCAAAAACGGAAATTTCAGCCGTGTCCCTTTCGCAAAGGCACAGCCAACAGGCACCGACAGCAGCAGCAACAGCAACAATAACGAGAGAGCAACAGCAACAATAACGAGAGCAACAACAACTCGTTGCTTTTGCTCGCATCTCGTTTTCATACCTCGCATCCATTGTCAATTGCTAGAAGGGGTAGCCTGGCTTTGCAGGAAATTAGCATCAAAAATTAAGCAATACCAGAAAATGTAAACTTTATTTTAAACAGGGAAGAGAAACCTAGAGAGAAACTTGCAATTCTTGAAAAGAAAGACTTTATGACTATATGAAATCAAATATTAGTCTAATATGACACAAAAATTAATTACATGCCGTAAAAAACTCTAAGCCGTGCTATTTTATAGATAATACTACTAAATTGGGCACAAGTACAGTTAATAATCTTAGAAAACTATACTGAAAATTTAATTCAAATCGCCCAATTTACGCAAAAGTTATGCAAGCAACAAGTTAAGGATCTAATAAGTAAGCAGTGCACTGCTTGCACTGCTTGCTTTGTAACAGCTACAGCGTAACTCGCGGTACAGCATTTAAAGGGCTACAATTTTTATTTTTTGGGTGCTTTACTGATGAAAACTACTCAGCGACATGAAACTTAACTTAAAAAGTTTTGCACTTTCATTTTGTAAATGAAAATGTTGTAGTTCTACTAGTAGTTGTTGTTGTTGTAGTTGTTGTAGTTGTAGTTGTTGCTATGAAATAACAGGAAAACAATTTGGAGCGGATAATGAATATGGGTTAGGTAGAGCCGAGAACCGAGCCTGGCCTGCACTGTCTGAATATAAGAATATCATTTGAGTTTCAGCCTGAGTTTGAGTTGCGTGAGGCAAAGGCAGCTTGTAATGAGACCCTTGAGAAACAGAGAAAAACTAAGAGAGAGAGAGAGAGAGAGAGGGAAACAGAGAGAGAGCGAAAGAGAGAATAGCAAGGCAGTAGAGACGAACTGCCTCAACAAATTGAGGTCTTGCCTGAATGCAGGAGGCAAAAAAGAACTGCCAAAGCAAATATGCATTAAGAATATGAATAAAGCAATGTGAATAGCATTATTCATTCTATATACATTCATATATTCATTGCACCAAAAGACGAAAAAACAGAGTCGATTTTGATTTGATTGATTGACGAGTCCCAGAGCGCAGCATTGAATTTGTCGAATGTGAATGGGAATCTGACAACATTTTGCTAGTTAGTTGCATTGGGCATTGAATAAATAACCAGGATATGCAAAAGCGTATAAATAAATGTACTCATGAGTGCATTCATAAATGCTAATTTCACATAAATAACTAAATATTCACAGGCAATCTGTGAATGCATTCCAAAGAGTGTCATATCAAAGCTAAGTGAATGCAGTTCGATTGCAACCGAGTGCTCTGTTTGCATGCTAATGAATAGTGCGAGTTGTGAGTGTGTGTAATTATTTGATTCATTTGAATACACGACGCTCTAAAAACGTATTCAAAGCGATTAACTACAATTTGAGTCGAAATTGCCAACGGAAATGAATGAATTCAGTTTGCTGGACATGACTGAAAGCCTCAAAGAGAACACGAATACAAACGAATAGGCAAACGAATACGAATACGCAAACGAATACGAATACGCAAACGAATACTTGTAATTTATCATCTTTTTGCTGGGGAAACGAATGAATTCATTGCTCGACAACAGCCACAGCAAATATTATGTGAATGCCAAAAAGTAAAAGCCCAAATGGAGCAGCAGCAACAACTATTAATGTTTCTGCTTCTGCCTCAGCTTTAGCTTTCAGCTGCTTCCTCTTCCATCCCAATCCCATCCGTTTTTTATTTGACTTGCACGTAATGAAAATGGCGCACATGGCAATGGTCTCCGCTCGGGCGCCAGCATGGCCTCCGCTGCCGCTGCTGCTGCCGCTGCTGCTGCCGCTGCTGCTGCCGCCCGAGAAGACACGAGCCAGCGAACTGAAGCCGAACGCCAGGTCGACTGACAATTTTATGAACAGATGTGTGGTAAAATTAATGGACAGAGATAAACTTCTAACGGACGCCCGGCTAAAGGCAGGGTTAAGCACAGGCGAGTGGGGTGCGAAAATCAAACAGAGCGACCCACAGAGACAGCAAAAGAGAGGAAGAGAGAGAGGGAGAGAGAGAGCGTTACAGCAGCAAAGAGCGTTTGAGTGAAATTTAGAGTGCAATTTTAGAGTCACAATTGAGCAGAAGCTAGAACTAGCTAGCAGATCTTGTATTTAATTTGTCTGCCAACTAATTCGACTTGCTTTTGAGCAATTTTTAAGCATGTTTTCGATAGTCTTTTTAAAATTTATCGAAAATTTTATAGATTTTTAATTTAAATATACAAAATAAATATAATTTATATAAATATAGGATAGTAATAGTGTATATATAAATTTAATTTAATTGAATAAAATAAAATATAAAATATAATATAAATGTAATCGATAGATAGATTTAGTTTAAATATGTGAAATAAATTGATTTAAATATAATTAGTTATTCTATATTCTTTTTTAATTCATATAATTATGCAGAACTACAAAATATATTCAAGTTATGCCTGAATTTAACTAAAGAAAATTGAGAAAACGTTTTTGAGCACCTTGAACCCGAATCAAATGCCAGTTTTTCAGCTTTACTATATCTGAGTTTTTTTCTAAATTCAGAACAAAATTAACCCTGATTTTTCCATTTTTCAAATGGGCACAGGGTATAAAAAAACTCTGCTTTCCAAAAATTATCAGAGAAAGAAAACTAAACTAGTATATCAGTGTTGCAAATAATGTTCAAAAATGTATAATTAATTATAACTCATAATATTACACTTCATTTATTCATTCAATATTGCTAGCATTACTACACTTCTCATTGTTTCAAGGAATTCCAAGTAAAACACTCAAAATAATTCGAGTGCATTCTGCAAAATGAGAGAGAATTTCTATGGCAAATGGTAGAACTGAGCGAAACAGCGTAACTTCCACTCGACTTGCAGAAGGCTTTGAGCGAGTTCCATGGGGTGAGAGAGAGGTACTCTGAGAGAGGGAGAGAGAACTTTCACTCAGCGGCAACTGACGAGCGATATGAAGCGTGCTCGGGTGTCTGTCGCTACAGCCTTCGTGTTGTGCGTTGAGTTGTATGCCAATTGTAGTATATATATGTATGTATATGTGTATATGCATGTATGTACAAACTTGTACACTTTGCGTAGCAGCGCAGTCGACGCTGGCAGAGCTGTTGCTGCTGTGTGGAAAAGCTGTTGACTTCGTTACGCTGATAAACTTAAATATGCATAGGAAATTTACATACGTGTGAATGGTATTAAGTAGCATTATATTATGCTCTAAGCACAGCGGCAATATATATAGGTATATTTTTTATATATAGAAATACCAGAGGTTTCTGCTTGACAAATCTATAGCTTGTTGATTGTAATCACAATAAATGAATTATATATAATTCGATTTTACAACAATTTAAAGTGGAATTCCAAAAAAAATGCAGCTTAGTGAATATTTTTGGATTATTTTTTAACTTTGATATTTGTTATAGGTTTTTAACTGCGGATTTTTGATAGCCGGCATTGTCAGTATTTTAGAATTATATTTATATATAAACTGCGAAAATTAATATTCATTTTTTAAATAATTTGATATATTTATGTTTAATCGATTTTAAAATATTCTCGGTTTGAATTTAAAATAGTCATTCCAAAAATCGCTCTTTAGCTCTCAATTTAAGTACAGTCGGTCACAAAAGTATTCGTTGCAAAATATGTACGGCACAACTTAGCGTTTTTAGTCGGTAAAACATAAAAATTTTAAATTTTTTTGAATGGGGAATGTTTTATTAATATGTTTCTTAATTATATTTGAAAAAAAAAATTTGAAAAATCGCTCCATTGCTCCACAATATAGCATAATAAGACGGAAAACGTGGTTTTCAGTCCCACAAAAGTATTCGTTGCATAAAGTTTTTTTCAATGTTTTACTTAATTTACTTAATTTTATCTTAACATTTATGTTAATTATATAGCCTCTTTGAATCTTCAAGCGATTAGGCATGTATTCCACTAATTTGCGACATGTTTCCACCTGTAATTTTCCGTAATCTTCCTGTCAAATACGCTTAAAGTAGCGTTTAGGGATAATTTGGTGCTGCCCAAGCTCCGTGTCCAGGTAATGAAGGCCGATCGACATATTATGTCAGGAATATGTTTGATCGGTGTCAGACGATAACCCGTAGTGCTATACGGCGGTTAAAAAGCCGGAATAACCATGACAATTTGCCTCGATTTGGCAGGCCGAAAGCCCGTACTGATAGAAAAGAGAGGATAACCCGGGAAAAAAACCCGGATAACCCACATCTGTGGCTGCCAAACAATAACAGTATCCTCCATACGTCCGTACAGACCAAAATTTCCATTCAAACACGCCGGATAGTGCTCAGAAGCAACGGCGCACACGGCCAAGTTGCTTGCATAAAACGAATACTTTTTTATGTGGGGTATTTTTCCGGATTACGCCCTTGCATGCTGACTTTTAGACCGTAAAATTATAATTTACTCTAGTCGTTGACCACAATGTTACTCCAGGGTCCAAAATTCATCCATATATGCATCCGTGCGAAGTCCAGCCCCATACAAATGTTTGCTTTCGAATGTAATGGCTTCATCCTAGCAACTTGGCCGTGTGCGCCGTTGCTTCTGAGCACTATCCGGCGTGTTTGAATGGAAATTTTGGTCTGTACGGACGTATGGAGGATACTGTTATTGTTTGGCAGCCACAGATGTGGGTTATCCGGGTTTTTTTCCCGGGTTATCCTCTCTTTTCTATCAGTACGGGCTTTCGGCCTGCCAAATCGAGGCAAATTGTCATGGTTATTCCGGCTTTTTAACCGCCGTATAGCACTACGGGTTATCGTCTGACACCGATCAAACATATTCCTGACATAATATGTCGATTGGCCTTCATTACCTGGACACGGAGCTTGGGCAGCACCAAATTATCCCTAAACGCTACTTTAAGCGTATTTGACAGGAAGATTACGGAAAATTACAGGTGGAAACATGTCGCAAATTAGTGGAATACATGCCTAATCGCTTGAAGATTCAAAGAGGCTATATAATTAACATAAATGTTAAGATAAAATTAAGTAAATTAAGTAAAACATTGAAAAAAACTTTATGCAACGAATACTTTTGTGGGACTGAAAACCACGTTTTCCGTCTTATTATGCTATATTGTGGAGCAATGGAGCGATTTTCCAAATTTTTTTTTTCAAATATAATTAAGAAACATATTAATAAAACATTCCCCATTCAAAAAAATTAAAAATTTTTATGTTTTACCGACTAAAAACGCTAAGTTGTGCCGTACATATTTTGCAACGAATACTTTTGTGACCGACTGTATATTATCCAATTGCGGAAATTGTATATTAAATGATATATAATAATACATTAATTTCCAAGACATTTTTAAACTCTCTGGGCTGAATTTCGAAAAATCTCTCTTCAGTTTGAGTGTATTAATTATATATACAATTCAATTTATTTTCAATCGACATTGAAACATTTATGGATGGAATTTCGACAAATCAGATTTCAGATTAAGAATATTAACCAATTTCTGATATTTATTGATTGCAAGTTTCTGTTTTATATAAATATTGGAAAATGCCTGCTTATTTTGCGCAGTGTATGGTGGAGACTTACCTGAATGCCGTGCGCCCCGCCGCCCTGTTGGCTGATGTGCAATTGTTGCGTTTGTTTCATTTGCAGTGTTGTCGTTGTTGCTTGTTGCTGCTGCTGTTGTTGCTGCTGCTGCTGCTGCTGCTGTTGCGTGGCATTTGCTGCATTGCCGGCAGCATTTGGATTAGTTGGGCCACGATTCGGTTGCTGCTGCTGCTGTTGCTGCGGCTGTTGCTGCTGCTGGGGCATGTTGCCCTGTGCCTGGTTGCCCTGGGGGCCGCCGCGCTGAGGCGGGGGGCAATTGAGGAAGTTGGCGTTGGTGTTTTGATTGCTGAATGGCGAGTATTGTTGCTGCTGCTGCTGCAGTTGCTGCGGTGTTGGCACCTGTTGCTGCTGCTGTTTGGCAAAGTTGCCAGCAGCAGCCATTGGCACGCCCATCTTGGGGCCATTTGGATGCTGCTGCTGCTGCTGGGCATGATGTTGCTGCTGTTGCTGCTGCTGCTGTTGCATGGCCTGTTGCTGCTGCTGCAGCCGCTTGAGATCGAAATCGTTTTGTGAGGAATAGAAGAGCTCCTGCTTGATGTCCAGGAAGTTCTGCTGTTGCACATTCATGCCGGGGCCCTTCTGATGGAACTGCGGCGGCAAGTGTTGCTGCTGTGCCTGCTGCTGCTGCTGCTGTGCCTGTTGCTGCTGCGCTGCATTGGCCGCCATGCCGAAATCATTGCCAAAACCAGCGCCATAATCATTATAGCGCGCCTGTTGCATCTGCGCATGTTGCTGCTGCTGTTGCGATGGTTGCTGCTGCTGCTGTTGCTGCTGTGGTTGCTGCTGCTGCTGCTGTTGCTGCTGCATGCCGTGCGGGGGACGCGGAAAACCGCCCATGCCGCCCATGGCGCTCTTATGCTGATGCTGCTCGGCCATTTGCTTCAGCGTCTGGGCAGCCAGCGAATGCTCCGACATGAGGCCAGCACCGCCAGCAGCAACACCGGCACCACCAACACCACCCACACCACCAACACCGCCAACCACGCCCACATTGCCATTGCCATTGGGTCCGTTGGGCGCATTGGCAAAGTTCATGCCGCCGCCGCGCATTTTCTGCATCGACTGCGCATCGAGTCCCATGCCGACACCACCGAAACCACCAAAGCCATGACCCACCAAACCCCCCTCGCTCTTCACATTCAGGCTGTTGATCAGATCCTGCGCATTCGGTGGCTCCACCTTGATGCCGTCCTCCGTTTTGATGTCGAGCAGCGGCTTCTCGTCGAAGCCATCGAGAAAACTGGGATTGAAGTCCTGCAGATTGTTGATGAGATCCTTGAAGGTATCATTATTCTCGGAATTGTCATCGCCCAACAGATCGGGAAAGCCGGGAAACTGTCCGTTCGGCCCATCCTTGTCCAAAGCGCTCAAATCGGGAAAATCATGATCCGGTTCGCGTTTGCATTCGACCAAATTGGCCAAGTTGCCGAGGGCGGACTTTTGCTGGGAGGACATCATGTTGGGCGGAATGCCGGGCACACCTTGGGCTGATTGTGGCATGCCGGACATGCCCCCGCCGACGCCCACACCCACGCCCACGCCGGGACCCCCGCCGCCACGCCCATTGTTGCCAAGACCACCCAGACCGCCGCCTTGCTGTTGCTGGTGCTGCTGTTGATGTTGCTGTTGATGTTGCTGCTGATGTTGTTGATGTTGCTGTTGATGTTGTTGATGCTGCTGCTGATGTTGCTGATGCTGCTGATGTTGCTGTTGATGTTGTTGCTGCTGCTGCTGCTGCTGCTGCTGATCTGGCCCGCCCCCACCGCCGCCGCCGCCCACGCCCGGTTCGCTCTTCACGGAGGTGTTGGTCAGCGCCTTCACTGTGACATTGGTGCTGATCTGCTGCGGCTGAGAGTTCGCAGCGGATGTGGTGAACTCCAATTGTTGCACAATCTCCACAGAGAACTTGGTTAGATTCTCTGAGCCGCTGCCGACGCCGCTTGAGCTGTTGTTGTTGTTATTGTTGTTGTTATTGTTGTTATTATTGTTGTTATTGTTGTTGTTATTGGGCAACTTGTGCGGCGGTTCAAAGTTCTCGGCGCCATTGTCAACATCCTCCGCTGGTCGTTTTAGGAATTTTTGTTGCTAAACAGAACGAAAAAAGAGCAGAAAAGTAAGGGAAAACATTAGTAAACATTTATGCAAACATATTGATAAGCAAAAATTCATATTTATTATAATACCAAGCCCACTTGCCATTTAAGCACCCACCACCACACGTCTGCTTCACACGGCTGCTGCCGCTGCACTGTTATTAGCAGCACTGCA
The DNA here is from genome assembly GCA_035045125.1 of Hypselothyrea guttata. Lineage (NCBI taxonomy): Eukaryota > Metazoa > Arthropoda > Insecta > Diptera > Drosophilidae > Hypselothyrea > Hypselothyrea guttata. The sequence goes on along the minus strand of JAWNNJ010000670.1, from coordinate 1,404,644 downwards.
GCAGCAGTATTTATAGTGATTGCCGGCTGCGCAGTCGCTGTCGCTGTCGACAGCTGCTGGCAGCGGCGCTCGCTCATGTGCAGCGCTTGGCCGCTCTCCTATTTGCTGGCTCTTAAAAAAAAAGTTCGAACGCCCTAGTTGATCTGGCTCAGAACATTGTAATAATTAAGTAATTTATTTCTTTATTACAATCAAATAAATTAAAAAAATATTGATAAGTATAATTATAATTTAAATTTTTCATTTTAATGCATTTTTAAATAAATATTAATTAAGAGAAATAAATATAACCCATTGCTCATATTTGGAAACTATGATCCCTACGATATGGAATGATGAATAAACTACATTTACTTGATAATACATTTTGCATAATTTGTAAATAGAATAAATAAATATATTAATATAGAATAAATATATATGCAATTCTATATTTGCCTAATTTATTATAGATTTTTATTGTAATTTCAAAATTGATTATTAGCTCTTGGCATTACCACAGCTTACCCAAATATTCATAGATATTTCTTTAGTGTTTTTTGCTGGACTGGGTAAAGTTTTTACTAATACGTTTGCGTTTATTTAAGAGATTTCAGTTAGTGGAAATCGTTGGAGTGTAGTCGATATTTTATATACTTTGGGGTTTTTGGTTTCGATTGTGAGTTGTTGTAGAGTTATATAATTGTAGAGTTATTCGAATTTCAACACTTGAGATGTGATTTTGATATTTGAGTTTAGACTTGATAATAGTGGCGTTCTCGTCCAGTGTTGTAAGGCGTCGACAGTGTTGCGAAATGTCGACAGTGTTGCATTTTGTTGCGTTTGTTGCGTGCGCGCATTTGGCTTTTGATTTGTTGTTTCTTTCACTTTTGTAAAGTTCTCTTTTTGGTTATTGTTCTTCACTTTTGTATTTGTCAAGTTCTCTTTACTTGATTTTGATTGCAATTTGATTTGGCGGCTGCATAATATAATAAGTAAACCCAACAATTCGATTAGCACAACAAAAGACGAATTTTCGCTGACTTGACAAAAGCAGAAATACAAATACACTGCAAGACGTGCAAAAAATTTATTGAAAACCGACAACAAAACAAAATGAATGAATAACAAAAAGCAAAGAAAACTGCAAAGACAAAAGCCGCAGAAATTCAACTCAATGACACTTCTAATCAGTGCTGCCCAAAAAACTGACAAAAAGCTTAAAAAAAATCCAAAATTTTCCTCTTTCCGCAGTTTTACATATTTTATAGGAAATGCTTTTCAGTTTGGCGGGATAAAAGCGAATTTGGCAACTGCAGTGCTTGCAAGCAGCAGCGGCAGCGACAGCGCTGCCAGCTCGCAGCAGAACGCAGCGAGAGCGCGGCAGAGTGGGAGAGCGGCAGAGCGAGCGCTGTCTGAGAGAGCTTTGCATTGAGAGAGCGGGCGGCGCTGCTTTTGTTTTTGTGTAACATAAAAATGACAACAAAAGCAGCAGCAGCAAAGAGCGCAAAGTAAATCAGTGTGTGCTTTTGTTGTTGTGTTTTGCATTCGGCTGGCGTTCGGCTGTGATCGGCAGCTCGGCTTCGGCTTCGGATCGCAGCTGTTCGTGTGCGTCGCGCGCGCAGCTTTTGCTATTTATTTTAATTTAATGCAAAATGTATACAAAATAGACGCAGCGGCAGGGACCTGCGGGTCGTCGTGAGGTGTGTGTGTGAGTGCGTATGTTTCAGTGTGTGTGTGTAAGAAGCGAGTGTGGACAAAAGGCAGCGACGCCGGCAGAATAAGAGCAGCGGAACTGAAGTAAACACAAACACACACACATACACGCACATGCGTGTATTTGTTGTTGTTTTTGTATGCAAAGGTAAATGGACACGGAGTTCAGTCTGTGTTGTTTTAATAGGGGGGTGGGGGGGGGGGAATATTCACAGTAAGTAGTCATATGAGCTGCTTCAAACAACTCATATTCACAGTATTCAGACGAATGGAGTCGATTAGCTGAGCTTAACATAAACAAATACTAAACCTTTTTTTTGGTATTAAATTGATGCTATTCAAAAACACTCACAAGTGGCAATTTCATTAGAATGAGTATACACTCATATGCAGTTTGCATATTTTGTGAAATATTCATTAAAATATTCATTAAAAGTCATATGAATCATTGGCACTCATGAGTATTAATGAATATTAATGAATATAACTAATGCTTATTATAAATTTTCTGCATAAATAATACAGGGAGAATAAAAAAATGAAAGAATAAAATAAAATAAAATAAATGTAAATAAAATAAAATAAATGTAAATACAATAAAATAAATGTAAATAAAATAAAATAAATGTAAATAAAATAAAATAAATGTAAATAAAATAAAATAATTTAAGAATAAAGTATGAATATACTGTTTAGAAATATTTATTTATTTATAGATAAATTGTAAATTGTAAAACGAATAAATAAATGTACATAAAATAAAGCAAAGATTTGCGTAAACCATTGAAACCTATTTATAGCATCGCTAAAAACAATTTTTAATTAAAAATTGTAATAAGCTAATTACATTTGGTGGCCCCAAATCAATCTTAATTAAAATCGCTGTCAAAATGTATATGCCTTGCTGTGTATTTTTTAAATTTGCGTAGAATTTGCGCTAAATTTGAATGTTATTTAAAAAATTGAAGAACATTTTACAAATTTTAATTCAAACTGTAAAACAAGTGGGAATATTTGGCATATTTTATGCCAAAGCTGGTCTAATAAGAGTACATAATATACATAATCGTATATAGCATATATTTTTCAGAGCGTATTACAATTATGTCTTTGGCTTGGTGCATGAACTTTTATGGGTAAGTGTAGAAACCTTTTTTGGTGCGGAGGGCTATAAACCCTTTCGTTGTGAATATGTCTTATTTAAGAATTGCAGAAATAAAACTCAAGCTTTATGGGCAACAACAAACTAGATGAAATAGACTAATGAAAATAGTTCAAGGGGTTCACTGAGCAGCAGCAGAAGAAGAAGAAGTAGAAGAAGAAGTAGTAGAAGAAGCGGTAGAAGAAGGAGCAAAAGAGTAAGAAAGCAAGCAGCAAGAAAGCAGCGACAAAGACGAAGATGTATCGATAAATGTAAATGCAGCCAAGGGATAAGGGAAAGGGGCAAAACCATAGTTGGTTTGTAGGGAGAGCCGCAAGACTCAGTAAGAGAGAGATAGAGAAAGAGGGAGAGAAAGAGAGGCAGCGAGAGCGAGGGAGTGCAAGCTAAACATTTTTATTACCGCAACGGAGTCGTAAAAAACTAAATTACTTTTAAGTTTGTAAAATGTGCGAGAGCCGCTTTAATGCTCCTCTCCCTCTCTCTTTCCCTCTCTCGCTATCTCCGTCTCTGTCGCTGTGCAACATAAGCGTAATATTGTGGCAACTTCCCTCACACTCTGTTAACGCTTTTGCGCCCACCTACAGCCGCCAGTTTTGCATTCTTTGTGTCACGTTCTGCCAGCGAAAGAGACAGTCAAAATAAAAAGAGAATAAAATAAATGATGGCAAGAAGAGAGCGAGAGTAGGGGGAGAGGGGGCAATATATGTGGCACATATGAAAGAAAAACAAATTTATGAAACAGCATTTATTCATAATGAGGCAAGTGAATGGGGAAAAGTGTTTGGCGCGTGTATCGGTTCACTCGCTTTTTACGACCCAAAATGGACCACGGACGGAGGGGTGGACAGAACGAATCGTAGATGCCACTCAGCTAGCGGCAATTGGGTATATTGCGCTTGCAACTGCGAGTGTGAGTGTTGTGAGTGTGAGTGTTATGAGTGCTGTGTTGAGACATAAAGTTATTAACTAGTGTTTGGATTAGAGAAAACGAGTGCTCATAAACTTTTGCATGAACCATTTCATTACGAGTATGAGAGTGAATATATTCACACGAATAATTTGAATAATTTGAGCTTAATTTCTTAACTTTCATAAATAAATACACATGAGTAGATATGCATAGCTAAGTTATTTAAATAAATATTCTTCAATAAAGAGTAAGAAACATGAGAGCAAGTCAATCAGTCAGTCGGGGCTGACAGTTTTATATTTATATAGAGTCAGTCAGTCAGTCAGTCAGTCAGTCAATCAGTCAATCAATCAGTTAATCAATCAGGACAAACATTTCTATATATACTGATCAACAAGATTAGCTATATCCCTTCCACCATCTTCTCTCTCTGTCTCTTGCTTCTCCGCTTCTTTAATTTTCTGCCTATATATTCCTGTCCTATCCTTCCTATCCGCCTTCCCTCCATTTTCGTTGCTTATCGGTCAGTCTCAGTATCTCTTTCTTTGCCTAAGCTCTTCTAATTCTCAGTTTATGTTTATATATTTTCCCTGATTCTCTCAGCCTTCTCTCCATTTTTCTCAGCTTCTAGCGATCTGTCGCTTGTGGCTAAAATAAGTTGTAGCTTGAAGCACAACTGAATTAAAGCGCAAGCAAAAAATGATGCGGCGCGAACCTTGACACATTAAAATCAGCAACAGCAACAGCCAACGACAACAATATCAACAACAACCAACAAAAAAAAAAAAACAAAAAAACAAATACAGCAGCGTGTGAGTAAGACGCCAGCCAAGTTGTGCGTCTCGTCAGTAAATTTTGCGTGTAAAAATAAAAAATAATAAAAAATAAAACACAAAAAAGAAATTGTGGAAAAGCTTTTTGTTTTTGTCTGAATTTCATTTTCAACAAAAACAAAAATAATACACAAAAAGAAATCATAAAACAAATAAATGCTGTGCACAACGCGGCGTATGATTAATGCGAATTAGCAAGCTGAGCGAGAGAGGAAGGCAGGCAGAGTGGAAAACAAAGAGTGAGCGAAAGAGAGAGGCAGAGTGAGCGCAAAGTAACCAAACTGTAAACCAGCTGACCACCCAGTCAGTCAACGGAAGTGGTCACAAAAAAAAAAGAAGAAACATTCGTGGAAAGCCTTCGTCAGTTCCCTATTTAATCTCGCATATTACCCAGCGGGACTGAAGCCAATATAGACAGCTGAAATGCTGCATTACAAATGCAGCTAACGTAAGCGGAAGAGAAGTCTTGATTTACTGCATTACAAGGTATGAAATTGTAAGGCAGAAAAGACAACAATTAAAATTTGCTTTACATTAGTGTGTTTAATTTTGATGATAATATACTTGGAATTTTTATAGAACATAAAAGGTGGTTATTCAAACTGTATACTCCCTATTATTATATTTATCTATCCACAAAAGTTATTTAAGAAATAATATTGCAAATTTTTATGAGGAAGGAATATAAAATTATATTTGGTTTCTTCTACAAATCTTCTAAAAGTAAGGCAGAAAGTAATCGACAAAGTCATATGGTATTGGCGCCGCTGGGACATTGGCTGTGCGTAAATGAAATTGAGTTGGCGCTGAGTTTGAGCTGAAATACTACAGTTGCCTCTGTCTGAGAAGGTGTTGATAGGCATTCAGCTTATAACAACTTGTTGTTGTTGCTCTAGTGTTGTTGTCGTCGAGGGCTCATCAGGAGCAGGCAGCATGCTAATAAGTGCGAGAATGTAATCCGTTAAAAGTGTATGTCTCAGCTAAATAGTTACAATTGATTAATTATTTCCTTTAACGACCATGTGGAATTAGCTCATAATTAATTAAGCCGAAAGAAATGCGGGATATACAAGAAGCAAGACAAATGAACTATAAATAAACTTGGGAAACGTATCGAGTGTACAGAATTTCGCTTTATTTGCTAATAAATTGCCAAGCGATGGCAAATTGTTAAATGGAAATTTTATAAATACTTAGAAATTATAGAAATGCAAAAATTCTATGTCAGAAAAGGGTAAAATAAATGGCAAATACTCTGGGAATTGGGGAGTTTATGAAAAGCTAATTTAAGAATTTTTATTAAAACAAATATATGTATAAAACTGCAAAATATAAAAAAAAGAAAATTCTGAAATTTTTTAATAGAAGAAGAATTTTGAGTCATATGAAATTGTTGTTTAAAGTCGTTTCGGTTTTATTCCACTTCTGTGTTCATATTAAAGGCATTTACTTCCTGACTTTGCCCTCATTTATATTCGTTGTTTTTGTTTATTTATTTTTTTTGTAATAATTCTCTTTTTTATAATATTATTCATTTCATTTTTCATTGTAATTTAAAGCATTACTTTATCACAGTCATAGACTCTCATTAATAATGCAACTCTTGCACACTTTCTCGCTGTGTCCCTTTCTCAGTCAAGCGCTGGCTCCTACCCTCCTACCCTCTCCCTCTCTCTCTCTTCTCTCTCAGTCGCAATTAATTAAACAGTGTAATATAATACGCTTAAGTGTCACTCATAGCTTCACACCTACCTAAATACCAGTGTATATACACATATATACGTTTATACATCTTCTATATGCTTGGCTTTGGCTCAAATAAATCTGAATTTTTACACAGGGCGTATGCGTTATATTTTTTCAACTTGCACCTGCAGAGGCGTAGTTAGAAGGGGTTCAGGGGTTAACAAAAGGGGCGTATATACTTCAGTCACGCCCACAGTGGCTGAAACTGCAAATTTTTCACTTGTGAAATAAAATATAAATTCTCTACTAACGTATACCCTGTAAAATAATTAAATTGGTTTATAATTAAGAATAAAATCTTTCTAAAACAACAAGTATTATTGCTCAACTATTAGTTACCCTACAAAATTTAGATTTTTCAGTTATAACAGGGTATTTTAAATTGACTAATTTTGAGCCGAAACCATTATTAATCTTTGAATAACTGCTTTAAATATGAAAGCTCCATATAGCCTCTTAAAGCTAATTATGCATTACAGGGTATTTCCAATTCCAAATTCAAATTGTTCTACATTTCGCAGCACATTTAACAGTTTAGTGCAAGAAATCTAAGCTGTATAATCATAAGAATAATAGAGAATTCTCAACTACTTTACCAACATTTTCCCAAGAAAATTTGGCTAGTTTCACAAAGTTATCATTTCCGATTCCAATTTTTATCGCCAATTTTTCTTCTTCTAGTTAAACTCTATACTTCACAGATACAGCTGAAGATACAAATGCAAAACACAGCTGCAGATACAGATACGATTTCAGATACTGCGCACACTCAACGGATATTTTTTTGCAGATATTTTCGCACAATTCAAATTGTGAAATTAATACAAAATATTTACACTTTTTAATCGCTATCGTATAAATAATTAACAAATTAACAATATTTGATATTTTAAATTTAAAACGTTTAATTTTTTAGATAATTTTATGGCAATTTTTCAGTTAGTTGTTGAGCATTAAATATGCCCAACATGTTTCTAATTAATTGACTTATTTGTTTCTTCTTTCACTTCACTTTTTTATAAGTAGCTGCTAAAAAACAGACAAAGCACAAGACAAATAGAGTCAGACACGGAAAGAGACAAAGCGAGAGAGAGAGAGAGAGAGGGCAAAAAACATTCTTCGCGCAATTTTCGTTGATTTATTTTGCATACTTTGATTTATGTTTTTTAATTTCGCCTTCGCGTTGGAAAAACTCTACGACTGACGGACAGCAAGAGGCAAGTGTGGGGTTAGATAAGGGGCAGAAGAATGGGGAGAGGGGGCGGGGCAGGTGGCACCGTCTAATAGGTCTGCACTTAATAAATTTGCATTCGCCATGCATAATTTCTCAGAAGAAATACAAATGTCAAATAAATAAACAGACGCGACACAGAAACATCGCGAGGAGCCCGCAAAAGTTCGTCAAAAGAAACACATTAATTAACAAATAACAAAAAATATAAATAAAAAACAGAAACATTAAACGGTAAACGATAAACAAATATGAAATATTGCACAAAAGTTCTTGCAGTGTATATAAAAGACGCAAATAATTTGTGCAAATTTCGAATGCAAAAAGTTTGCAAATGTTTCACATTTTTGTGGTTTTATAAAATATATTTTATATATTTTAAAACAATGCACATAATTTAACAATTATTTAGTTGTATTGAAACAGTTCAAAATTGTGAGGTTTTCATAACATTTAAGTTTTTAATTGTTTTATTTATTTATTTGTATTTTATTCACTATAATTATTATTTTTGAGTTATGTTTCATAAACACTTCAGTGCGTTTTTTTTTTCATTCTTTATTTTTATTATTTGATATTTAAAAACATTTTAAACTTTACTTTTGTATTAAAAATAAATTCATTTTTTAACGGTTATTGTAGATGTTTATAAAAACAGCACGAAAAAACAATTATATAAAAAATTATATAAAAATACAAAAAATATAGCCAAAAATAAAAAAACTGGCATAATTGAAATTTGTTTTTTAATTTAAATTACAACATTTTGCTGATTGAAGCATCATTTATTATTAAAAGCACTTTAAACTTTACTTCGTATTAAAATAAAATTATGATTTATAAACTTGCATTGTGAAGATTTATAAAAATAACACAGAGAACCAATAAAATTATCATAATTTAAAGCTGTTTTTAATAAATGCACACAATTTAAACTTTTTATTTTATTTGTTTTTATTTGAAAATCAATAATTTATTAATAAATATATTTAAATAAATGCTTTTCATAATTTTAACTTTTTGTTTTATTTGTTTTTATTGGAAAATATTAATCAGATTTTCCATTTATTTTAGTAAATAATTGCTGCAATTATTTTTAGTTGATTTGCAACTCAATAAACTTGAACTTTGTAAACATTTGTGTGCACATAATTAAAGCAAATTAATAACAAATTGGCGTAATTATAAACATAATTATGATCGTAATTATAGTCGAAAGCATTGCGCTTTTCTCACAGTTGAGATTTGAATTTGAAATTTGAAATTTCCTTTGGCTTTTATGTTTGTTTACACTCTTTGCGCACTTTATGTTTTGCTACGTTTATTATTATTATTATTTTCACAATTATTATTATAATTTTTTGTATTTTTATTGCGAGTATTTCTGTTATTTCTGTTTTACGGCTCTTGTGGAACAATAACAAATAAAAACGCACAGTGCGAACGTCGAGTTGATTTTCTTTTTGCTTTTGCTGCTGCTGTTGTTGTTGCTGTTTGTAGCTATTTCTGCTGCTGCTGCTGCTGCTGCTGCTGTCGTGAGTCGCTTGGCAGTCGGTTTATAACTGGCACGAGCCACTGCCAGCGTAGCAGCACGAACCGCATGCGAGCAGCGTGCGTCGGCAGCGACGCCAGCTGCGAGAAAGTTGGCATTTTGCATTGTTGCAGCCGCAGTCGCAGCAACAGCAGCAGCAGCCGCAGCAGCAGAGCGCAACTTCTCAGCGCTGTTAAGTGTGTTGGGGGTGGCTCTGTTAAGCTGCTGTTGGGCCAAGCCAGCTGCCAGCATATTAACAGCGCGCATGTTAACAGCAGCTTCTGGCTGTTAACTGCCGCTTTTCGCTGTTAAGCTTAAGTGTTGCCAATTTATTTAAGAGGTAGTAATTATTATAAGTTTTTTGAATAAAAAATTGTAAAATAAAGTGTAGATTTTTATCAAACAAATCAATTTACTATATACATATTGAAAATAATAATTATTGGCAATAAAAGTTCAATCGTTATACAAATTCGCCAATAAAAGTAAGTTAAACCAAAATAGCCATTTCCAGCAGTTTTATATTTGTTTTTTTTTTTTTGAATAACAGCCAGATCTGGCGCGAAAAAAGCGAACTTTGCAACATTGCTGTTAAGTTGAATGTGTTTGTTTTTGTTGTTTTCTTCATGCTCTCTCGCCTTGTTGCATGTCAACGTCGCTGCCGGCGTCGCTGTTAGCTTTTCATGTTGAAACCAATTCGTTTGTCATTTGTTTAATGACACAAATATTTGCGCAAAGTGTTTACATTTATGTGTGTGTGAGAATACGTGTGCGTGTGTGTGTGTGTTTGTGTGTGCCTGCTCAACTCATTTTCAATTTTCATTTGTAATAATTTTGTTGTTGTTGTTTTCTTTGCTGTTTTCCTTTTGGCGTCATAAAAGTTTTTCCCAACTTGTTTTCCACGGTTGCCAAGGCAGTTCGCGCTCTCTGCATGTGTGTGTGTGTGTGTGTGTGTGTGCTATAAAGTGTGCTATAAATTTGATTACTCCATAATAGCCTCGATAATAACGCGCCTAATGACAATAAGCTTTTGTTATTATGATATTTCCAGTTGTTGTTGTTGTTGTTGTTGTTGTTGTTGTTGTTGTTGTTGTTGTTGTTGTTGTTGTTGTTGCCTCTGCTCAGGTTTCTGTGCGCCTTTCAGGCAAATTGAATTCCATTTGATGACTGTTAAATTAAGTTGAAATGCCTCGACTGCCTGCTCAGCTCACGCTTCAGCTCCTTCCCCCTCTTCCCCTCCCTCTACCACTACTTTCACTCACTCAATCAGTCGCGCTCTCTCTCTCTCCCAACTCCCACTCCAACAAGGACGCTCAAATTTCAGCTACCTCAGCAACAACAGCAACCTTAACAGCAACTACAACAACAGCAACAACAAATCGCACAACAACAATGTAAACAACTAAATAAGGAAGTGACACCGGAAGCCCAGGCAGCGACGTTGGCAGCGACGTCGGCAGCGACGCGTGGCCCAGCAACGGAATGTCAAATATGTTGGCTCCTTACAAGCAACCCACCCCCTCTCCCTCCCTATCATTATCTCTCTCTCGGCCTGCTCAACGCACGCATTGAGTGCCAACCAACCAGTGTTGCCAACTTGGCTTTTTCTCAGAATGAAATTTATCTAAAATTTAATTTAAATCAAATTCTTTTAAAAGTTTTGTGCTGTTTTATATGTTTTCAGATTTGTTATATATTATATATTTATTAGATAATTAAAAAAGACTCTATAAACAATTAATGCAATTTTTTTTAATCATATCGGATAAAATATTTATAGCAAATTCGAGCTGATCAATTATGAAATCTAGTGGTTATAGCCTTTTAATAGTAATAAGATGAATGTCATGAGCTTTAATTGAGCACCAAGAAATCGAATAATTATATTAAAAATAAAACAAATAATTATTGAATAAAAAAAAAACAAAAAAATTAATAAATTATACATAAATTATAATATAATACATCAATAAATATTTAATAAATACACATTGATTAGACAAATAAATGAATAAATAAAATAATAAATAAATATAAATAAAATCTAATATTTTCAATAAGATTGCAAGATTTCTAGCTTGTTTTTTTTTTATCGATCTATCCTTTTTGTAGCGATTGGATGGCAACACTGGCGCCAGGAGCATTTTGTAAGCGCGGCGTTAACAGCAGCCCAAGGCAAACATCACTCAAAAGCCTGCCAGAAAGAGATAGACACAGAAAAGGAGAGAGAGAGCGAGTTCAACTTGAGCGCAGAGCTTGAGTCTACGCGCGCTCTCTCGCCCTCTCTCGCGTTGTAGTAAAAGTGCCAACGACACCGGCCGGCGCAAACTAGTAAAAAGTTACAGCAAAGCCAGCAGCGCTGCTCGCAGTCGCAGTCGCAGTCGCTCGCTCTCTCTGCTGCTGCTGCTGTCGCTGCCACGCACTTTGCAGTTTAACCTATAAAAATGACGCAGCAACAACAGCAAATGTTATTCTTATGCTGCTGCTGCGCTCTCCTGCTGCTGCTGCGCGCCTGTTACGCACTCAACGAAGTTACCAACACACACACACAACAGCAGCAGCGGCAGCGCTGTTACGCAGCTGTTACTGCGGCCTATTACTGTTAGCTGTTGCTGCTGCTGTTACGCTTGTTGTTGTTGTTATTGCTGTCGCTTCATTTATTTGATTTTGTTGTGATTATGCGCAGTGCACGCGCGTCAGCGTCTGCGTTGACGTTGACGTTGACGCCGACGTCGACGTCAGCGGCGCGTTTGTAGCCAGCGACCCATGGAGGGCATTGAGTACTCGAAAAGCAAAAAATACAAAATACAAAAAAATACATATAAAACAACGGAAAACAATAACAAACACAACATGAGCAACATATCAAATATGCAGCTAAGCGGGCATGCACGACCAGCGCTATACCCTAGAAAACGTTTTAAGGCTGGGTATAGCATATTTAGGTGAATTATTGAAAAAGTAATTTGATAATTTAATTATAATAACAATTTGAGCTATGTTGCAGTTGAGCTGACAAACTCATATACCCTGTAATATGTGTAATAAAATGTGGAAAATTAAAAATAATTTTCAAAATAAAAACACTAATTGCAAAATATACAAACTAATGAATACCCTATAAATAGCATAGAAAGAAAATTACTATACTGAATTTGAAACTAAAACAAACTAACGAATACCCTGTAAATAGTTTATTATATATTCATTATAATTTATTCTTTATTTGTGATAATTCATCATCATTTATTTTCAATTTTATTTATTTTTAAAGAAATACTATCTATATTTGTATCTATTTGTGGTTTGCCAAACTGCAACTAAACAATCTAATCGGCAATACCCTGTGAATGTTGACTTTAAAACCTGCTACCCAGTAAATTTGAAGATCTGGTGATTTGGCAAAGTATGGCAGCTACAATGGCTGTCATTTCTATGGCTCCAGCTCATGGAGCTGTTGCTTCGTCGTGAATAAAAGAAGAGAAACAACACAACGAAGCAAAACAAAAATAAAAGGCAAATAAAGAAAAACAGACACAAAGACAGAGACAGCGACAGAAACAGAAAGAGAGAGAAAACAAAACAGCAACAACTCATTGCCAGTTTGGGGCGGCGTTCAACTGGAAATGCGGCCCAGAGGCTGCAGGTGTCTGTCTAGTCTGTCTGTCTGCCTCTTCCCCTCTCCGTCTCCCCCTCTCTCTCTGTCTCTCCATCTGTCCGTCTCTACGTCTGTCTCCCTGTCCGTTTGTCTAGAGATACGATACTTGGAATGCGAGTGCGTTGGCAAATGCTTAATTAGTAGCGTTTTTTCTCCCTTCCGAGAGCTTTATAAATGATGTTCTTATAGTGCATATAGCATTTCAGAACTATCAAACAATTTTAGATGAACTACAATTTAAACGCAGAATTCCCACAGCCAATATAGAGTACATTATACATTCTCAACATCTTCGATCGGATCGTCATAGGTATATTCCTCTGTTGCATAACTGTGCGGCATATTCGGATGATGGCGTATGGTAAAGTCGTCGAATTTATGCACTGGTATCTCCAGGGTGGGCGTAAACTTGGCCCTTACGATCACCGCCCGTTGACTGCCAAAGCAGAGCAGCCAATACTTCAGCTCATTGACCTTTCGGAGGGAACCCTCCAGTTCACCCTCCACCGTTCCTCGATCCGTATTCATGACCCAACCACGCACATCATTCGATAGGGCCAGAGTCCGGGTGGCACGACGCAGACGCACACCCTGTACTTCCCCAAAGACCTCAAAGCCACAGGTAAATATCGGAGCATCCATTATCTTGACTCTACTAAAAGCAATTCTATTTACACACGTTGCAAAAAACTAGATAATTTTATAACTATTTTGAAATACTTTCAACAATTACAATTACAAACTCTATTTCACAGTTTACTGAGCTTGAAAAATGTTAGTTCTTGAGTTTATTCTCTTTGAAAACTCTATAAAATATCGCATGCTACAATTAATTGCTGCATATTCAACCAAATTCTGAACTTCCAACAATTTGGCTAGGAAATTCCCCATATAAATAACGTCTAGTTTATCTGATCAAAAGAAATCAAATTCTAAATATTACTTGTTGAGTTTATACGTTGGGCAAATTAGGAAATTCCCTAACAATATTTCAATAATTTATCATGGCTGAAGAATTTGCAAATAACAGATAATTTGTTTAGCCAAACTGTAACATATCCTATAAAATTGGTATAGTGTAAATATAGTATAATATACCCCTTATTTGGAGCAGAGTATATATAATATACTGTACTACATATATTGCATTTGTATTGTGCATGAAAGTGATTTCTTATGGGTAAGTGAAAATAATCAATCGAATGACTTGTGGATTGCGCAATTTGAGCGGAGAGAACTTCGGGTTCTCCTCCCGCCCCTCTCATACCACCCTCAACAGCCCCTGGTCTTGGCTAATCACATTGTATCATTGTACTATTGCCATATATATCCATATCCCATATCAGCACTGGGGACTCATAAATCACATGTCACACGGAGACAGAGACAGAGAAAGAGAGGGGAAGAGTGTGCGAGAGAGAGGGGCAGAGAGAGAGCGCGTAATGCCGCCAAGTTCATCTCGTGGCAATCCAATCAACTGACAATGCCACAGCAGACTTTTAGCAACCACCGTCTTTTGGCAAGTGTAACCGTACCTCCGCACTCCCCGCTTACTTTCTCAGCTACCATGTAATGTGGGAAAGAGACAAACTGAGACTGCAAAACAATAACTAGCGAGATAAACAGACAACATTTGGCCGTAAATGCAAACGTCGCTGACGACGATTCTATGGCAAATATTTAATAGGCAGAGGCAGCGAAAAAAACAAGAAGAGCAGGAGGAAGAAGAAGAGGAAGCAAAAGACAGCGTTGATAAATGACTAAGGCGACAGCGACAACAACACTGTTGCCCAACACTGTCAGCTAGCAACTACAAGCAGCGTTGCCAATTTGGAGGGTTTTCCGAATTCGATTTATGCTTATCATGTCTATTTGAAAATACATATTTTTTTTATTATTTTATTGATTTATTTTTTATTTGTTTATTTATTTTTTTTTATGTTTATAATTTTTTAAATATTTTCCAATTTAAATCTGGCTTTGTCTGGCAACACCGACTACCATAACAGCAATAACCATAACAGCGGCAATAACAGCAATGGGAACAATAGCAGCAGCAGCGCAGTCGAGACAGACAGTGGTGCTACGTGCTCATTCAAATGTAACAGCACGAGCCGCTGTTGCTGCGCTGCTGGCGTCGCTGCTGCTGTCAGGCATGCGTTGAGCCGAAGGTGAGCAAGCCAAATCAAACAAGCCGAAGCGCAAAAAATAAAAATAATACAAAAAAAGAGCGAAAAAAAAAAGAAAACAATAATAATGCTCAACGCTTCAAGGGATTTCGCTGTTGTTGTTGTTATTGTTATTGTTGGCCAAACTGCGCTTCAATTGCGACGCATAAAACTCGACTTGAGACAGCGGCAGCGAGGTCAGCGCAACAGAGCGCAGCGCTAACAGCGAGCGAGCGAGAGAAAGAACGATCTACAGTTAACAGCGGCAGAGCAGAGCGAGGTCAGTGCAGCGAGAGCGTGGGAGAGCAAGCCAGGCTCAGGCTAACAGCGCGCTGTTCATAACAGCTGGCAGCCTAACATAAATTCAATGAAATTTAATTGCTTAGCAGCAGAAAAAGAAAGAAAGAAAACAACATGAAAGAAAATTTACAAAAAAAACAAAAACTACAAAAAATCAAAAGTACAGTCAACGAAATATCAAAGCATTTGCTTTGTATGGCACATATAATTTCTAATTGAAATGCAAATGGAAAGCTAAATACTAAAATTAGCTTAAATATAAATGTGAAGAGGCCACAGCCGCAGCAACAATAATCGACAAGAAAATACAGAAAATACAAGCAAAGTGAGGCAAAGAAATCAAAGTGTGTGGGGGGCGGGGAGGGGGGAAGAACGAGCAATGAAAATTCTACAAACGATAATTCAAACGCAATATGTAAACACTTCAAAACTGGGCGAAGAACAGCAGAGAAACACACACACACACACACACACATAGCAATAAATGCAAATGTGTGAGAGAATAACAAAACAAAAACAAAAACAAAGCAAGCAAATGAAGAAGAAGCAGAACAACAACAACAGCAGCAGCAGCGACAGCAGCAGCTGAGACGCTGGCAGCGCAGCAACGACTGCAGTGTGCAGTGGGTGGTGAATTGGTGGTGAATTTCATAGCTGGGGTGGGCAGACGTCGCCGCTGCTCGTCTCGTTGGCGAACTCACCCACACTCTACCCGCGCCGTACACCCCACCCCCTCGCCCAGCGTTGGCTTGGCTTCGTCTCGGCTTGACTTTAGCTTTGGCTTTGGCGTTGGCTTTTAATACAAGTGAAAACTGACTTTGTTTGTTTACGCGATGACACAATTCTAAATCTCTGTTGCGCTCTGCCTCCCCTCTCTCTCTCCTCTCTCTATCTGTCTCTTTCGCTGCTTTTTCTCTGTGATTTACGATTTGATTTGCTGTCGCTCTTAGCCCATGATTTGATTAAGTTCCAGGATAATACGAACTAACATTTGATATTTTCACTTTAAGCATACCAATAACATCTAAAATACTAATACCAAATTATGCCCATTGAGTTCATAAAGCATTTTAATAGCCATCAAATTCATTTTATTGGTAGTTCGTAGGGTTTCCCCTTGCATAAATAATTCGCTTTGTTTACAGGGCTCATTGTTTACAGTTTGTGGGCAAAGCTGGCGCCATCTAGCGTCTGCATCGCAGCGCGTTTGTTTTTTTTGCATTCGTATACCCTGTAAACATTGGCAATTGATAATAAAACAGGGCATGGATTATTTTATTTTTATTGTATACTTTTTTTATAATTATTTTAATTATTTTTTCCATTCAGTTTTTTTTTCCCATAAATTTATTTTTTTATTTTAATTTTTGATTTAATTTTGTTTACTCTGTAGTATTTTTTTCACTTTATTCTTTAGTTTATCAAACTTTGAATTTTTATTTTAATTATTCATTTATAAAAAAAATTGTGAGATTAAACTCTGTATTTTTATATACATACATTTATATTTAGTATTATTATTTTAAAGAAATGTAATTTTTACGCCTTTAGAAAATTCCATTAATTTATATGATTGCTTATCATATTAGCTCTTTGTTCATGACAAATCGGTTAAAGCTGCCAATGGAAGCGATTAAATTAATTATTGGGAATTATTAAGATAACTGAATCATTGATTTAAGTAAATTTGCTGACGTCACATCGAAATGATCCCATTGTACACACACACACGTATTAATCCCCCCCATTCCCCTTTCAGATCTATTTAATATGCATGCGCTGGCATTATCATTAACGGTACTTACGCACTTTGGGGCTTAGCACAAAGCGTTGGCGATAATACAAATAAAGCGAGAACTCACCTGCAACGAAAGAGAGAGAGAGAGAAAGAGAGGGGAAATTCTGATTAACAACAAGTGCAACGGAAAATACAACAACAATTACAATAACATAGCGGCAATAACAACGCTGACGTCTGCGCTGACGCCGAGTCGCTGCCGGCGTCGCTGTCGCCGTCGCTTTTGACGCTGGCGTCCAAATATGGCAAACAATTGCAAAAATCTGCATGTGTCTGTCGTCTCTGTCGCTGCCGCTGCCGCTGCCGCCGCTGCTGCTGCCGGCGTCGCGACGTTGCTAAAAATATTTCTGCTCGCTTAGAGATATCCAAAATTAGCTGGCAACAACGACGTCAGCAGCGCGTCGAAGGCGTCGACGTCACTGTTGAGCCGCTGCGCAACAACAACAACAACAACCGTAGCAACAGCAGCAGCGACTGCGGCGACAGCAGGTTGGCAGAAAAGTCTGCCACTGATAACGGGAAAAATGGCATGCCAGCAGCGCTCAGCACCCAGCACCCACTCTCACACACACACTCTCCCACTTGCACACACTCTCACACACACACACACACACACACGCTTGGCTCTCAACGCAGCGCTCTCTGGGCAGCCGGCACTCTCTGCCCACCAGCAGCGCTGCCAGCTTGACTTATTACAGGCTAGATTTGGCTTGAAAAACTCAAAATTTTTGCTTATAGCATTTAGCTATAAATCTAGCATATTTTCCAACTACATATATATTTATTTAACATTTATATATAAAAAAAAATATTTTTTATTTATTTAAACGCTTGCATTGAAGAATTAAATTAAAATGAAAATAAATCTAGATTTAATTTCATCTTAATGATAATTATAAAAACCAAAAGAAGGGCCATAATTTAATATTTGTGCTAAATAAAAACATAAAATTAAGAATTTTTTAATTATAACATGTTTAAATTTGGTGAGTATTTCAGTGAAATATGTGATATAGCTATTTTTAGCTTATTTTTACTTCAAAGCCCGGCAGCACTGCTCACCACACTCACTTGCTCTCTCCTCTCTCTTTGCGTTGTGCTGCCCACCACACTCTCGCTCAGTTTGTTTTCATGCAGCTCTGGGCAACGCTCACGCCAAAATAAACAAAACAAAAATGTAAAGTGCGCTGTTATGTTGCGATGGCAAGATGGTTGGGGAGGGGTGGGGAAATAAATATGTGGGCATAACAAAAATGAAAATGTGCCGCAAATGGCAGCAGATTTGCTGTGGAGAGAGCTGGGTGAGATGGAAGAGAGGGCGCAAGAGCACATAGACAGGCAATCGCAAAACAACAACAGCAGCAATAAAAGAAATTCATCCTTTAACAGCGCGCTGTTAGCTAACAGCGCCCGCACTTTACAGCGCACGAAAAGCAATTAAGCTGATGGTAAATTAATTAGTGCGCTTTAAATTGTTTTCTGTTTGCTTCAAGTTAAATTAAAGAAACGTTTCAAACTAAGTTTTTGCTGTATTCTTGTCGATATTACGCATACGCACTGATGTTTAGCAGCATTACGAATGAATAATGTGCTAAAAGTTTATTTTTTTAACTGTTTTAATTGCAGTTGTCGCCGCATCTGTTTTGTAAATTAATTAATCCCATATTTTATATGTAAGTGCAAAAATGAATCAACAACAGCGCCATGCAGACGGCAAATTAAACTTTGAAATAAGTGCGAAAAAATTAAAAACATTTTAGAGAAAAAACTTTATTAAAACACACAGTGGTCTGTTGTGGTGAATAATTGCTATTTACAGTGAAAATAAATATAATATATAAATAACATTAAATAAGAAAAGGTTGTTTGAAAAACAAAATGTATAATAAATAAATTATATTGTAATTAAATTTAAATTTAAATTTAAATGTATAGTGAATAATTTGTTTAAGAAACGAATTTTGTAAGAAATAAATTTCATAACAATTAAAATATTTATATATGCACAAATACAATTACAAAATGGTATACTAATTTATTTTATAAAAAATAAATTCCAAAATTAAATAATTTACAAAAAAATATATATTTTTAAATATATAACTTTCACAACAAATAAATTTAGCAATAAATGTTATAAAATAAATGTCAATTTCTGTCGTTAGCTAGTCAATGGCATTTGATTGCATTTCTCTATTTATGAATGCAAATAAAGCGCATTGGCAGTGTGAAAATTGATACAGGAGCTACAACAATGCGAAAAATAATATTAAAAAAATAAACAAAAAACAATAAACTACTGCAAGTGATATGCAACGGCGACGTGTTGACAAATTCAATTAGCCTGACAACAAGAGTCATGAAGCAAAACAACAACAACAGCAACAACAACAACAACTAAAACTAAAGTGTAAATAAAGTAGACGCATTAAATTGCACTGTGTGAAATGGAAATTGCATTAATGCGGTGCAAAACTATTTTAAATAATTGATGGCCGCATTAAAAAATCAAAAACAAAAGCGCAATGCAAAAATGAACGCATACAAAATATTTCGTACACCAGACGTATGCGCAATTTGCATTCATCAACTGCTTAAGGAAATAAATATATGTATGTCTAAAATCACAATGCAAGCAAGTAAAAACATTTAAGTATTATCAAATTGTAAAATTCGTGAATAAATAAATATAATTTCATTTAATTTTATGCATATATTTAATATATTCTAAATGTTACGCATACGCCATGTCTATCTACATAATTCAAATAAATGCAATATTCAATTTTAATATTTAATTTTTGTTCTATTCAACTAATTGCTGTTTAAATTTTAATATTTAAAAGCTTAAGCAACTGACTGCCACGCCCTAAAAACCCTTATTAGAAACTTGCTTTCTTATATCGCAAAAGTGCATCGAGCGACATCATTTCCAATCAACTTAATTGAATTTTTGTTTTGAGCACTGCAGCCCGCTTTAAAAAAGCAGAAGAAGAAGCTATCAAGCAGCGCAGCAATCGTTATACCCTGTAAACTGTTGAGGAAGCGGGTATGACAAGTTTTTGTTGCACAATTTATGTGCAATATTTGATTTGATTTAATTTAATTTTAAATTTGAGAATACCAAATCTTAAATGTTCTTTATGATTTATAAGATTTTATTTTTAAAAACTTTTTATTTTAAATTTACCTATTTAAAAGCTTATTTGTTTTAAAATTTCTTATCAATACAATTTATTTATTATAAAATTTCTGAATTACGAAACTCTAATTATTTTATTTTTGCTTCTATAAAAAATTACAGAGTATTTCCCAGTCGTGCTGCTCACGTGTAGTGAAAACAATTGCAATTGTCTGGGGGCTGCGTGTTGTCAAGTGGATTTCATAGGCAACAAAAGCAAGAAATTTGTATATTGACTGCGCCAAGGAATATCGTATACGATATGCAATTAAATGCCGTAAATATCGCATACGATATTCAATTAGACAACGTCGTTGGGCGCCTGATGAAATTAAAAATTTAACTCTATTTGTTTATTTACTTTGTGTGCGCTTTCATTTGTTTATGCGAGCAAAAATCAGTTAACTCAATAAAGCGCAACAAAAGCACGCAGACAAAGGGAGGAGCGGCAAAAAGTGCAGTGGAAGAGGAGGCTTAGAGCAGACTTATAAACTGTGCGCACAGTGGAGCAATTGCTTGACATTTGTCATAAAACTCACAGCTTATAAGGGTCAAGTGGCAGTTATGAAATAAGCAACCGAAGCGTAACAACTTGAGAGACAGAGATAGAAAATGAGAAAGAGAAAGAGAGAGTAAGATCTAAAAGCTGTGGCAATTAACAGTTTCAAGCATTAAACATTTTCAATAAGTAAAGCCAAATGGCATAAATATGTCAAAGGAAAGGCAGCCAATATTGCAACAGGACATGCGCAGATCTGCCAGACAGACAGGCCTTAAAGCCAGGCCACAAATTGCAAACATACACATAGACAAGGGGGGAGACGTGGGGCTCTGGGGGAGGGGGGCATGGGTAGAGCTGAGACCAGACAAGAGTTAGAGTCACAAGTAAACAGAGTAAACACCGTTACCGTCAACAAAAAACGAGCCAAGATATCGTAGACTAGATATAGTTAGGGGTTGCTACACAGCAACAAATTTATGAACATCAAAAATGAAAAATTGCCAGAAAAATAAAATATAAAATTAAAATAAAAAAATTAAATAAAATAAAATACAAATAAAATATAATACAATATAAAACTTAATAATAAGATTTATTTATTTATTTAATGTCAACTATGAACAATCGACATAGAATTTAAAGTACAAATTTAGGTTACGTATAAGATAAAATATTAAAATATAATAGAAGTGTATTATTAAAGATAAAACAAAATTAAAATAAAGGTTAGAAAAACATATATTTTCAGATCTAACTAAGCAAAAAATTTGTTTTAAAGGGTATACACAAACGATGTTCTAAGAACAAAAGCTAGTATTCAAAATCGAGCATTTTCCACAACTTGCCAGATATAACGCTCATATTTAATATACAAATATTTAAACACTTTTCTAAACCATACACAAAATTTGCTAACAATCTAATAATATATGCCCAAGTTATGCCAATTACAATATCGTACTAAAAGCCAGCGCCATCTAGCGTTGACTACACACATTATTCGCTTTCAGCTACTTTATACTTGTATAGCCAACTTTTTTGCAGTGCATTGCAAAACAAACATATTGTACATGGGGTTAATATGGTTGAAGGCTAGGGATTGTGATTGCAGCCCCTAGAAGAACCTGTAACGGCTTGTCGTTTAGCTCGATTTCGGCTTTTTTCTTAGCGTAATGTAGACAAATTTTTATCGCTAGCCAAAGCCAAAGCCAAAGTTTCTTGGCCAAAGATAGCAGCAGCTAAGGAGCTGAGACTTGAAAGTGTGACTTTTTGTGGCAGGGCGGCTGCTAAATAGGCTGTTTGTGTCGTTAATAATAATAGTTATGATTACGATTATGTTGATGGTGATGAGTGCCCCAATAACAAGTTCTCCTAGGGGGAGCTTAGCAAACAGGAAGGGAAATAGCAACCGGATAATATAGGATAACATGAAAAAGGCTCAAAACTGTGAGCCAATGTGCTGACAAATCGGCCAAAACTTCAATGCAACTTGTACAGTTTTGTGACAAAAACAGTTAGCAAACAGTTATATTTATACACGAACTTATCAACCGGAGGGGGAAATATTTAGCCAAGATTTTGAGGCATGTGAAAAGGCAATTTGATGAACGGATTGTCTGAAACTTAGTTAAAGAGACATTTAAAGTTGAGAGTCGAAGAAGTCAGGTTCTAACTGTTATAATTTCAGATAATTTATAAGCCGAACAAAACTTTTTAAGCTATTTTATATCTTTATAAAGTTTTAAAATAAATAATATATTTGCAAATTGCTCATCTCTTAGTTTCTAAACTGGGTTCTGAATTTAGATTTTCATATTTAGACTATTTTTGCTCTATATGTATATAAGAAAAAACCGTCAACACACGATTGAAAAATCAATTAAAAATCTTTGCATAGCATAATAATAACAACAACTAGTTCAAAATGTCTGTCCCAATTTTGTTAAAAAACAAATGGCGCACACACGCTGAGGTGCAGATGCCACAACTGGCGATGCAGCCCCCTCCACTCGCCCCTCTGCCCAACAAGCTTCAATGCCTGCTGTGCCTATGCCTAACAAATGCATATTCTATGTAAAGTTTATGCGTGGAATTGCATGAATTGAAGCATACATCAAATAAGTAACAGAATAAAAACAAAATTCAATAAAAATAAAATAAAATAAAAATTAAATTGTAATAAAAATGAGTTATAATAAAAATAAATTTCAATAAAAATAAATTGTAGTAAAAATCAATTATAATAAAAAGAGATTATAATAAAAATAAAATATTTATTATATTAAAAATAAAAATAAATTATAGTAAAAATAAAATATAATAAAAATAAAAAATGCATTAAAAATAAAATATACCCTGAATACTATACATAACACGAAAATATCAGCGTTGCCACACTGGTAAAAGAAGGAATATTTCTTGATGATTTGTAAGAAAATGATATAAACAAAATATAGAACTAAATGCAGGCTACTTATTTTATAGTCTAGAAGGCATTATTTCATATATTGCAACAGAATTCATGCTCAACTTTTGTGTGTTTTCGTATCGATGAAATGCAGTTCTATTCTGAAAACAAAACATTCCAATGATCTGAAATCGATAGGCCTTCAATCGAATTAAAATCGTTTTTATTTCAAACCAATAATCCTTATGACTCTAGGTACCAAAGAAATTAAAACGATAGAGCTGAGGGGTTTTTATCAAAAAGAATTATCGAGTGATGTGCTGGCAATCTAAAATTGATAACATATCATGATAAGTTCGACGCATAAACGCAGCATAACACTCGATCTGTCTCTCTTGCTCTAGCTCTCTCTCCATCACACTCCCTCTCCCCTGTAGTAGGGGCGCTGTCCCTAATCACCAGCATAACAAAAGTCAAATCAAAAGCGAAGCTCAGGCAAAAGATTTTTAACCACGAAGCTAGCGAAAGTGGAGAAGAGAGGGAGATAGCTAAGGCTGGAAAGAGAGGGTGATAGAGGGGCAAGAGGAGGTAGGGGGAGGGGCACACTGCAGCAGCTAACAAGCAAAACGTCAACGTCAACGACATCGTTGCAAGCGACTTCCAATTATTTTTTTGCCGCAGCAACAAAAGCTAAGCTGCAAGTGCGGGAAAATAGAGAGGGACACAAATAGAGCAAGAGAGAGCGAGAGAGAGAGAGAGAGAGGAGAAGAGAGAGAGAGAGAGAGCGCATCGGATTGGTATTGCCGTGAAGCTGAAAGTGGATTATGTGGCTAAAGTATTTTCCCCCCTATAAAAAAGCAGGGCGTGCGTGAAAAGTGGGCGCGGCAGCGTCTTGGCTTTCCCGTCCTTCCCGTACACTTTTCCATCTTCCATTTCCCATTTTCAACTTGTTCACATTATGCACATTATTCATATCATATCGTGCTCTAATTGAGCAATATCTTGCGCTCTGTTTCAATCAAATAATGGCCAAAAGCAGAACTTAAAAAAGCTTTCGCATTGGGCTTATTAAGTGCACAGTCGTAAATGCTAATTAGGCTTACAAATTAAATAGAGTTCGAGATTTAACTAGCTGCACAGTGGGGCAAATCAGCAGCGGAGCAGCAAATATTGAGTGTCTGGCGTTGCATGGGGCAAACAAAGCTTTTAAGCTTCGTTGAGTTTAACACAAATAACTGTAGACCATTTATATATATGTATGTGTGTGCTCTACACACACACACACAAGCTGCAATGGTGTGTAGAGAGGGAGAGAGGGAGAGGGGAAGGGGCTGCATATGAAGCAGGGTGTCAGCTGTGCCACTGTGGCCGTAAGAGACAGAGACAGCGAAAGAGACAGAGAGTGTGCGAGAGAGACAGAGCGAGCACACGTTGTTCGCCATATGCGGCACACTGTGGCAGCTGATGGGCTTGCGGGGAGAGTGGTAGGAGGGAGGAACTTACGGTGCGAATCTTTGGCTTGTGGGCAGGCACAGCGCTTCGTGCCATTGCCTATGAGCACAGTGGGTTTCAACCAATAAAATTCGTAGAAAAGCGTTGTAATAAAATATTAAACAAATTAAAAAAAAATAATTTATATAGAAAGCATAATTAAAATAAAACAAAAATAGTATTTAAATAAAATATACTTCATTTCACACAATTTTAAAGTTAATAAAGTTTTTAAATTGTATTTTTAAATTTATTATATTATTCTTTTTAAATTAGTTAATATAATTTTTTAATTTTGCATGTTTATTAAGTAGGTTTATCATAGATTTTTTAACAAGTTAATAAGTTAGTTTTATTTTATATTATATATTTTATTATTGTAAATTTTTTTTAACTATTTAATTGCGTTGATTGTGTATATCAATAAAATTATCTGTTAAATTATCTCAAATTTATTTGATTATATAAACAAATTTATTTCAAACAACAATTTCTTTCTACACTTTACATTTTATTGATAAACTTGGTCATTTGCACCACTGTGCAGTGGAGCACGCGGCGTATACTTGACATTACACACGCTTCCTCGCCACACAGTCGCGCTCTCTCGCTCGCACACACACCGCACAGCTGACACAATTGAGCGCTCTGTCTCGCTCTGTCGCTCACATGTGCGCTCTCTTGCTGGCTCGCTCGCTCGCCTGCTCTGTGCGCTCTCTTTCCCGCATATGCAGACAAATTTCTATAAATTATGCATTGTGTGTGTAAACACGACAAGTTGAATTGAAATTACGGGGATTTAAATGCGAAAACCAAAGAAATTTTATAGCTCCACTTGGAAGTGTGGAGTGTACTTTGTTGTGTTTGTATGTGTGTGTGGCGTTTAGTCTATGTTTATACCCTGTACCCATGAAATGGGTAGAAACAGGGATAACAATTTTGGATGAATGTATGTAACAGAAAGGAGGCGTGGCAGAAGCTACATAGTATATCTATTATTGAGCTAGGTCAAAATTTGTCCGTCCCGCTGTCAATTTTCAGAATGTAGATAGCAGTATACCATATACAGATCAAGTTTATTTTAAAATGTTGGAAGTCACGCCTCTTTTACGCCCTAGTCGATTAAAAACAAATAACAAGCGTAATATTGCAAGCAGAAGATCGTTATTCTGAATATATACTCTCTAACATTATATTTATTTATACCAAAAAGCGCATTGAAACCGTTTAAAAAACAACGAAGATATTAAAAAAACAATATTGCTCGTTCGTATATTTTATATATATTCCATAATAAAATGCAGGGTATTTAACAGTCGGTTGCGTTCGACTGTTCGGCTGCGTTATTGCTGGTTTTATTTAGCTTATTGTCTTAGCACCCTTAGCAGCATTTGTAGCTCTAAGCTCAACTTTGACCCAACTTCCTGCGGAACGGCTAGGGCTAATGTGGCCACTGCTTGCTGTCTCTTTCTCCTCACTTTTCCCACTCTCCCACTCTTTCTTTCACTTTCATCTGCCGCCAAGCTCAATCACATAAATTTAATTGTTTAAAGTTAATTTTGCCGCCGATCTCATTGCGAAAAGACAAACAAATATATATGTCTCTCTCTCTCTCTTTCTCTCTTTTTCTCTGCCTCTCTCTCTCTCTCTACTCATTCTCCCTTCTCCTTGCTTTGCTTGCCATCGCCGTCATCATTGTCGTTGTCACCTTTTGAACTTCCGTTTTTTGTGTTTTATTTTGTCATCGTCGGCGTCTGTTGATACGTTTAACTCTCTCTCTCTCTCTCTCTCTCTTATTCTCTACACCCCTTTGCCTCCGCCCCCAACGCATCTAGCACCCTCATCTGTCTGTCTCTCCGCCCTCTCCCCCATTCTCGCATTCTCTGTTTGTCCAGCCGACAAAAGTTCAGTCAGACGTAATGGTTTTTTTTTTTCTTTGTACATATGATTGGCTTGTGCGCTCTTTCTCTTCGATCTGTCTCTTTCTCTCTCGCTCTTTCTCTCCGCTCTCCGCTTTTTCGCTGCTTACTTCTCTTTATTGCCTTACCTACAGCTCTGTCTGTTTATCTGTCTGCCTGAGCTCGTTTCATTAAACATTTCTATTTATTGTTTTTTTTTTTTTTTTTTTTCATTTCATTTTGTCATCAACATTGACATCGTCCCCTCCCCCTTCTTGCCACATGCCTTTTGCCTGACTTTTGCTTTGTTTTGAGCTGCAAATTAACATACATTATATAATTATTTATAATATTTTAACAAGATGTGCGTCAATAAAAACTCGGAAAATTTTAAAGAATATTTTTATTTATTCGATTTTATTTCCTCATATTTGCTACTTGAGCTCTTTATTTAAATTATATTTATACAAGAAATATTTCTTTTAAATTATATATTTTTTAAATAAATTTTTTTTAAATTATATTTTATATAAATAATATTCTATATTATTTATGTTTTATGCTAGTTTTATTTTATGAAAGTTTTGTATTTTAAAATATATATTTATTTAATTTTTTTTTTTTAATTTATTTTAATTATATTTATTGAAAAAAAATTTATTTTATTAAAAATTCTTTCGATTTGTCATATAGCATTCATATATACATTTGAATCTATTATACATCTACAGCGCTTTCTTGCATATTCATGAGTGTATTCATAGTGCTATATTACGAAACGAAATGAATTGCAATTGGGCGTTTGCAAACAGTAGGCGTGGCCACAGTGACCCAACACAGAGTAATGAATAAATGAGCATATAATCAAACACACTCATACATTCATTCACACTCATTCATATAATATTTGTGCAGTTAATTTGCGATTTCCGCTTCAGTTAAATGTGATGAAAAAGTATGCCGTAAACAAAAATCAAGCTGCTCTTCAGTCTTGTCTAGGCCTAGAAATTATGCATTCTGCTATGCTGCTAACTTGGCCTAATCCAGCTGCTGAAGGGGTTGCAATTGAGCAGATTACGCATACGCCATGTACGTCAAGTCACGCATTAAACGACAATCAAGCTGCAAAAGCACAACTGACAGCGTTGGGCCAACAAAAGCGTTGAAAGCTCATTAGCACCGAAGTCCGGATAAACCAGTCCTTACTCCTGTCACTCCTACCTACACATCCCCCCTCCCCTCACCCACTATCCTCCCCCTTTGTGGCAATGTCTGCTCGATTGTCATATGCAAATTGCTTGGGCATCAAAAGTGTCGCTTCACGCAGTTTGACTCAAAGACAGCGGGCAGCCTGAGCGAAATGAGCTAATTTCATGGCAGGTGAAAAAAACATCGTTGTTGAAAGGCCAAAACAACAACAACAAGAAGAAAAGCAAATCTAATGAAAAACATCTCTTATTGCCATGTACGAATTTTTTAGTATTATTATAACGAACTATAGATACGCTAAGCTAATTTAATGAAAAGATAAATTAGGATAAGTCTTTTAATAATACAAGCGGATCAGTCGGATAAAAACTACACAAGATAGAAATACATTTTAGATTAATATATTGTAGGAAAATTATAGAAATTTCTCATCAGATATTATATACTTATATATATATGATATAATATATATCATTATGGTATATATTAAAAACAAAAATTTCTGAAAAAATTTTTCTGCAAATTCTTTGGGCATAAAAACTTATTAGAAGCTTGAATTTGATTTCTATTAATATACAACAGAAATTTCTCCTTGGATATTATATCAATTCCATACTTTATCATATTACTAAATATTATATCTGACAAAAATTGTCCTAAAACTTTTTTAAGAGTAAAAACTGTGCATAAAATCATCAGAAACTTGATTTCCATTTCAGTTGATCTAGAAAAGAAATTTCTCCTTAAATATTATATCAATTTGTTCTCTTTCAATCATATTATTATAATGAATATCCAACAAAAGCTCAACTTTCTCCTACCCAACTTTTACTAGAGTATTACCAGTTCAGTATTCAGTGTCAAATTGTAGGGTAGGCGAAACCGTACATCCTGACCGAATCCAGTATTCACAACGTTCATTTCGGTTTGTAAGCATCGTTGTTCTTGTCACATGTTGCTCGGACATTACCGTTATGTGCTTGTTATGTCCAGCCATCAAGCGTTGCCAGATGTTGTAAATGTGCGCAGAGCAAAAGGCGAACAGCACAAACTGAACTGAATACTTGTTGAAGCAGAGACGACGGAGAGGCCAAAATGGGCACAACAAAGTGGGTCAAATTGTAGAATAGGCTACTCCAATCCCACCAAACACCAACTGCATAATAATATAATACTAAACAAGTTGTATAGTTAATATACTAAATGTTATGTCTATATTTACGACACTTCTAAAGGTGCAATTTTGTATGCCAGTTAGAAGATTATTATTTGTGCGTCGATCTCGGCAACTACAAGAGCTAGAGCAGTAAAATTTAGAATGTAGATAGATGTGTATTATACGCAAATTAAATTCACTTTAGATATTTGTTGCCACGCCCCAGTTGTTACATATTCGAATGAAAGCTTATAAAAAGAGTAATATAGAATATAGAAGGTTGTTATTCCGAATATATACTTTTATCTATCATATTTACCCATGCTGAAAATTGCAATGATATTGGGCAATAAACACAGAAGTTATTAACGAAACAATATTACATAATTTGGGGTGCAGGATTTCCTGCTGTCGGTTGCGTTCGACTTTAACCTCTTTGCATATTTCCTGAGAGTTCTAAAAAAAATTAAAATCTAGTTGATTTAATGCAAACTTTAGCAGCATTTACAAGTGTTCTGTGCTGTTGGGCTTAATTCAACATACAAGCGGATAAAATGGCAAAATCGCAGCTCCCTCTGCAGCGGTACTTGCAATAATCCCCGGATAAAGCAACCGAAGCAGCTCATTGCAAGTAATTGACACGCGCAGAATGGTAAATGCAATGCGTGAAGCAATGCAATTGAGGTTGCCGAGGATGCCTGAAACAGTCGTCATGTAGGGAGAAACAAGCCAGCAAATAATGGGAGAGGAGCAGACCGCTCAGGGAAGTTTGGAGGGAGCAAAGGGTCAGCGAGAGGGCGGGAGAGGGAGGGAGGGGCACAACAGTTAAAGCATAGCAAATGCCAACGCACAAATAGTAAACTGCCGTCTGGCGCCGTTTTCACTGTTCCCCTCCGATTTCGCCGGTTTTCCCTATTCCCCCTGATTTCCTTACCAGTTCTCGGCAAAGACGTGGGTTTTAAGCTGACAAACCGACAGTCGACAAATCGAATCCACACCAAAAAGGGGGAATACACAGACTGACGAACGGATTTTGACTGGAAATTGTGGTGCAATATGGTATGGCATAGACGGTTAGAAGAGCTAAGGGGGTTTAGGGGTTAGCTATATATACCTATATACAGACTATAAGATTGTGATTCCTGAATAAGGAGCAGATCTAGTGACAACATTGTCGGCATTTATGATTGAGAAATTGGAATAGCTTGAGGTTTATTTGCTCGGCAGTTGCAAATGCAGCAGCAACAGCGTTGCCACCTGGTTGTGGAGCTAAAATATTAGAAAAATGGGTGATGTATAACTCTAAAAACAAATAAAATCCAAAGTTTTTTATCAAGTAAGCGATGATTTACTTTTATGGGATAGTTTTGGAAGACAAAACGTTTAAAATCTGGCAGTGTTGCCACCTGTTGTAAAGTTAAGAAGAAGGTAAGAAAAGTGACATAACTTATCAAACAAATGCTTGTTAAGTTAAGATTCTAGCATGATAGTTTTTATCAAATAGCCTAAAGCAATGCAATACAATGCTAACTGTTATTTGGGTACAGTTACGCCAAAAGCTATTCAGCAGATTTTTTAAGCATGATAAATGCATGAAGTTACAGCCGAAAAAAAGGTGACAATCCCCAAAATCGAGCATAGGACAGAACATAAAATTGGAGAGGAGCGGAAGAGCAAGGGAGGGAGAGAGAGACAGAGAGCCTATCCACTTTGAAGCATACAAATTTAATTAAATTAATTAGCCTAAAATGTTGAGCGTAAGGCAAATTTATTGCACAACCAACAGAGAGAGGCCACAAATACAGATGAGCAGACGACGGACGGGACGAGCTTTAAAAGCTGAAAGCGATTTGAGGGAACGTCCCACAAAAAGGTACAGCGAAGTATGGGCCAAATAGGCGCATAGAAAATAAAAGTAAGTAGACACAGTGTAAGAGACCTACAGAGAGAGAGACAGAGAGACATCGAGAAAGAGAGAGTAAGAGAGAGAGAGAGAGATATAGAGAGAGCGTGTGTTTGTACAACTTCAAAATGAGTTTATCGATTTTAAGGCGCAACGAAGCAAAGCCAACGCAAGGCAAGCCAAGGCAAGGGTAGTGTATGTCGAGGGAAGACTGTAACTGGGCAGGGGTGCAGCAGCAGCAGGGAAGGAGCGGGAGGGGTAGGGGTGCAGCAGGGAGCGCTAGCTGCTGCTTTGGCCTTAACCAAACGATGTGTGGAAGGCTTGATGAATGTGGGCAAAGCAGGAAGAGCAAACGGATGCTAGAAGCAGCAGCCTCATTCATTTTACTACAGACAGAAGAGAGCGAGAGCCACAGCGAAAGCTGAGAGAGAGTGAGAAAGGGCGCGTTACACATGTGTAGGTGCGTGTGTGTGTGTGTTAGCTACACTGCAAAAAA
This sequence comes from Hypselothyrea guttata, assembly GCA_035045125.1. Classification (NCBI taxonomy): domain Eukaryota; kingdom Metazoa; phylum Arthropoda; class Insecta; order Diptera; family Drosophilidae; genus Hypselothyrea; species Hypselothyrea guttata. The sequence continues at coordinate 1,373,369 of JAWNNJ010000670.1, read as the reverse complement.
CATAAAGAGAGTTTGTATTTGAATCAAGAACTTTTTATGTCAATTTTGCTTTATTCAAGAGCAAATATTCTTGATTTAAGAGCGTTTTAAAAAATTTGTATTAAATTACATATATTTATTTATTTACTTCGAATTTAACTTTGTGTCTTTAAATTCATATTCATTATATTATTTATTATATTTTTAATATTTAAATATTTTTATATTCAGTTAAATATTTTTATATTAATTTTAATATTTTTATAGTAGATAATTTTATACATATTTGAAGTGCAATATTTCTTTTCCTGTCTTTAACTTTAATCGCTTTTTGCTCTTTAATCAATCCTTTTTATTCCTTTTTATAATATACATTTTAAGCTTAATTCAAACGCTTTATTTTATTGAACAACTCATGCTTTATTTCTCCAAGTGTAGCCACTTGATTTCCCATGCAATTTTCAATAAATTTCACACAGAAAACGTGCATAAAATAAAAGTGAAAATCTGCATTATTATTTAAGGGTTAAAATCTATACACAAGCCTCAAAGCGGTTATATGTACCTCCAACCCTCTACCCCCTCTGCCCCCTCCCTCTTTCCCTTCTACTTCCTTGCCCTTCCAACTCAGCTCATTTGCTGCTGCCGTTGATGTCGTTACGCCTTTGTCTTGTTTATTATTTTGTGATTCCTGGCAACAAACCTGCAGCAATTAAAATTTTTGCAAGACAATTGGCAAAAATACTATTTAGTCTAGGGATAGGGGCTACAATTTAAGCAGTGACATAGAGCTTTAACGGTCAATTCAAAAGTAATCTCTAGAATTTGGGGTTTTAAAATTTTTGTGAAAATAATATAATAATTATATTAATAATGCAATTAAAATTTTAAGCAAATTTGAATATGTAAATTTTGAAAAAATATAAAATTGCATTTTAATTGCAATCTCTCTTGTGTCCTCTCTTTCTCCTACTCTCTTCTTTCTTTTTCTCTGCAGCTCTTAACTTGTTTTACGCAATTCTCGGCGCAGTTCAATTTCACATTTTGCCTTTACCCTTCGCCTATTTTCGGGGTCATAGCTAACGCCTGAAAGCCTTTGAAGTGTGTTACGGCATCGTGTGTGTGCGTGAGAGGGCGGAAAGGGGGTGTGGTAGGTGTATGTGGGAGTGTGTAGGAGTGTGTGTATGACTGCGTGTGTGTGTGTGTGCTGTGTGTGTATATTAAATTACACAAACTTTTAGCTGCAACAAAGCGTACAGGTGGCATCCGCCTGCTCAGCTTAGCCAACTTAACTTAGGCCACCTGCATAGAGCGACCACTGTGCACAGTGGTTTGCAGCAACAAAATTGGCAATAAATTACTGCATAAAATAAATGCAATTTCAATTTAAATATTTTAAATTTAATTTATAAATTTATGTATTATATTTATAAATTTATATTCGTTAATTCTTTTATATTTATTTATTCTTCTTTTATATACATTTTATTTATTTATTCATTTTAATTTATTTAATCAATTTATATATTATATTTATAAATTTATATTTATTTATTATTTTTTATTTATTTATTTATTATATGTCTATTTATACACATTAATTTTTTTATATGTTTTATTGATTAACTTTCAAATTTATTGTTTTTAATCAAATTTTTTAATTCTTGTTAATAACTTTTTGCACACAGTTTTGTAAATCCCCATTTTTGCAGCCAAAGTTTTTTGGGGAACGGTTTATTATTTTGATAGTTGTTTTTTGCCTCGATTCGAAATCGATTTTGTGAAAAACGAAGGCAGCTGCTACAATTTTCATTTGCTCCTCAAAGACACAACACGCAAAGGGGTGCACGCTGACAAGCTGCATTCGATTGGAGGGGGAATGGGGGGAGGGGTTACAGGTACGAGAAGGAGGGGGCTTTGCTTCATAGCTTTGGGGGCTGTGTTTTTGTGGGTATCGTTATCGGAATCGGAGCTTGAGTGTCGGTGTCGGTGTCGGTGCCAAGATATACGATGCGTTTTCGAAATTTGTATTACGCAAATACGTAAATTATGCACATTGCTGGGGGTGCATTATTTAGAGGCTGACCACGCCCAGTTGGGGGAGGAAGCGTTGCTATTTGAAAGTATTCGAAGAGTATGCGAGTATTAGAAGCACATTTGCAGCTATTTAGCACGTAATACGTTGCGAAATGCTTGGGAAAAGTCGAATAATATGTGCTGGTTTTATCCGGAGTTATCCGCGCTTATCCGCTACTAACCAAATGCATTTGAAGCTTGCCGGAAGCGAGACAAACGTGCCCCGCGCATATAGTACTCTTATCCGCATCGAGTCGAAGGCGTTTGGTGGCTTTTAAATGTATACAAATTCGATGAATTTGCTCAACATTTATATGAAATTAATTTATATCAACTATAGTAGTATTTGAAGCGGTTTAAAGGTTAGTAATATTGTTCAGTCTTATCTGCAGACAGCTTGACTCATCAAAATTGGCCTAAGCTAAAGTAAACTATTATCCAACATTATCCAAAGCAAAGCAGAGCCATTTAATTGTTTCGTATATATTCTTAAAGCATTAGGCAATTAAACATGAACGAATTACTCATTATCCGTAGTTATCCAAATTATCTAGTTTCGTCTGCAGCAACGGAAATGCATTTCACAATCCATGGCAAATGTTAGGTAATGTTTTACGGGTAGAACCTAAGCAATATATGCAAACAAAATGCATGCGAGCCGTGCTAAAAGTTAAAACACCTCAAGTTGCATAGGTAAACAATGCCAAAAGCGGCCGCAACAACAAGTCAACTAAGCTTGCAACGATATGCCAATAATCAATCAAACAAATAGTCAATCAAACCGGCAACACCAGCAACACCAACAACAACAACAAATCGCAACAAATAGCTGAAGCAATCGCACTTGAAAGAGCGTCACGAAAACTGTTCAGACAACAGCGATTATGTACGAACGAGGTTTGAAGTTGTAGGGCTTGGAGGGAGTTGTAGCTAGAAGTTGTGGGTAGAGGGGTTATATAAGCAAAGAGCAGGAGAAAACACAACGAGAGAATCTAGACAAGACAACGAGTGAGAGGAGAGGACGCGGATATTTATAGATGCCTGCTCCCTAAACGGAACAAAGTGGTTTTTATTTAATATTTTATTTAAATGTAGATAAACATCTGTCTTGTTTTGTAGTTAAATTAAAAATTATAATTATACATAAAATATTAAAAATTAAATAGAACTATTTTAAAGAAAAATAAAAAAAATACAAAATATAATAGATCATCTAGGGAAAAAATAAAGTTAATAGAGATTTGCTTACGGCAAGAATAAATAAAATAATTTTGAATAAATCTTTTATATTCTCTTGTAATTTTGAAATGCAATCATTGGATATCAGAAAGCCAGAACAAAACAAATTTTGATAGTATAAAATATTATAATATTAGCATTTTAAATGCCAATCATAATTATAATATGATTATTTTATTTTATATTATTTTGATAATTCCAAAATATTGTATTATTAGAAATTAAAATAAGTTTTTTTCTACTGAATTTTCTCTCTCCGAAGTATTGCTTTATATCATATAGAGCTGTAAACTGAACAATTCCAACAAATTCAAAAGTATTAACCCTACAAAGCCTTGCTCAAACTGCAAATGCCCATTTTAAAATCTGGAGTTGGGGCAAGTTGCAGTTGAAGACGTAGGGAAACGAGGGTAAACTTGCCACATGCAAAAGTCGCAAAAGCTTCGACGCTTTGACTGACGCCTGTCAGAAAATGCCGCCATGTGAAGTGAAAATTGGCAACAACAAACAAATGGCAAACAATGCAAACGAAGACGAAGCCAATAAAAAATGAAAATCACAAAAATAATACGCCAAGCAAAAAAAATGGCAACACGCGACTTTCCCAAAATAATAAACGCATTATAAACAATATGTTTTAGTTGTTGTTGCTGTTGCTGTTATTATTATTGTTGCTGTTGCTTTGCATGTTGCACCGGCTGCAACGACATGGTTGCTGCTGTTGCTGTTGCTGTTGTTGCCCCGTAATTTGCAATGATTTTCACTGCCAACCGCAGCAGCAGCATCAGTAAAAGTTTTCCAATTCCAAAAAGAAAATGCTCAAAAGCAAAGAAAAGTGAAAAGCAGGCACACGGACGCACCCGATGGACACTCGGTCATTAATTCATTTCTCTGCGCTTGAGAGTCGCATGAGTGCATCTCAAATTAGCTAGAGAGAGTCAGAGGCAGAGAGCGAGAGAGAGAGAGAGGGAGAAAAGCGAGAGGCAAAAGTGGCAAGCTGCGAACATTCACCATGTTGCAACAAAAAAAAATCCCCCTCATGAAACTTCAATAAATTCTAATCAATTCTGACAAATTTACAAACAAAGTATCTAGAAAAAATGACCAGATTTAGCAAGTAACCTTTTATATAGTATATACCAACTTTCTGCTGAGTTAAAGAAAAATCTCTGGCGGTATCTGAGGCATGTTGAAGCGTAAATTTGTTAATGATATTTTAAGTAATTTTCTGTTTACAACGAATTTATTGACGCAGATTTTAAACATGCGAAATAAGTTCAAATTTAAATTTAAGAATCAGAATTTGGAAAAAATTAAAAACGAAATTAAAAATCAAACAATAAATTGAATAAATATTGCATAATTTAGCAAAAATTAAAATCATATTAAATTCAAGCGCATAAATTTAAATTATTTTATTTGCTGTGGATTACATAAAAATAAATAAATATTTGTAAATAAATCAATCAATAATGATATTAATAAAAACCGAAACTAGTAACTTTTTGTATTCTCTTTTAACTTTTTTAATACAATTAAAATGTATTTTTTAAAAATTGTTTGTATCTATTTGTGTGCTAATTTTGTTAATTTAATAAAAAACAGACTCCCTGAAGAAGGCATAAAATATGCCGAAACGCGTAGGAGGATAATGTAAGATCAAAACAAAAGATTTTTTCTTGCTAGAGGACACAACGGCCTGAATAACCCACCCAGAGGGAAACAACAATAATAAAATGTTTTATATTCCAACGAAAATAAAAAGCTATGTAACAAAAACTAATAAGAATATTCTATAAACAATTAAGAAAAAATTTGCATTTATCCAAAAAATATAAAAAGTACTATAATAAAAATTTACAACATTTATATAAGTTATTTTCTTCAAAATGCATAATTTATGCTTACTTTATTATTTCATTATTTCATTTCTATTAACCCTATTAAATAAGAATTAATATATACACTTGTATACATATAATGAAATAATTATACTTCACTATGGTACAAATTATTACACCACAGTAAGAATATACCATTAAAAAATAAAAACAATTTTTCTATTTTCACAAAAAAAAAAAAATTATTTCATATTTTAAACAATTTAGTTTGAAAAGATTGTGCCTTAATAGGGTTCAATATAAATTGAATTCAAGTTTAAATTGAATTCAAGTTTAAATTGAATTTAAAGCAAAGCAAAATGTTGTTTCCAGCATTTAAATCATGCAAAAATTCTCAAGAAATACAATATGCTGCGACTTTGCTATAATTACAACTGCGGTTAACCGACAGTTCGGAGTACCCTTATTGCTGAGAGAACAGGCGGCAAGTGAGTAGAGAGAGAGAGAGAGGGAGAGAGAGAGAGAGAGAGAGAGAGCAGAGTAGAGAGGAAGAGCGATTAATGAAGCGGATATTGAGTGTATATGAATAATGGCGGCGTTTATCGCCTGGCTTGAGTTTCTTTTGCAGAAGCTGCACGTCTGGCATGAAAAGGCAAAAGTAAAAATCATCAAAAGCTTTTGAAAAGTGAATCAGTTATAAAATTTGCATGGAACAGCAACAACAACAACACGAAAGCCAATTAAAGCACAAACAACAACAAGCAATGAGCAAATAAGTGAAACAGTCGACGAACAAGAGGAGAGATGAGGAGAGAAGAGATGGGGAGAGGAGAGGAAACTATATGTAGCCTATATGTATATAGATTGTAGTATCAAAATGACTGATTACCGGTCGCACATGACACAAATGACATTGCAAGCGGATGCGGAAAAAGTGCACAATCTGAAACTCTGGAAACTCTGAAACTTCAGCTCGGAGTGGAAGTGGAAACTCGGCTTAACTCAGCTTCGCTTTGCCTACTGGGCTGTAGCTGCAAATGTCAATTCCTCACGTTCTGTTTAGTGAATGAGTAAGAGAAAATCAGGGAGACAGAGGAAACTCCAGCTACGTAAACATATTAACGTGCTAATACCCTGTAAAGCATTTAAATATGAAATTACAGTTCAGTTAGTAAGTCGTAAGTCAGTCGAAACAATCTAGAAAACTAGTTTGCTAAAAAAAATATTTCAAAAATTATTCTCTATTGAAATTTTGAATTTTATTTAAGGTGGTATTTTTTAACTAGATTGCAAATAAAAATATTTATTTAAAAAATTGTTTACAACTTGAATATTTAATTTAAAGCAATCAGTAGTCAGGATTTCTTATTTCCAACAAAACTCGATTTAAAGCACAGCCTCTACTAAAACTAGAAAGGATTACTTTTATAAAAATATAGAAATTTTTTAGAAATAAAAAAATATTTTTTAAGTTTTATATAATTCAAATATTTAATTTAAAACAAGTCTGTAAGTCAATCAATCAGGATTACTAATTTCTTGTTTTTAAGTAAGACAGATTAACTTTAAATATAATCTATATTAAATATAAATAAAAATATTAAATAGAGGCATTTTTATTAGAAATAATAATAATAAATAATAATAATAAATAAAAAAATATATTAAAATAAATATCAAAATTAAATATCGATTTAAGTTATATCAAGAAGTTTTGAGTTAACATCAAATAATTTATCCATACTAGTTTTTTTTATGTTGGTATGCAGAAATTTAATTATTATTTAATTGTTTATTAATTGTACTATATTTTATTTAATATTTATAAAATTATTTTTATTTATTTTAATTTTATTATTCTTTGTAATTTAATTTTTCTTGGCCGACTGGTCTTAGTCGACACTTAAATAAATAATAAATAAATAAACAATTATTCGAATATAAATGATTGAAAACCTCTATAAATAATAAATATTTAAAATTATATATCATTTAAATATTAAAAGTTAAACAGCTCCATTGGCTGGCTCATAAACAAATGCTTTAAATTCAATCAGCATAATGCTATTAGCCATAATTTCGCAAAGTCCAAATTGAATTGTGGCTGATGAAATGTTGATACCTCATTGCTAGAGAAGCTAAAGCCAAAGTATAATTGATGCGGATAGAAGAAATAGAAACTCTTTTAGTGTATCTTGTTGCTTCGCAAAGAGTTGCAAGGCGTATATTGTAATTGCAGGCGATAATGGAGACGATGACGATGCCGATGACGATGGCGATGCCGATGACGATAACGATGTTGTTGAGCTGTGTAAATTTGTGGCAATTACACGCTGCTCTCGAGAGCTGGTCTCTAGAATTGCAACAGTCGAGCTGAAAGGCGAATGCAGCGAATGGCAGAACTAACAATTATATAAACTAGAGTTGGCAATCATCAGCCAGCGAGTCAATCAGTCAATCAGTCAGTCAGTCAATTCGTCAGTCGTCGTCAATGATGCAAGCCTGAGCAACTGCAGTTAAAACCCAAGAGCAAGACTTTAGGGGGGGAACTAAGGGAGATAGTGAAAAATCTTTGGGTTTTACAATATAATTTCAAGGTATTTAAAATGCATACACACGCATACACACAAAGACACACACACATACACACACATAGACGCAGTCAAAGTCAAACCAGCCCAGCGTATCTGCGACGACAATAACAAAATGTATCTTGTAGCTACAAGTTGGCAGCGACTGAATGCGAATGCGATTGCGATTGCGAGTGAAACTGAACTGAACTCAAACTCGGAGCAAAACTACAAAAAAAAAAAAATAATAATAATAATAAATAAAAAAAAACAAGAAAAATATAAAAACAAAAAAAAAACACAAATGTGAAGAGAGGGAAAAAAACGCTGACCTCATTATTATTTTGTGTATACTTATGTGCAGTTGCTCTCGCTCTAATATTGCGCCCGAAAACATAATACAAAACACACACAGATACACACAGAGGCACACAGCGGCACACAGATACATTTGCACTGTTGCCTTGTCTGCAGCAAAGATAGATGGCAAAAAGTATCTGACAGATACACATGTATCTATGCCATACATGCCTCCAACCTAACCCGGAATTGCATTGCATCTGCTTGTTTAGCTTTTGTTTTTTTAGGCAACTTCCATAAGATCTGCAATTATCCGCATACTATGCAAATTTATCCAAAGCTCGCTAACCTCCAATACAATTCAAATAGAAGCAGAATTTCTGCAAGCTATTTTAAGCCCCTCAATTGTGTCACTATTAGTCATGCTTATCCGATTTTATCCGCATTTCGAATTTGTTATAGTACCACAATCAATTATACGTTCAGCTTAGATTATAAGCAATTTCTCGCTCTCGGTTTTAGCCACTATTTACGTCTTTAAGCCATAACGATGCATGAGCATGTAGATTGTTGTGATAGGCATTTGAGCTGATTTATTTTTCAATACCTGAATACTTTAATAAGTTTATTAGATAAACATATTTCTCAATATTTTAGCTATTATATCGTGAAATCTATATCAATTACTTTATCCTGCATTTTTCCATACATTTTTTATGCTCTGCATAACTACGGATAACAGTATTTAACCTTTAAAGATAAGCAAACTTGTGAAATAAGTTTATCCAGCATTCCCAGTGTTTTAATTTTCTTGGATAAATATTATCGATCATTTACAAAGAACAAATTCATAGCACTGAATGCATTTTTCAGCTGTTTTTATCTGGAACTATACTAAGTGTTTTATATGTTCCGAGTAACTTCCGATAAATATTATATGGCATTTGAAGAACACAATTATGCCGGAAATATCCGGCATAACTTCGGATACAGATCATACGGAATGTAAAGAATTCAAACATGGGAAATTACAGTATCCGGCATTATCCCTAGTGTTGTATAGGCTCCGAATACTTTCGGATAATGAGCATATGATACATAAAGCATATCAGCGTGTAAAATGAACTTATCCGGTTTTATCCCAAGTGCGTTCGTGCTTTGGATAAGGGTTAATCGTACTGCTGTTCATATTGTTTTGAAATATTTTTCGAAAATTACGCAAAAAATCATATATATATATATATATATATATATATATATATATATATAAAGACGTATGATCTGTTGTGATATTTGTAGGGTTGCACTTACCACATGTACGCTGCTCTGCAGCTGCCCGGCTAACATTTGTGTCTGTTGCTGCTGCTGTTGTTGTTGCTGCTGCTGTTGCTGCTGCTGCTGTTGCTGCTGCTGCTGCTGTGAATCGGGCAGCTTCTTTTCAGTCTTTTTAGCCGCACGCTTGTTCTTGCTCTCGAGAAAACGCTTCTGGAGTGCAGTGGTCTCCTGGTTCTGCTGCTCGCAGACGGTGCTGAAGGTCTGCTCATACCGGGGCACGCAATCTGTTTGTCGGCGTCGATAGTTTTCCATGCGTCGGCGCAGGCGTTCAACAATTGGTTGTCGCTTCGCTGGCAATGTGTCGTTGTTGGGATTGTTGGGGTTGTTGTTGGGATTGTTGGGTACGCCGGCAACTGCTGCCGCTGCTGCTGCTGCTGCTGCAATGCCGCCAGCTCCGTTGCCGCCAGCGACAAGGCCGCCGACAATGCCGCCTGTTGCTGCCAGGTTGGCATTATAGGGCGAATGTTGCTGCTGTTGCTGCTGCTGCTGCTGTTGTCGCTGCACCTGCAACTGTTGCTGCTGCTGTGCATTGTGTTGCAGTTGCAATTGCTGTTGTTGTTGCAAATGTATGCCCAAGCTCTGCTGCTGCAAGTGTTGCTGATGTTGCAATTGGAGATTCAATTGTTGATGTTGCTGCTGTTGTTGTTGTTGCTGTTGTTGTTGCTGCTGTTGTTGCTGTTGCTGCTGGGCGACGGCGGCTGCTGCTGCTTGGCTGGCGCTCTGGAACACTGGCAGGCCGCCCGCATCCATAAATGCGTCCGTTGTGAGGCTTTTGGCTTGTTCTCGTTGCTTCGCGTCTTCGCGTCCCTCAGTGAAGGACGGAAATTCACGAAGTAACAAGACGACGACGACAACGACACGAGTGTTTCTCTCAGTGTATGCAGTTCTATGGTATATATGATTTTCTAGCTATCGTAACTTCTCCTCGCTTCTATGAGGCTCGCTGTGGCGGGAGCTGAGGCAAGAGGCAGCGGTATAGCCTCAGGACAAACATTTTGGTTTAACTGTAAGAGAGCAGAATATAATATATCTGATTAGTCTGAGGTTTTGGAAATATTTTTAAGGGAAGTTCGGATAAATAGCCAACGTGTTGTAAGTTAGCTTATGAAATAATCTTCTAGGGTCTTATCGAAAGTTTTTATGTGCTTGGAAAAAACGATTACTGTTAATATTTATATATTAATATTTAATATCAAAATTGTTCTAACTGATAAATTAAATGCTACCAATATCAAATTTCATAATGAAATTGCTTACATAAATATTAAGCTACACTGTAAATTTAATGAGAAACTTTTAATAAATAACAAAGTTATACAAGTTTTTACTTTAGAAAAGTTTAGTATACTTGTATGCTGACGCTCTCAAGTAAAGATTTTCCTACTTGTGCTGTTACTTTTACATATATATTTTTTACTTTTTGGTTGATTTTCAGCTATATATTATATTTAACATTTTGTAGTGTTATTTTTCTGATATCTGGCTTTTGTTTTAGCCATAAACAAGCTTTGTTTATCAATTTATTGATAAGCTATATTACGAATAATATCAATCACTTGGCCAAATCTATTATTTTCGCCGAATTTTTCTTTAAAATAGTTTATGGGATTTATAAAGAATATACGGTAGATTTGACAGCGTTAGCGTATGATAAGATATATCTAAAATATCTGGGATTTATGTGATTGCATGATAAAATGTTGATAAAATATCTAAAATAACTGAAAAACCAAAGTCTGACAAAGATTATTTTTTATTGCAACTTTATTTGACAAAACTTTGGCTATAGTTGCAAGTTATTTGTGGTTCTAAAAGTTTTCACATATATTTTTTTGTAGTTTTTTTTTTTAGTAAGAGCAGAACGTGAATGCAACTGGCAGAACTGCCGATAAGACACGGACTTCCATATGAGTCAAACTATAATATAAAACAGCAGACAAGCTAAGAAAATAAAGCTGGTACGTGCTTGCAGGCAACACAAACACACACACAGAGAGAGATATATATACACACAGACACTATATATAGTCATAGTTACATCGGCAGATTTAGCAAATGCAAAACGAAAACTTAATTTACGCTTAAGACTGATTTAAGCCAACAACAAAGGCAGACGCTCAAAAACGCTAGCGTTTTTAGTGCGTGCCAGACGCGGCTTTGGAAACGCGTGCAATAACAACAACAACGGCGATAGCGAGAGCGAGATTAACAGCGGGGTAACAGCGGGATTAACAGCGACAACAACAGCAACTGCGCTGTTAGCAACTGACCTGCACGCGTTCTGCTGACGGAATGAATGAATGCATGACAAAAGGAATGATTGAAGCGGCAGCTCGAGACGCGCATATGTTGCAGTTGTACCTGTGTGTGTGTGTGTGCGAGCGTGTGTGTGTATGTGTGTGTGGCACGTGAACAGGGCATAGAAGCCAGGGCTTAAAATTAAGCTGTAAATAAAACTGGTTTGCAGTCGAGCTTTAAAAAAAACGTCGCGACTTTTCTACTCGACGACAACGTCGACGACGACGTTCGATCGAACGAGCGACTCGAAAATACAAACGAACGGCGGTTTGGCCGAACAATTGAACAGGCGCGCAGCGCCAGCAGCAGAGCGGCAGAGCAGCGCCAGACTGACAACAGACGCAGGCGACGGCAAGTGCTGCGAGAGCGAGAGAGCGCCGCTCGCTCTCAACCAGTGCTGCCAGAATTTTGCTCTAAAAAAGGCTAAAATTAGACGAGTCGCTAAAAATAACTAAATTATTTTTGCAAGTGGCTAAAAAAATGCCTAATCATATAAATATATATAATTTTATAAAATTAAATCAATTGTTTCAATTTTAGGAATAGCAAATAATATTTTTGAGTTTAAAAACACCCAATTTTTTACGGCAAGTTGGAAAATACTAGTTTAAACTCTTATTTTGAAATTCTTAATTCTTAAATTTAATATAAATAACAAAACCTTTAATCTAAGAGTTTATATTAATATTATTATAGATTACAAATCAAAATTACTTTATAATTTACATTTTACGATTGAACAAAGTTCTTTAAAGTAGTTCATATTATTATCGACCGAGTTAAATACAAGTTCCGAGAGCAAAATCAAGTTATTATAATTTGTGCTCTTGAATAAAAACAAAGACAAAAAACCAAAAGACCAAAAACTGCTAAAGAAAACTTAAAAATAACTCACTAGTTATTCAAGTGGCTAGAACTAACCATAAAATACCCAGAGTGTCAGCACTGCTCGCAACTCGTTGCTCGTTTGCTGCGTAAGTGTGTGTGTGTGAGCTTTGTTTACATTTGACATTGTTGCTGGGCTCGCGCCACCCACAGTACGGCTGTGTGAGAGGGATGCAACGTATGTGCGAGAGCGACTGTACAGCGAGAGAGAGCGCCAACCAAAGAGAGCCAGTCGTCAGCTTAACAGAGCAGCGCACTGTAAACACACTGTACAAAGTCTAAACAGCGCAAAAAAGGTCAAGCTGTTATTGGATGCTTTTAATTAGGCAACAGAGTTAGCGATATTTATATTTGTTGTTATTTAGTGTTATGCCTTTTGTTTTTTATGGCTCATTTGGTAGGCAGCCCTCTCTCTCAGTTCGACTGTAGCTGGCGTACTTGTGACGTCAAGCATTCCGACTGATAATAAATACAAAGTACAGTGCACAGTTTTCAAGCAGCGAGTGATAAGCATTTTATGAGCTTTCTCGGGCCTTAGCTTTTAATTAAAAGGGCTCCAGAAATCCCCCTAAATACATTCCGTTCGCAAATTTGCATTTAATGAATAACAAAAGCAAATGCAAAGCACGCCAAACAGAAATCGATAACAGTCGTAAAAATTCAGACAGCACTAACATTTTAATAACAGTATCTGCATCAGATAAGTAAAGAAATTGAATATCGCCAGATATGCAATTATCTGCATAATTATTTGTTGAACATAACAACATAACAACAAACATGCAACAAACAGCAACAGCAGCTCAGCAGCAGAACTTGAGAGCGAGAGAGGATTGCGTGTTAAGGCGACAGTGTTGCCAGAAATAGCCAGATATAAATTAAAAAATTCAAAAAAATGATATCTAAAAATAAATAAATACAAAATATACACAAAATATTAAAATAAAAAAAATATAATAAAAATTAAATCAATATAGAATATAAAACATATATTTATTAATGATACAGCATAAAAAGAATTCTAAAACTAAATAAATAGGCATTATTATAAGGTTCATATTAGATAAAAAATAAAAATAAATAAATAATAAGTGTAAATAAAAACTAAATTAGCATGAAATATAAATAAATTATAAACACAATAAAAGTAAGTCTATGGAAAAAAATAAAATATGCGGAATATATGTAAATAAACATTTAATAAAATTAGCTACTAAATACAAATAATAAAATTTTAATAAATAAATTAGTTTTATTAAAAAAATTGAGAAAACGATAACGCAAACCAAATAATTTAAAATTTTGCGCCACTGGGCGTCATGCGAGATGGGGTAATTTCAAAATAATGATATATTTGCAAATAAAATGTACATATGATAAATCAATAAATAAATAAATACCCAATAGAAATAGCTCCAATATAAGCAATAATAATAAAACTGTAATAAATAAATTAGTCTTATTAAAAAAATTGGGAAAACGACAAAGCAAGCCAAATAGTTTATAATTTTGCGCCACTGTGCGTCATGCGAAATGGGTGATTTCAAAATAATGATATATTTGCAAATAAAATGTATGATAAATCACATTCTGAAAGCCGGCAAATTGGCAACGCTGCCTATAACAAACAGTTAGAACAGCTCTCGCAATGTCAGCCAAGCAACAGAGAGAGATGGAGCGTAAAAGAGGCAGACGCTGCAGCGTGCTGGGCAGCAGAGCAGCGAGCGCTGTTAGCTGCCGCTGTTAACTAACAGTCGCCGCCGGCGTAGTCTCGTCCGCACAGAAATTGCAAAATCGGCGCAAATCACAAAAATCGCCGGCGACGACAAAAACGCGTAGAAGCAAAACTGACGAACGACAAACGGCAACGCCAACAATGTGTACAGTGGATCAACTGCTAAACACGCTAACCACCAGCTATTTTTGTAGTATTTTGGCCAAATTTAAGCACTTATCGATGGCTATAAATGAATTGGCATTGCCAAACGGGCATGAGGAACTAGGAAACGTTTGATGGATTTACAATTTGCATACAATTTGGCCATAAACATCAATTACACAAATGCGTCAATTTGTCCACTGTGCAACGGCGACTTTTTCAGGCAAAACGGACGGCGACTTACGTCGCGCGTCTATCGCAAAAACGAACAGGCGCCCAGCGTTAACAGCAGCCTAACAGAAGCGCTGCGATGCGCTGTACGCCGTGAGCGAACGTCGAAGAGCGCGAGAGAGCGCAACGGCGCGCGCTCTCTCTGTGTTTTTATATTTTCTTTTGGTGTGCGAGAGTGTGTGCGCGTATGTGTGTTGAGTGCGAGAGAGCCTCTGCATGTGTGTGTGTATGAGCGACAGAGTGCTGGTTTGTCGGTTGAGGTAGTGGTGGGGGGGAAACAAGAGGTTTTTGAATTGTTTTTGTGTGCCCTTGCAGAGAGCATTTTGGAGCATTATTAACATTTTATTGTGCTCGGCAAGCATTGTTCTTAAGGCGTTTTCAAGTAGTATTTGATATTTATGTGTTGCAATAAAATTACAAATTACATTTGCCATCGAAATCGAACTCGAATTCCCATTCGATAAGCAGTTAAACTACACTTGAACTTAATTGTGGAATTGTCTTTAAGCTCAAATTACGAGCAGATAAAAAAAACAACAACTAAGTTACACTTGCCAACAAATTGTAGTTTAAATTTTGATAAAATTTTTTAATATTCTATATTTATTCATACTTAAAATATATAAAATAATAATTAGTAAAAACTAAAAGAAAATTCCTCAAAAATATATAAGTATACACTAGAAAACAAATAACAGTTAAAATTATGAATACTTAAAATATTTTATAAACAATTTACAAGCATTACTTTTGTATCAAACCAAAAAAAAATTCCATTCACAATTGTACTAAAAATTAGTACGATATTTATATTTTGTATTTGAATAAATAAAATAATTACGCTATCATTTTAGGAAATATTTTTAAATTAATATATAAATTTACTATCAATATTTGTGGAATAATTTAAATAGGATTATACATAAGTATAAAAATTGTTCTATAATTATATAAATAGTTTGTTTCAATTTAGAATTTAAATCTCATATCATATAATTGATGTTAATTATTTTGTATTACAAAAATATGTAATTGTTTGTATAATGTTAAACCAAAATCCTATAAAAACGGTGACATAAAAAACTATTATTAAATATGATTTGTGGGCTAGTGTTGTTGGGAATTTGATACCGATATCGAGCAGAGTAAAATCGACATTTAATTAAGGCATAATCAAAATTGAAGCTCAAGATTTCTACGAACTGCAGAGCAAGTGTAATTTCATACCGTGAAATTCCTCCCCACAGAATACTAAGAAATTACATTTTACCATTTGGTTAATACACATTTTCTGGCCAATATAATTGGCCCGAGTGGAGCCCAAAGCTCCCATTGCGTGCGAGCGTGCATGGCGGTGGGAGGGGTTAAGATTTTCTGGCAAAATTCGTAACGGTATCCATGTGCTGCCATGCCTGTTGGCCCATTCGAAAACGACGCCAAACAAAATGGTGCCGCTAACGATGGGGCCCCAACCGGGCCGACAAAAAGTCAATTTTATCGGAATCTAACAGGCAAGAAGCGTCAGCCAAAAGAAAAGCTGCGCCAGAGAGCGCAAAAAATAAAAGCAGAAAAAGCCAAATATCTAGCAGGAAAAGCGTGCCTGGAAAAGCCAACTACAGTGGGCACTTTGCCGTCTAACTGAGCGCCTAGTCCAAATTGCGAGAAAGATCCGCTTTTAGAGCTAGTTCGCAGCGGCATTCTCGCCTCAGCACACACACACACAGGCATGCACACTCACGCACACACACACTCGTGCACAACATGCATGGCCAGCGGCAAAGCGCATACTGAGAGCGCTGCACATTCGCAGGCGAGAGCCAAGCTCCACTTCCAGCCGCCTGCCGCCCGTTGCTTTGGTGGTGGGTTATGCTGGGTGGTGGGTGGTGGAATTGACTTAGCCAGCAGGCCTACGGTGAAAGAGTAAAGAGTGAAAGAGCGTGTGTCTGCGAGAGCGCCAGAGAGCGAGTGCGTGTAAGGTGTAGTTAGTCTCACCACAGCCTCTGTGCTCCATGCTCTGCTGTTATCTAGCACAGCAATTAGCTTAATTGTCTCTGTTACTATTGCTGCCGCACTGACTGCGAGGTGTGTTTCAAATGTTAATGCCAATAACATTACTTAAGATAATAAAATATTAAATAGAAAATAATTTTTAGAATTTTCATAATTGATATCTAATATAAATATTTTTTAATATTTTTAAGTACTATAATGTATTCTATTAATCATTTAATTACTTAATTTTCTATTTTATTTATTGTAATTTCTTTAATCAATTAACAGCCCTCGCAATTTGCCGCAAAAGCTGCTCAAGTGCTGTAAGAGCCCGTCGAGCTGTTTTTTCAGTCTCTCATCCGTGCGGTGCTTGCAACCGATGCCACATGCGGCATGCTGTTTCAACTTACCCCCTTTTGGCCGGGCTGGGGCTGAGCCGAAGTGCCACAAACCGTTGGCTGTTGGCTGTTGGCTTCGTCTTATCAGTAAACACAGTTTTTGTGCACTGACAATTAAACTAGGTTGCTTTGGCTAGGGGCAGTTGTTGTTGTTGTTGCTGTTGTTGTTGTTGTTCCAATTGAACTGCAGTAAGGCCATAAGTGTGGCAGTGTTGGCTGTAAATACAAAAGAAGCCCAAAAGAAACATTAGATTAGCTGCAAAATGCCAACTATGTGCGCAGTCTGATAACATCGCCATGAATGCGACAATTTGGCAAATGGAATAAGTTCAAAATGCTCGTATAGTAGGCTAAAACTGTTATTAGCCACTTAAGATACTATTCGGATGCTTGGCTTAAAAGACTGGCTAAAAGTGTGCGGCATAAGTTGGTTTAAGGCAAAAATAAATTTGCTTTTTGGAATGATTTTCATTAATGCCTTTTTTGTTTGCGAAAAGTTATTTTAGCCAACTTTAAGAGACTTATTTATTAAATAGTTTTGGGCTTAGAATGTAATTAATTTATTTATTTACATATTTTAAATATTTAACAATGATAAAAAATTAAAAATTTTATTTTTAGTAATTATTTTCTTGTAGTTATATTATTTTTATTATTTGATTTGTTTTCCATTGCACTTCAGTTTTATTTATTTATTATGAATCATTTATTAATTTTCGCTTTTTATTTGCATTTTTTATTTTTGCATTTATTGTAACTTTATTCATTTATTATCATTTATTTATTATGTATTTTGGTTAATATTTAATTTCCATTATTTCATTCAATTGTATTTTCTTGTATTTTATTTTATTTATTAATTTTATTAAATTCATTTGTTTATTTTCTGTTCTCCTTTTTAATTCTAATTTTAATTATATATTTTATTCAATTGTATTTTATTTTATTTATTAATTTTATTAAATTCATTTATTTATTTTCTGCTCTCCTTTTTAATTCCAATTTTAATATTTTATTTATTTAGTTTATTAAATTCATTTATTTATTTTCTGCTCTCCTTATTAATTCTAATTTTATTTCTACATTTTATTTAATTGTATTTTATTTTATTTATTTAGTTTATTAAATCCATTTATTTATTTTCTGCTCTCCTATTTTAATTCTATATTTATTTAATTGCATTTCGTTGTATTTATTTAATTTATTAAATTTGTATTTCTCGATCCTAAACTTAAATTCGATAAACACATTGTGCTCACCATCAGTAAGGCTCTTCGGGTTCTTGGATTCATCAAACGATGGTCCAAAGAATTTGATGACCCCTATACCACTAAACTTCTTTATACATCTCTTGTACGTCCTATTTTGGAGTATGGATCTTGTGTTTGGTCGCCACAGTATTCGATACACCAGGATAGAATTGAATCCGTACAAAAGAAATTTCTTCTATTCGCTCTTCGTGACCTTAACTGGGTTCCTGGCGTTGATTTACCTCCCTATAGAAGTAGACTGCTCTTAATTAACCTTCCCTCATTAGCTAACCGACGTACCATGTTGGGCGTAGTATTTATGGTAAAGCTGTTGCGTGGGGAAATTGACTCACCTACTTTGTTAGGAAAAATTAATTTCTCTGTACCTCACCGACTAACCCGCTATTTCACACCTTTAGCTCTAAATTTTTGCTCTACTAACTATTCCTTGCATGAACCCTTTCGAATACTCTGCACTGACTACAACCGTCTTTGTAGTGTATTCGACATAGATACCTCTCTCCCTTCTATTAAGTTTGCTATTTTAAATTACCTAACTCAACATAACACTGTATAGTAGCTTGGTAATAGTGATTAACACAACTAAACACTAATCTTGGTCTGATTGGGTTTTTCTGGGTTTTCCCCATATCCTTGCAGCGAATGCTGGACCTATATATTCTTTTTTTCTTTAATTTGAATTCATATTTTAATCTTATTTTTCCCCAGATTTTCATTTTCATTTTCTTTTTTTCTTTTCTTATCTTATATTTTTAAATTAAATTTTAATTTTATTATTTTTAATTTTAATTTGTAATTTAATTTCTTTTAGTCGACTGGTCTTAGTCGACTTTAAATAAATAAAATAAATTCCCTCTTAATTTAATTGTATTTCATTTTTTTGTTGGGTTCACACGGCTGATTTGCGACCGCAAAAGAGGAAAAGCCCCACAAGTAAAAAATGCCAAATGCAAATTGTCGGCTCCCCAGCAGCTCCCCAACTGTTGGCCAGCTGCAACAAGCAACATGCAACAACAGCAGCAACAACAACAGCAGCAACAACAGCAACAACAGGTTCATCCCAGCGACAACTTTGCCAAACAGATGTCAGTCTGGAGTTGTTGCCGCTGCCGCTGCCTCTGCCGCTGGCTCTGCTGCGGCTGTTGCAATGTCTGTGGCATACACATGTGCTGTGTGGCTGCCACTTGAACAGCTGCAACATGCAGCAGCAACATTTTGATGCAACAAGCTGTGTCTCTTGTGCTGCTGCAACATTGCAGAGGGCGCCACTGTTGTTGTTTCGTGCCACCAATGATGCGGCGCTCAGCAAACGCAGCGCCTTGCAAGTGCCACACGCGCACAAGAAGCAGAGAAAAGAGAAGAAGCAGCAGCAAAAAATAAAACAAAACAAAACAAAACAAAAACAACAACAAAACGTCCGGGATACACAGCCTGGAAAATTCGCCAACGAACAAGAAACCACAGCAACAACAACAACAGCAACAACGGCAACAACAATAACTGCCAAAACCGGTTGAAGCCGAGGCTAAAACTAGCGCAAAAAGTAGACAAAAGCCAAGAGTGGCAAAAGTGGCCAACACCACAGCCAGAAAACTTGCACCATTTGGCCAAAAGGGGGCGGCAGTTTTAGCCATAGTTGTAGTTGTAGTTGTAGCTTTTTCCTGTTGTTGTTGTCGCCTCTGTTGTTGCCTCTTTTCGCTCTGTTGCCATCTCCCATTTGCTGTGCTCCCTGCTTCGCACAGGCGCCCAGCAGCGACAGCGCTGCGACTCTATGAATTC
The DNA here is from genome assembly GCA_035045125.1 of Hypselothyrea guttata. Lineage (NCBI taxonomy): Eukaryota > Metazoa > Arthropoda > Insecta > Diptera > Drosophilidae > Hypselothyrea > Hypselothyrea guttata. Next base: position 1,353,296 of record JAWNNJ010000670.1, on the reverse strand, counting down.
CCTGCTTTTGGCTCTTATCACCAGCTCTGGCTTACTGCTTTTTTTTACCACAATTATGTTTACTAACATTTCTATATTGTTAGCGCTTTAAAGCAGAAATTCTGTTGCTCTTTTTAATAGCTTCACAATATATTTACTGCCTGACAACTATTTTAATTTGTCTCCCAAAGTTGACATAATATTAATGAATCACAAATATAAAATTAATAAATACAACTTTAAAACATAAAACATTACACAATTCGTACATAATAAATAATTAAAATAAAAATTCTTAAAAAAAAAAACTCAATAAAAAAGAAATACATACAACAAAAAAAAATATTAAAAATTTTTAACTAATAAAAATTGAACAAATAAAAAATATTATAAAATAATAAATGTAAAAAGCTAATTAAATACATTTTTAAATAATTTATTAAATGGATAACTATAAAATTTAATACCTAATACTATGTGGGCTTGTAGTTTTTATTTATTTAATATCAAACTAAGACCAGTCGACAGAAAATTTAAAATACAAATGAAAATTAATTATTAAGTTAAATTAAAGATAATTCAAAATACAAATTAAAATTAGGCATAAATTAGGGAATTAAATTAAATTAAAAGTTATAGATAATGTAAAAGAATATGTTTTAATTTCAATTCATACTCAATTTTAGTTTATATATATTGTAATCTTATCAAATTAAATTAAAGATAATTTAAAATACAAATTAAAATTAAGCACAACATTAATTTAAGGAATTAAATTATATTAAAAGTTATAGATAGTGTCAAAGATTATGTTTTAATTTGAATTTATGCTTAATTTTAGTTTATATGTATGAATTGTAATATTCAAATAATAATTTAATAATAATAATTTTATTATTTAATTAATTAATTTTACAACATATTGTAGTACAAAGATATTAGGCGAGCGCTTAATAAATTCTGTCTGAAATACGAATTCGATTCAACTTTATTTAAATGTAAACAAATTGTGGAATTCCGGTTTAGTTCGAGTTTTATGCCAGCCAGGTTTGTAGCCCTTGGTAATAAATACGTTTTGCAAAATATTGTAGTATATGAAACTATGATTATAGGACAGGTCTAGCAAAGGTTATCAGCTTGCTCTGGAAAATATCAATTAGATTAGACACAAGGCGCTTGAGATATTTGTAGCAGCTGCTTGTATGAAAATTATTATGATTGATTAAATGAGCATAATTTAAAATACTCAAATAAATCTGGAAAAATATTTTAAAAAAATATTAAAACTGCTAAAATAGCAGAAAGTGTTGAAATTAATTAATTAATTTTTTTAATTAATGTTTTTGTAAAATTAATTCAGAAAACCACTTAGGGCAAACTCTAAAAATTAGGAGCGTGAAAACTATAAAGGGAAACTATAAATATAAATACATCAAGCGTTTAAATTATCAATTATCATGGCGGCAGGCAACAAATAAATAAAACAACCTAAAAATTAATTAAATTTAACCGAATTCTAATACAATTCCGAGAGTATCGAGAGCATACAGTTTGAGGCAAGCATTTCACTTATTATTATCCCTTTTAAACGAGCAAAAAGTCACCCCTGCGTGCACATATACAAATATACACATATATATATATATTTATATGTATCTGTATCTGTAGCTGTAGCTGTATCTATAGCTGTGTGCGCGCCCTTCGTGCAGATACAGATACAAAACATTGCATCGACGAGTGGTTGCGTTAAACGACGCGCAGCTGCGCCTACCCGGGTCGCAGCCTGGCCGCAGCAAGGGTATATGCAACAAGGGGGCAAGGCGGCAAGGCACCAAGGCGGCAGCGAGCAGCATTTGGGTGGCAGAAGAAGCCCAAGAAGTTGCACATAGCCTGTTTGTTGTTGCGCTTCGTTGGAGCAGACGCTGGGACACAACTTGACAAGCTCTGCTTGCAACAAATTAGAATATATATAGAATAATAATAATATGGAATAAAAATATTATAGAATAATAATAATATAGAATAATCCAAACTTTGCAACCAATAAAGATAATAATATTTAGATTCTTGCCCGCATATTTATAATACTTGAAAAATGTTGGATGTAAAATATCGTAAAAGATTCAAATTAAATTTAAACTTGAACCAAAACATAAAAATTTTCCTAGAATATATAGAGAAATTAAGCTAAGAATATATCATATTAATGCACCGATAAAGACTTAGTAATATTTTATATTATTTTAAATCTAAAATATAAATCTAAAATCTAATAAATAAGAATTGATATTAATTTTTTATATTCCATGCTAGAATTTTATAAGATTTTATTTCTTTATACTAATTTTAATTTAAGTGCAGAATTTTAATTATATTTTATCTTTATTTCCCCAATTTAATTCAATTTAAATTTATCTTTAATTTCTTTTATTTTAAGAGCAATTTACTTTAATTTTACTATTAGTCCTTGGATCTCAAATGAATTTGGGTAATAGTTAAATTTATAAATAAAATAATAATATAATTTTATTAGTTTTGATATTGTATGCAAAAAAAAACATAAATTATTTATTAGATTATTTATTTGACGCCAAAATAACGTAAAATCGCGAGTCTTATTTTAAAATATTTACTCATTTACTCGATTTCTTTAATTAATTGCCCTATGAATAAGTTTTTTTTAACCGTTCAGCTCTTACTTGATCAATTAGTCAGTTAGGATAAAGAATTAAATATGTGTAGATAGATATCATAAATCAGCCACATGCCAAGCGAAAGTGTTGGCAGAATCATCAAAAATACCTTAATAAACAGCTCACAACTTGTTATGAGTGTATTTATTTATTTATACTAAGATTAAAGATTAAATTTAAAGATAAACGTTAAAATTAAGCATACAATTTAATGAAAGAATTAAATTAAAAGTCAACCACAAGCTGGCACCTAAAAATGTTATGACAAAAAATAAAATCAATTTCAAAATTTGAGCCAAGTGGCCAGTTAAATTGCGCCAGATTCTAGCTAGTTTTTTTGATGATTATTCTAGATTTAATGTCTATGGTTAAAACAATTAAAAATGCCAAAAACAATGCTGCATATTATAATTATAATAATAATAATAAAAGAAATAACAAGCAGAGGAGTGTCAGAAGTTGTTTCGCGGCGACATTTGGTGTTTTTTTTTTTTTGTTGCTACGAGACGAGCCGAGAGTTGGAGAAGTTGTTAGAGAAGTTGTTGTATTTGTTGTTGTGATGTTTGTTGTATTTGTTGCTGTTGTTGCTGTTGTTGCCTGTCGTTTTCATGGCTCTGTCGACGTCACGTGTAGCTCATAAATATTTAAACGCTCGCCGGCGTTGTGTTTTATAGTTTTACGCGTTCGCACATACACTTTGTATGCATGTGTGTGTATCTGTGTGTGTGTGAGTGTGTTAGTATGTGTATCTGTGTGTTAATTTAGCAAAAAGCATTGCGAAATGACTCGCAAATTTTGCGACTTCATTACAAAACGCTTCTGACGGGGTGGCAAGCTAAAAACTTGAAGCCAATGCGAATGGAAATTGAGCTATGGAGCTGTGGAAAATTCTGCCAATTGCCCACAGATTATACGACAGTATCAGTTAAGGAATTATATATATAGTATATATGTATATACAACACACACACACACAAGCGAGCAGCGTAGGCCGTGCAACAAGCAGTGGCAACATGCTCGCACTTTGCTCTTGGCACACCTGCTTTATGCAGATATATTTACATATCTTTTTATACACAGATATATACATATATACATATCTACAAAATCCTATATACCTCATACAGGATATGCCCACTGCCCTTTAGCACAGGTTTTTTTGGTTTCAGGTGCAGGTTTCGTCCTTTTCTGAATGGCATCAAAACCGGATCTTTTAGAGAACAAAGTAGGTATTTTATATTCGTATATGCCACAAACTGATGACAATTGTATTGTAATTGCAAAATCAAACATTAAAAGAAATAATACGAGCTTCAAAGTTGGTAAATATTTAAAAAAATTAATACATAAATAGTTTAAGCAAACAATATAAAATCTATATGAAAAAAGACAAGTAAATGTAAGTAATAATTAGAACTTAATAAATAAACTTAATTAAATAATTAACAAATTAACAAAAAAAATTGTTTTGGGCAAAACAATAAAATATCTATAAAATAAAAGAAAAGTAAATGTAAGTAATAATTATAACCAAATTAATAAACTTTATTAAATAATTAACAAAACAAATAATAATTGAACTATTAAACAGTATAAAAGTAGGCGTTCAGTCGGATGCAACTGACTGTTACATACTCTGTACATTGGTTGTCAACAGTCAACAAACAGATGTAAAGGCGCATTAAAAATTGAAACCATAATTAAATTTAAAAAAATTTAAATTAAAAAAATTTGGAATTAAATTTAAATTTAAATTAAAAAGCAGAAAATTATATATATTTTAAATTGAAATTCTTTATTTAATTACGTTCTTCAAATACTTATTATTAGTTTGATGGAATTTTAAGTTTAAAATAAGCTACGATTCGTATTAATAATTATTTTTTTAACTTTATTTTAACTCTATAATAATTTTTTGGCTTAATTAAGCTAAATTCTCTGATGATTTTGTTTCTTGTTTATTTTATAATCAATATTTTTCCGAGTTTAGTTAAAATATAAAAAACAAATAATAAATACCAATATAATTTAATATTTAAAATGTAGTTCAAATTTATCTATCTATCTATCGTTTTATCTGCAGTTGCTGCATTGTTGGCTTATCTAACTGAAGCATATTAACTGCTAACTGGTCTGGCGTCCAATTATAAAGCTTATAGCCATGCATGGGGCTAATCAGGTCTTGTGTCTTGTGGTATCCAACGTGGAGTCTCGTGCCATGACAATAATTTGAGCATTGTTATCGTTGGTTTTTTCTATTCGTTTTATTATGATTATTATTATGGATCCGAAACTTGATTAACATTAATTAATGCATGCTACGCGTTGAGTTTATTTGTACAAATGACTAAACGAGACGAATGACGATTGAATGACAGCCGGAAATGCGCAGATACAGATACAGATACATGCATAGAGCTACAGATACAGATACAGATACATGGATATAGATGCAGATACACCCAATGGCGTTGTTTGACCCAGTAATTTACGCATGTTTAGCAGGCAGCGCAGTTAATAAAGCTAATTAATAGACTTGCAACGGCATTGTATCTGCTAGATACAATAGACAGAGACAGAGAGAGATAGACAGAGAGAGAGAGAGAGAGATAGTGCTGCAGTGCACGCTGTAGATACTCTAGCAGTTTCTTGAAGCTTCATGCCGACTGAGGTGCCCAGGGCCAACCTGTTTGTGTTCTCTGTTGTCGGTTGTCGGTTGTTGGATGTCTGTTGTCCGTTGTCCGTTGTCTGTGCAGCAACAAAAGCAATTTCATGGAAAATATTTCTACTCGACTAGAGAAAATTAAACGCAGCCCAAGACGGCCGCAAATGAAGCGAAGAAACGACCAAATGACCGAACGACGTACGCCCCAACAGTGCTGCCAGAATTTTGGTTACAAAAATGACTGAAATTAAAAAAAAATTTGGATGAAACTGGCTAAAAAATATCTAACTCTCTCTGCGACAGCTCTCGCTGACCTAACTATCGCTGGTCGAACTCTCGATGGCCGAACTCTCGATAGAGCAACTCTCGCTGGCCTAACTCTCGCTGGCCTAACTCTCGCTGGCCTAACTCTCGCTGGCCTGACTCTCACTGGTCCAACTCTCGCCAGCCCAACTCTCGGTAGCCCAACTCTCGCTGGCCCAACTCTCAATGGCTCAACTCTCGTTGGTCCAACTTCAAAGTGGCTAAAATTGTAGCTACTAGTATTTAGCCACAAAATGGCCAATGTGGCAGCACTGCGCCCCATCCGCCCGCCGCCTCCACAAGCTAAGCCACATAATGCACAGCAACAATAAAAGCGCAACAACAGCAACAATAACAGAGCGAAGAAGCCGCACAAAAAGTAACAACAGCAAGAACAACAACAATAACAGCGAGAACAACAATAACAGCAGCAACAACAGCATGGACAGAACGCAGCAGCGTGGGAGTCTGTTAACAGCTGCTATCTCTGCTATGCTCGCTCACGCGTCGCTGCTGCTGCGATGCGCTCTCTCTCTGCTCGCATGCTGCAGCGCGCTCTCTTTCGCTTTGGCTCTCAGCACGTAACAACATCCCTGCGGATGCGTCACACGTTGTCAGCACGCTGTTGTTGTTGTAGTTGTTCGTGTTCTTCTTATTGTTGTTGTTGTTGTTGCCTTTTTGTCACAGGTCGTTGCACTGCCGACACACACACACACACACACACGTAAGCATAGCGTATGTGTGCAGTGACACATGCAGGCCACAGCGACGCGACGCAACGCGACGCCAGCGTCGACTGCAGCTGGACGACGTGCGAAGGAACATTACTGCTCTCTCAGCCAGCGTTGCCAGTTTAGCGGATTTCCGAATTCTATTTATGCTTATGATAAAAAATATTTGATATTGCATATTTTATTAATATTATTTTTAACTTTTTTTAAATTTATATTAATTTTTTATTATTTTATTTTATTTTTTATATTAATATTCAATTTCAATATTGTTTTTATTTATTTGTTTCCCATTTATTTTTATGCATTTCTTTGCATTTTCTTTATTTATAATTTATTTTAATAGCAATTATTTGTAATATTTTATATTTTTATTTTATCTTATTTTTTTATGGTTTAATTTTATGGAATTTTTATTCTTCGCTTTTTTTTAGATATTTCATATTGCATTTCTAGCGCTTTCTGGCAACACTGCTCTAAGTGCATACTCTTACACTCTCTCACTCTCTTTTGCGCTCTCTCCACACACGTGTGTGCATGCATGCATGCGTGTGTTTGTGCGTGTGTTTGTGTGTGTGCCGGCTGACCGGCTTCGTTAGGCCCTATGCAGATATTTATTTTGTTGTGCTCTCCACTCTCCACTCTCTGCTCTCTCCCCCCTTCCACAACGAACTCTACGCTGACAGGAATTGCAGGCATCAAAGTAAGCATAACATGTTTATGCTAAACCCCATGCTAAAGCTGTTGATACGCAGATAAAAAGCAAATGCTCATTAGCAAAATGAACAACGGAATGAAAATGAACAACAACAGCGTCCTACGGTTATTATAGTACTCTCGTAAGCATGAAAAGTTCCCACTTTACAGCACGAATTACTAGGCAATCATAAATTACAGTAAACCCTCGCTCAGCCTGTTAAGACACTCTACATAAGACCGGACTGTTAGTGTTAAGACAGACAGAAGAAGCCAATACAAGTCGTCGCTTTATTTTTATAACAGCCAACCAACTAACAGATATTTAACATATGGTATTTTACAGTGGGATTCTTACTACGGAATTTTAAAGAATTGAACTATAATTAAAAACTTAAATAAAATGAAAAAAAATATATAAATTTTAGAATAAATGCAAGTTAAATCTTTAACAATTTTCAATAACATATAAATTTAAAACTTAAATTAAAATTAAATAAGACAATATAACCTAGCTGAATTCAATTAGCCGGACACCACAGCTCAGTCGGAAACTCTCTACAACTTTGTGTTTAAAAACCGATATTACAAATGGCGCGTTTTATGCGATTTTAATGGTTTGTGAGCGAAACTTCGAAATAAACTTAGTCTACGTAATTTCTAAATTTGATTTTTCCTTTTTTTTTTGCAACTGGCTCCACTGTGCCATGTGTTGATTTTACTAATTAACTGCTGCAACTCGCAGCTAATCAAAATAAATTTGCATTGTAGATTATGTTTGAGCACAAACTATTATAACCTCTGTCCTGCACAAGTTCTCCCATCAAACACAGAGGTTTATCTGTTGTATAAACAGTTGAATATATATATATTTTTTGGAGGGAATATTGTGCAAAATTATTTAAAAAAAATTGCCACAACAATTATCTATGGCATTATGTTTAAGGGGCAATCTATGTGGCACGAGTAAATATGTATAACTTATCTCCTATGTATTGTATATATATATTTTGCTGTTTGTTTCCAGATTAAAGCTTCATTTTCAAGCGAATTGCGTTGATTGCTTTCGTTGAAGTCAGCGTATGCCATAAAGTAAAGCATTTCAATCCCAATCCGAATCTGAATCTGAATCCCAATCCCTACGTAAATGCTTCAGCCTCAAGTGGAGCATCCTTCACTCGATTTGCCTTTTGCATCTCTATGTAGTATTTTTATTTTCCCGTTTTCTCGTTTGTTTGTCTTTTATAATAAATACATAAAAATGCCCAATTAAAAACAAACGAAGGGCGCGGCAGGGGCAGGGGGGATTACGCTAGGGTTACTCTGGTATTTTTGGAGCGCGCCAAACCAAATTCAAGTGCTGTAATCCAAGCAACAACAACGACGACTACAGAGACAGAGACAGGAGCACACGAAAATCTGCTCAAGTGGCGCGGGGCGCAGGAAAAATCTCGGCATTTGTATCTGTATCTGTGGCATGAAAGAAAAGCGTACAAATCAGCTTTACAGTTAGCTCATTCATGCCCTTTAACACTTTCGCACAGGGTATATTGAAAGAGCTGCATACAGCACGCAGTTCAAGTTTACTTCAAATGTTGCATGCCACGCCCTCACGTAATATTCAACATAGAATATTGTAATTTAGAATATATAGCATTATGTTTAAATATTCTGAAAAGCGCAGTGAAATCGGATAATAAACACAGAACCTATCAAACAAACAATATATAAATTTTTCAATTATCGTGTATAATTATTAATCTATTTAATTTTTTCGTATTTTTATTTATATCTGCTTAGTTTTAGGCGGAAGTTTTGATAAAAAAAATATATAAAAATGTTTTTATTAACAATTACAATTATATAAATATTATTAATTATTATTTTTATGTAGCATTTATTACAGGGTATTTGATTGGCTGTGTTTATTAGTGCAATTTATGGCATTTTCAGGTATTTTGTGTTGTTTATTTCGTTGTACGTGGCACAAGTGCGGTCGCATGCTTAAGCACACACCAACACACACACACACACACACACACTACAATACACACACACACTACAACACACACATACATACACTGAGAGAAACGTGTTGAGTGGCTCCAGCAAACAAGTCGCTTTGTCTTTCGTCTTCCTATGTCTATAGTGGATATAGCTAGCTTACTGACTCTTTCGCTCTCTCTCTCTCCCTCCCCCTCTTTCTCTCTCTCTCTCTCTATCTTTATCTTTCTCTCCTTCTTTTCCTCCCTCTCACCTTGACTAAGCTCTGCAAACTCTACGCGAAACCAGAATGGGCGGAGCAGATCAGTCGGACGGGCCCGACTGTCTTATACCCTGTGCCCTATATTTTTTTTAAAGTTGTATAAAACTATCTTACGCAGCGTAGCAGCAATGCTTTCTCTGCTACGTTTCCTATATGTGCCGCTTAATTGGCCGCGCTGCTAGTGAGCGAGCGTGCAACGCCTGCCGTATTGTTTCGCCTATAACTCCTGTGTTTATTGATCGATTTTAATGCGCTTCTTAGGAAAGTTTAATATAATAGAAGAGAGTATATATATCGAATAACAACGTTCTATGTTCAATAATACGCTTGTTATTCAGTTTTTATGAATTAGGGCGTAAAAGGGGCGTGGCATCCAAAATTTGAAAAAAACCCTATCTGCGCCTAATATAGACCTACAAATAACTGAAAACAGAATTTATATAACTCGATCTGTGTCTCTTAAATTGGCGAATGAATTCTTTTTATGCTCGTTGTGGGCGGAAGGGGAGTGGCATCCAAGATTTGAACTAAACTTGATCTGCGTATTGTAAACACCTTTCAGAAATGACCAAAACGGCTTTTCTAGCTATTATAGTTGCTGAGATCGACGCGTTCAAACAGACGGACAGACGGACAGACGGACAGACGGACAGACAGACGGACATGGCTATATCGACTCAGCTCGTCATCCTGATCAAGAATATATATACTTTGTGGGGTCTGCCACGCCTCCTTCTGGCTGTTACATACATTCGCACAAAGTTATTAACCCTGTTTTTCCCATTTTTCAAATGGGCACAGGGTATAAAAAGCTACAACAATTTGTGACTTTGCTTGGGTCATTTGGAGCTGCCCCTGGGCACCTACCAACTGACCCCTGTCCCCTCCCTGTCCCATGTCCCCTGCCCTTTGCTCACTTTGTTTTCCATGCAATTTAATTTACAAGAACAACAACAACAAGAGCTCTGAGTAGTTCAACTTTAAAGTGCCGCATCATACAAAAAACCGAAAGCAAACGGACTATGAAAAGGATATCATCAAAAGGATTAGCGCAGAGGCGGATCCATCAAACAGGGATTGAGCAATGATTGAATGATGATGCTACAGTCTCCCTCTCTCCCTCCCTCTCTCCTCCTCCCTCTCTCTCTGCATCACTCTCTTCTCACTCAGCCCCTCTCTGTCTGTTGTAAATTGAAATTTTAAGTTTGCGAGTGAAATGATTAATGCAATGCCAACATGCGTACAATGATTGATTAATTAACGTTGACAACACACTAAAAAGGAGTAAAAAGCGCACACACACACACACGCAAACAAACCAGTAAGGACGAGGCGGTTCAGTCGTACGTAACCGATAGCAGCAGACCCTGTTTTTAATAATCGTTGTCTGCTGCATATCTTCGTTGTTGCTTATTCGATTGTAATGAAATTAACAGCAACAATAGAGAATGCCATAAGGCAGATGTATTCTAAATTACAAGTCTGTAGCTTAAAAATTGTGACTGCTGTAGTTTTTATACCCTGTGCCCATTGAAAAATGGGAAATACAGGGTTATTTTTTTCTAAAACAATACTAATCAACTTGCTGCATAGGAAAACCTAAAGCTCTTTCTAGCTTTTATAGTTCACTAGATTAAGGTAGTCATACAAACGAAAAATTGCACTAATTCAATAGACCTTTTTTAGTTTTTTAAAGTACAGGGTCTAAATATACACTCACACACACACACACAAGTCTATGTTATTATGTTGTGTCCAGTTTCGGGGCGACTTTTATAAATTGACTCCCATTTGCTTTACGGTTTTGGTCTGTTTTTCCACATCTCTGAGTTTCGTTTCGGCTTTGTTGTTGTTGTTGTTGTTGTTGTTGTTGTTGTTATGATTCCCTACAATCATTTTCCAATGAAATATGTCATGATGTGTGTGGCCTTGATTGATTTTGACAATGCTTGAGGTAAGACAGAAAATTAATTTTTCTTCCTTTGGCCTATGTCGTTTGTGTGTCATACACACGCTCCAATATATATATATATATACATATATTTATATATAGAAAAGATGTGTGTGCAATTAATTTGATATTGACAGTTATCGAATAGTAATCGCAGCGTGTTTATCGCTTGGCATGCACACAAAATATGCAGACATTTGGCATAATAAAGCTAATAGCGAGCCATAGACAACGCCTCTAGCAGTTTTAGCTGTTATCGAATGTGTATCGATTAGCTCTATCGAAGAAAGCTTGTAAACAACTTATGAACAACTTGTATGCAACTTATAACTTGGATAAAATATGAAATGAGTTTGAATTTTAGCTTATAAAACAAGTTTTATTAGTTTATCGAATACAAGCTGCAGCTTTTGCTTTAACTTTTGTTCTAGCATTATACTTAGCTCTTTGTTTGTATAAAATATATATTGTTTTTGTGCATTCAAACAATTATCGAAAGTGTATCGAATATAGCTATATTCTATCGAGTTCAGCTTGTAAACCACTTGTATACAACATGTTAACTTTACCAATTAACCTAGTAAACAGTCTTATTTGAAGCTTAGAGAATCAGCTATTAATTTGTCTTATAGCTGTTGTCTTTAATCGATATTTGTATATCGATTTAAATGCTAGAACTATGGAAAATAATTGCAGTTTTTGCTTAAGCCATAAGTAGTTTTAATTCCACTTTGCTCTCGAATTTGTTGTTATTGCTTTTCTTACCAGTTTTTGATTGCAACAACGAGCAACGACCTACGACCGACTCCCCCGCTCTAAATTCCGAAAGACATCGGCTCCCCGCTCCCCTCTGCCCCCTTATGCCGTTGCAGACAATGGACGGCCATTCATCTTTACGTAATTTCAAAAGCCCCAGAAAAAAAAAACAATAATGTTTTGGCTTGAAACAAAGCAGAAAAGTGAAAGTCTAACTGGCGCTGTACGCCGCCAAAGATATAGAGTATTTTATGCGGAAAGTCCCTAGTCGAAAGAAGAAGAAGACGACGATGAAGATGTACAAAAAAAGAAAAATTCATAATAATAAAATCAAAGATAATTACTATGCATGTGCAAAGGCAAACACAGAGTCGAGTTTTCGATGTTTTGGCGTCTTTGGCATGCCATAAAATTAATGAATGAACAAAAAAAATCTTGAGCATATCTAACCCGCCCCAAGCCCCCTTCCCATCACAAAAATGTATCTGAACTTTGGCTACAATTGTTGCCAGCTTTTGGCTTAAACCAGTTTTCGGATCTCGCGAACCAATTTCAAATCAATAAATTTGTGCAGGAAATTCGTTACGGGCGCAGACAGAACATTGTTTTTTTTTTTATTGAATCAAAATTTAAATAATTTTTATATAAAAACAAGCAATGAAAGCACATTTTAATTTTAATATCAAACAAGGCGGAAAGAATGAGATTAAAAGCCGAAAGAATCAGCTGCAAATTCGGCTGTTGAGCTTAGAGTTTACGTTTAATTTTATGGCTTAGTTTATAAGTTTTTAAACGTTTTTCATTTAACACTTTAATTGGAGTTGGGCAGGGAGTTTGGGTGATTCGATTAAATATTTAATAGAGCCAATTAAACTTAAGCAAGAGCATTTCTTTGCAATTAATTTAAACATGTTGTGAAGGTTAGTTTGATTTTAATTTGTATATTTATTTAGTTATTATTTATGCATTTATTTTAGTATAATTTATATAGTCACTATTTATATATACATATTTATATAATTATTTATTTATTGTTAGATTATATTTATTTAAAAATAATTTAGACATTTATTTTGTTTATTTAAATATTTATTTTGCCATTATTTATATATTCAATTAGCTTTTATTTATATATTTATTTGGTAGTTATTTTGTTATTTATTTAGCTATCATTTAAAGATATATTTAATAAATAAAAATTTACATATTTATTTAAGTATTTTGAACTAGAATTTTTTAAGTTAAGCAATTTATTTTCCTGCGTCTTTTGATGTTTTCAAATTCTCTAAAAAGTTGTCAACTTTTCTCGCTAACTGCAAGAGCAAACAACGTTACCCCATTTGAATTCCCCGATTCTGTTGGCTAGTGTATCGGGTGTATAGTATATTAAGTTATTTACTAAAGTTCCCACGCTAGAGGGAAATACTATAAGCTAAGCAATTCACGTGTTGTTGTTGTTGTTGTTGTTGCTGTTGCTGGTTTTCTGTTTTGGGCTTCATTAAAAATGCAATCAGCGCTTGACAAACAATCCAATCCGATCCAGACTAGTTTTAGTTAAACACATATATAAGATATAACTATGTGTAGCTGATAAATATCAGTAGTTATTAGTTTGTTTTGATATGAATTAAATGCTGCAAAGTCAAGTGTTTTAGGCGTTAAATTTTTCTTATTATAATAATTCAATAAAATCTTTAATTAGAAAATAAATTGAGTATATATTTTAGAATATAAATTGAACAAATATATTATTAGTCTAATAATAATAACATTCACTAAGTTAAGCTACACTTTATACTAATTTTAGTCATAATATTTTATTATAAATCTATAAATCTTTGTTGTCATTGCAAAAAAATACATAAAAACATAAAAAAATATTATTTATATTGCATTACATTTATTTGTGTATTGAATTAAATTTATATTTTTTGTTACTAAATTATTTTACAATTTATTTAAAATTATTTAATTGCAGATTGTAAATTATAAATTTAGCATTGGTTTAAAATCTTGGCAAATATATTTTTAGTGGGTCTCAGATCTGAAGAATAATAAAATATTATTTATATTGAATTAAATTTATTTATAATAAAATAATTTTATTTTTAAATTGAAATAAATTTATATTTCTTTGTTATTAAATTATTTTACATATTATTTTTATATATTTAAATGCAGTTTTTATTATAAATTTCAAGTATTTCGCATTGCTTTAAAATCTTGGCAAATATATTTTTAGTGGGTCTTAGAAGAATAAAAAAATATTATTTATATTGAATTAAATGTATATTTATATTTAAATAATTTTATATTTATATTTAAATAAATTTATATTTATTTGTTGATTAATTATTTTACATATTATTTATAAATATTTAATTGTAAATTCTAATTTTCAAGTATTTCGCATTGCTTTAAAATCTTGGCAAATATATTTTTAGTGGGCCTTAGATCTGGTGCTTCGTATGCCTCATTTGGATACACTTCTGCCTTCTATTTGGGGGCAGGGCCTTGGACGATTGCACAGTTAACGGGCCATGCAAAAAGTAATATGTACGTATAGTATCTCATCAGCTACAAATGTATCTGACAGATACGCGTGCCGCTCTGCAAGAGTGTGTGTGTGTGTATTTGTGTGTGTTTGTGTGTGTGTGTTTTTCTAAATCGTTTCTCAAATCTTCTAAGATATAATACAGCGAGTACCAGAGACGTAAGAGCAAGCAAGTTTCTTTATGCTGTACGTCTGTCTATACGCCGATATATACCTATATACGTATGCATAAGTATATATAGTACGCAAGTGTGTGTATCTGTGAGTGTGTGTGTGCCTGTGTGTGTGCGCCCAACTGATTTATATTAACCGAAAAAAATGTACAGAGCAAATGCTGCTGCTGCTGCTGACGCTGGCGTCGGCGCAACGCACGTTTGATGTTGTAGATACTTTTGTTGTTGTTGCTGTTGCTGTAGATACTTTTGTTGTTGTTGCTGTTGTTGCTGGCCAGCCAAGTGCGAGTATATCTCGGGCCTCGACAGCGACAACGACGACGACGACGACGTCGACGACGCCACTCAGCACGTTCATTATGGCATTTTGTCAGATACAAAATTCAGATTCTCGGGCGCTCGCCTCTGTATGTGTGTATGTGTGTGTGTATCTGTGTGTGAGTATTTTTTACTTGCTGCTGCTGCTGCTGCTGTGGTTTGTTGCGCGATAAGCATACGGATATGTCAGTTAATTATTTGTTTATATTTTTCCTTTTTATACACATATTTTCTCGCTTTTGTACGCTTCTCATATGCACAGAAATACACACAAATTTCAATATATATTTATGTATTATAGCACATACACACAATAGCTATAAAATGTATAAAATGTAAGTAAGCACACTCAGAACATGATATTTCCGATATACTCTCTGTATGCACTTGAGCGGACTATGCTCGACCAAGAGTTACCCTAGTTTAGAAGGTTCTAGAGTACGATGCGTTCGACTTAACGGCTACGTACTACTAATTTTTTCAAATACGATCTATTATTTTATTTTATTTATTTTTATTTACATTACTTAAAATGTTTTATTTTAAATCTATACCTCAAGCAAATAACTTTATATATTATATATAATTACATATTTAAAATATTATTTTATAGATTTATTTATTTAAAAATATATTTTATCATACGACAGCCTGACTTTTATTGTACTTTTCCTTTAATTCATATTTCTTTTAATGTTAATTTTTAATTAATTAATTTTAATATTTATAAATCTTTTCTATAGCCTGACTTTTATTGCACTTTTAAGTTCATGCCATTTGTATTTAATTTAAATTTATATTTCGCTAAAACTTATCTTTATTTCTATTTTTATTTTTTTACTTTTTGCATTGTGGTTTTAAATAATTTCTTGTTTTTATACAATTTGGTTTTTTAATTGTATTAATTTAAATAAAAATAATTTAATTAAATAAATTTAATTAATAATGTATAAGAAATGAATTAAATTAAGATAATTTCTTTAATGTTTTTAATAAAGTTATTAGCCTTTTAAAAGTAACAGCTTCAAAATTATATTAAATTTAATAAAATTAAAATTTATAAATTCAGCAGAGCTCAAAGTTAGCTCAACTAAATAGTTAATACAAACTCCCCCTCCCTTTCTTAAAGCCAAAGCTACAGTTGCTGTTTTCCGCATTTTTCCCTGTCTGTGCTTTTTTGTGCAGATGTGGCAAGTGGCAAGTGGCAAGGTGCAGCTGCAACAGTTGCCGCTGTGTGCGCGGTGTTAGCAGCAATGAAACAGGCGACTAGAAAGAAAGCGCAAGCAAAAGCTCAACAAATGCGAAGGAGAGGAGCGTGAGAGAGGGGGCAGAAGGGGCAGGAGAGGTGGCAGAAAGGTAGAGAGTAAGAGGGAGAGAGAGAGAGGGTGAGAGAGACTGCATATGGAGACAACAACATGCGAACAATGTGAAGTGAGGAAAATTGAAGCTGAAGCTGATGCTGCTGCTGCTGCTGCTGCTGCTGCTGATGATGATGATGTTGTTGATGAAGTTGTTGCTGTTGTTGATGAGGATGATGAAGTTGCCGATGTTGCTGTGTTGTGTATGAAGAGGAAGAAGCAAGCCACAAACCGGTGGCGCATTGCAAATAGTTTTGTCGTCCTCTGCTGCACTTGGGGCACTTGCAACACAACCAACTGGCGACTGCTGAGCGCCTGTTAGCCAGCGTAAGCCAAACACCTGGAATGGGGCATACATTTTCGGGATAGCCGGAACCCGGGACAAAGATAAAATACACAACAACAAAAAACAACTGGATGCTGAGCTTAAGGGCTGTTGTTGAGGGGATGTTGCCACATGCGGGAGGGTTCAGTGTCCCAAAAGGAGACAGCTCAGCGGAGGCGGACAGCAACGCACGCAGTCGTCGCTTTTTCTTTTTTTTTTTAATTTTGTATATTTTTTTTATATATTTTTTTTTGTGTTTTTTTGCGAAACCTGTTTGCGCGCTCAGCAGGCAGCAGCATTGACCTCAACTGAGTCAACGACAAAATATGCCAGCAGTGCCAAAAGAGAGCCCACAGTCAGGAGCAGATCGGGCAATCGAAATAATGCAGAACATGGTGCGAAATATTTAATACAACAGCAACAACAACAGCAGCAACAACAGCAACAACAACAAATGCCTCGGCCAAATGTTGCCAGTTGTTGTGGTTGTTGCAACTGCAACTGAAACCAGTTTTGGTAATCGTACGTTTCAACTATTTCGTTTAGCCTCGCATCTCTTTTATTTATGTTTTCTTGCGGCCCACCTACATTTATTGGGCTTAGATACCGCGCATAGACAGCGTTGCCACACTTCGCACCAAATATGGTGTTTTCGTTTTTACTCCTCTTCACTTCCCATCAACACTTGTCATCTCAAGTTTTGTAAGATAATAAAGCTGAAGCTCCTGATTTAAAAAAAACCTCACAATTTGCTTCCGAATTTGAATTTATTCGTTTATTTCGTCTGTAATCGTGCAGGCATGGCAACCCTGACGAAATGCAACTCTGAAATTCTCTAATAAGCTCATGCTGCTAATTATCTAATCAAAATTTGAACTAAAAAACAGCATTATTTATGTATTTTAATAAATTTATATAAAAAAAATTTAATTTACTTGTACAACATATTTATTTTAATATTTAATATTATTAATATCATTTATGTATATTTTATTTTTATTTTTTATAGTATTATTATTTCATTGACTATCCATTTAAATTACTACACATAACAGTAATAGTATACCATAAAATAAAGTAAATAAATTTTTATATTTTCACAAAAAAAAAAAAAAAAAATTGACTATCCATATTTTATATTATTAATTTTTGTTACACATTATTTTTATTTTTCATAATATAATATAAATCTATAACTATTTATTTCATATATTTTTAATAGATATGAAAGAGCTGATAATTTTTTAATTAATTTTTGGATTTCGATAACAATTAAAATTATTTGTTTTTCTTTAATAGATTTATTTAAATGCAAAACTATATTGTAATAATATGATATATTGGATTGCTCCCATCGAAATCTGTGTTTGTGTTTGTTTTTGTTTATATTACTGGAGCATTATTAATATTTTTAGGTGGCAACCCAGTGCATAGGGAACTCTAACTCTATGGCGCATTCCTACTCCCTCTATCTCGCTTTCTGTCCCTTTCTAGCGCTGCGCCTGTTGCTGCCACAGAGCCTAAGCTCTGTACTAGCCGCGTTGAGCTTAATTGGGTCATTCACTTGCTCAACACGAGTAACAACAACAACAACAACAACAACAACACACACATACACACCAACACACCAACACACGCACACACACACACACATATATACACACACACACACTGGCAGAGATATAAACCTTTTTTCTGAGCAACTTCCGGTACAACAAGTCAGTTTGAGGCGAGTCGAATAGACAGCAACAGTGAGCACACAAGATTTAGGTAAAACTATGCGAGAAGAGAGAGACAGACAGACAGAGAGAGAGAGACAGAAAGAGAGACTGAGTTATAGACTGAGATTTAAACAGCACTTCTTCAATCTATAAACATGATTTTAAGCCTAGTTTTAGGCCAAGTTTATAAAGACAGTTAGATTAGCAAGATGATTAATAAGATAGGAGAATAATAACAATAAGATCAAACTGTCGGTTGGTTCCGACTGTATAGCTTAATATATACCCACATATATTTATATTATATATATATTATTATTGTATATTATTATTATATATATTATTATTATAGTATATTTTATTCATTTATATTTTCTATATTTGTGACAATTTACTGTAATTTATTAATATATAATTTATTATTTTAAATTGTAGTGTATTATTTATTTTATCTGTAACTATAAGTTGCGTCCCACTGTATATTTTAGTATATATTTATTGTATATTATACTATATAAAATTTGATTTGATTTGGTCTCTTATGGTAATTACTTAATTATTATGTAATTATTTATATAATTGTTTTTATTTAAATATATAAAATATAAAACTTAAACCAGTCGCATTTTTTCTAGTTTTTCAACTAAATGTTATTGAAATGTATTGAATTAAAGTAAGTATATAACTGGAATTATATTTAAATTTTATTGTATTTTTTAATGATTATTTTCAATTAATTAATAGCCTTAACTCATTAATTTCAATATCAAACGCATATAGATGGAAATCATTATAAAGAGATTGATTGATTTGAGTTTTAACGCAAGAGAGAACTAATCGATCCCTCTCTCTCTCTCTCTCTTTCTCTTCGTTGACTCTCTCTTTCTCTATGTTTAAATTTGGAGCCACTGGAAAGGATCAAAGCAGGATAATGCTTGGAATTGAGAAACCTGGAATGCGCAGAGCCAGAGCCAAAGCGAGAGCGAGAGCAACAGCTTGGGCGGGAGAGGGAAGGCAACAGCAACAACAAAATACAAGGCAAATAAAATGTTAACCTAACCGAGGCAGTAAAAACTCAACCGACAACTTTTCGAGTCAGCAAATGCTGACTGCTGCTACGCCGACGTCGACTGAGGCAGCGACAGCGGCAGAGGCAGCACATCCATCATTCGTCGTGTGCAATGCGAGTTTTGAACTCTGAAGAAAATCCAGGCAATTGTTTCTAGCGAGCAAAGAAATAGAAGAAGAAGAGGAAGACGACGACGAAGACGAAGCAGAGGAGCAAGCAGCAGAACAACAACAAACTGCAAGCGCAGTTTTGCAAATTGAGCTGCGAGGGAAGTTTTCATAGTTGCGAGAATTGCCAAAGAATCAAGCATAAGATTTGAATGCCCATCGAACTTCGAACGCAACCTGGTTTGAAGCGAACATCTTGCATGTTTGTGTGTGGGTGTATGCATGTGTGAGTGTGAATGAGAGTCATTGGCAGCGCTGCAATTGCTTCTAAAGCTGCTGCCTTTTGAGAGCGAGCTTACGCGTAAAAAGGGTTGAGCTTGGAAAGTGGGAGAGCAATGGAGAGAACGATCATTTCGCTATAAAAGGCACCGGCATTGCAGAATGCGCTTAGTTCAACCCTCGCTGGCGCTGGGGACGGTCGCAAGGCGGAGTGTGGCAGGTACTGAGTAAGCATTTATGTTATATATTATATATTATATATAATATTATATATTATATATAATATATAATATATTATATATTATATATTATATATTATATATTATATATTATATATTATATATTATATATTATATATTATATATTATATATTATATATTATATATTATATATTATATATTATATATTATATATTATATATTATATATTATATATTATATATTATATATTATATATTATATATTATATATTATATATTATATATTATATATTATATATTATATATTATATATTATATATTATATATTATATATTATATTTATTTTAGTGATTTCTGATGTACCATATAAATAATAGAATTCCTTAATTATATTCAACATACAAATTAAATACATATTTATTGAATTGAGTCGTTTGCTTATTTGATTTTTTATTTCGGGAAACTTCAGCAAGCTCTTGGGCTACCCTCGCGCTGTTTTGGATAATCAGCGTGTTATTGTTGTTGTTGTTACTGTTAGAGTTAAACTGGTCCGTGCCTTGATCTATTTTTAGCTTAACTTGAGCTTTTTAACATAAGTTCAGGCAATAAGAAAAACAATTCGTCAATGTGAAGTGCGAGTTGCATTTAAATAAAAGGCAAGGTCTTTCGTCCACCCACACACACACACAAACGCATACACGCACACAAGTCAGGCAGCAGTGTTGCCAGAAATAGCCAGATTTTAATTACAAAAATAAATTTAATAAATATACAAAAAACAAATAATCCAAATTAAATCTCTATAGAATATTAAAACCAAATAAATATTTTCCAATTTATTGACAAATTGACAACGCTGTTCGGGAGCAGTGGAAACTTGACGAAGGAAGCTGCAAGCATAATCGTTAAAATTATCACTTACCGCTGGAAGCGATTGGAAGACGCTGGCAGAGCTGCTGCTGCTCCTCTTATTGTTGTTGTTATTGATGTTGTTGTTGCGCTAGGCGATAATCCAATTTGATTTTGTCATTAGTTTTGCGCGTACAAAAACAACTACAGCCGAAATTCTTTTTATTAGATTGCAAACAACAATAATAGTAATAACAATAACAATAACAATAACAACAACAAGCGAAGCACGGAAATCAGTTTAAAAATTGCGGCCGTTGCTGTTGTCAATGTGTGCGTGCAAATCAAAACAAAACACGAAAAAAACACGCACACATGCACACAGGCAGGCACACAGACACGCACTTACGCTCAGAGAGCGTGAGCATAAACTAAGAGAGAGAGAGCGCGAAAAGAGCGAGCATAGAAGCAACAACAAAAGTTTGCTGTTGTTGCGATCGTTGTTGTTGTTGTTATTGCTGTTACTATTATTATTATTATTGCTAGCGTTGTTGTTGTTTTGCTGGCTGCCTGTTGTTTTGCTTGTTTGAGTGCAACATGTTGAATGTTGCAGCCAACATAGACACACACACGCACACTATCACTCACACACACACACACACACGCTAAGTCAACACACTGGCCCTAACGGTAAATGCAAATCCAACTCAAACAGCGCGTAACAAATAAATAATCATTGTTTGCTTAGCTGCATTTCGCTGCCAATTTAATTAAACACTATCAACTGCAAATTGCATTGCCAGGACGAAAGGGCACGCGCACAGGTAAAGTAAATGCACTACATATATATCACTATAATTTATTTATTCATAATTATTGCTCACTTTGTTGTATATTATGTTGCTTGTTTAGTGTGCATTCGATTAGCGTAAATATGCCCGTAAAATGTGGCGGAATAACAAATTTGTACAAAAACACCGCGTACACAACACTCCGTGCAGCTAGAAAAAAGCGGTACTGGCGCTGTGTGACCGTTTTGCTATAGTCGCAAAATGCTGCAGTGTGCCGTTTAACAGACTGCTCAAAATACCTTACAGTCGTGCTGGCTGTTAAATAGCAGCAGCATGTTAATTAACAGCTGCTGGCAGTTCTTATCAATTTAAATTTCCTTATTAGGGAAACCACGCAAAAAACGTTTATTATGTGGTGCGCAGTTGGATAAACCGCTTCAAATAAAAAATTATGTTATTTTTATACAAAATAATTTGTAAATGGAACATGCGCGCAGCAACGTTTCAAAAAAAGGGAAAAATCCCTGATGTTAACATTTTGTGGCATACAATTCATGACGACAATAATAAAAACTCTTGAATCTTATGCATTTTTATATCGAAACACTGTTTTAAAAAGCCTGCGCTCTCTTGCTTTACTTCTAGCGCATTTAATAAGCATACATTTTAATAGGAATTACAAAATTATGATTAGTTTGGCGCTAAACATAAATCCAGGCGTTAGGCCATACTATAATCTGCTGTGTTTGCAATTGTATGAAATATGCAAGCCAATATTGGCAGAAAACAATATCTTTAGTCAGCACCATTATTAAAAATAAAATAAAATAAAATATGTTAATTATTTAAACAACAAAACAGCGCAACCAGCTGGCAACGCTGTAAAATACAGCATAAAAATACTAAAACAGAAACTTCAGCTAGCTGGCAGCGCCAAACAGCTGTAATGCTGGCAGCGCTGTTATCGATAAGATAAAAATACCAAATCGAATACCAAACAACTGTAATCGATAACTTAAAGAACAGCTGTAATTTGCAGAGTTTTGCGCACAATTTGTTTTGTTATTGTTTTGGCTTTTGTTGTGTTTTGTTTTGTGCTGATAACTGATAACTGGACTAGTTATGAGTGATGATTGGCCTGGCGATGATGCGGACTTCGATGTGGTGCTGGAGCAGCTGGAGTCGCAACAACAGGCAACAAAATTGAGCTCGAAATTCGATGGATTCGATGCGAATGCCGGACATAATTGGCTATATCCGAGCAATCTGCCGCTGCGCTCTTATCAGCATAATATTGTGCAGGCGGCGCTGTTCAAGAACACGCTGGTGGTGCTGCCCACAGGGCTGGGCAAGACGTTCATTGCCTCGGTGGTGATGTACAATCTGCAACGCTGGTATCCCAGTGGCAAGCTGATCTTTATGGCACCCACGCGTCCGCTGGTGTCGCAACAGATCGCTGCATGCCACAAGATTATGCCGTTTGCACACGACGACAGCGTGGAGCTTACAGGACGCTTGCCACGTGCCAAACGCGCGGAGCTGTGGAGAAGCAAGCGGGTTTTCTTTGCCACACCGCAGGTGGTGCAATCGGATATGCTGGCGGAGGGGGGCGAGGGGTTTCCATTCAAAGAGATCAAGCTGCTGGTGGTGGACGAGGCGCATCGTGCCAAGGGACGCTATGCGTACACCCAAGTCACGGAGTCAATCATGGCCAGAAATCGTCAGTTTCGGCTGTTGGCGCTTTCTGCCACGCCGGGACGCTCGCTGGAGGATGTGGCAGCGGTGTGTCGCAATCTGTACATCTCGCATGTGGAGGTGCGCTGTGACAACTCCATCGATGTGCAACCGTATGTGCATCAGCGCAGCCTGCGCAGCATCGTCGTGCCCCTGCAGGATGCCATCAAGCAGCCACGTGCGCAGCTGTTGCAACTAATCGATCCGTATCTGCGGCAGCTAATTGCCGCCGATGTTCTGCGAGGCGCACGCGGCAACATCTCGCGTAATAATCTGCTCTTCGATCAGAGCCGCTATCAGGAGCAGCAGGCGCAGGGGGGGCAGCGGCATCCGGAGCATCAGCTCATCAGCAGCAACTTCAGCATGTGCATCAGCCTCTACCACGCCCTGGAGCTGCTCGAGCGGCACGGCCTGCGCGTCTTTGTCAACAACTTCGAGGCGGACGAGCATGGCGCCGAGAAGTTCGTGCTGCGCGATGCCGCATTGAGGCAGCTGGTGGAGGAAACACGCAGCCAGCTGGGCGCCAATCCGCTGGACATCAGCACGCGTCCGATGACCAACGGCCAGGTGCCGACGATGCCCGCCCAGCTGGACTTTGGCCATCCCAAGTACGAGCAGGCAAGGCAGGTGCTGATGCAGCACTTTGAGGTAAGTTATTTATGGGTATTTGTGGCAACTCTCTAAACTCTCGATGGCCGAACTCTCGATAGCCCAACTCCCCATGGCCCAACTCTTTAATACAAATAATTTAGCATCAAAATTAGACAAACAAAAATGTTAGAATTTTTTTGACGTTGGTATGGTCTGATAACAAGGGTTTGAAGAGTAAAATAGTTCTTAAAAACACGATTTTTAGCTATAACATCTACATATTTTAACCTAATTCATCCTTGTTTTGTTTTTATGCACTTTGAGGTAATTTATTTATGGATATTTATGAAAACTCTTCAAACTCTTGGTGGCCGAACTCTTGATAGCCCCACTCCCTATGGCCCAACTCTAGTTGGTATGGTCCAAAAACAAGGGTTTAAATCGTTAAATAGTTCCTAAAAACACGATTTTTTGCTCTAAAATCTACAATTTTTTACCAAATTCATCAATTTTTGTTTTTTTATGCATTTTTTTTCATTACAAATCCTTTAAAATCAAAATTGGACAAATTAAAATTTTCGATTTTTTAAGCCCATGGATTTATCCAAAAACAAGGGTTTCAGGCCTTAAAAAGTTCCTAAAAATACGATTTTTGGCTCTAAAATCTAAATTTTTCACCAAATTCATCCTTGCTTGGGTTTTATGCATTTTTTTTCATTACAAATCATTTAGTATCCAAATTGAACATATAAAAATTTTAAAATTTTTTGGACCTTGATATGGTTGAAAAACATGGGTTAAGACCTTAAAATGTTCTTAAAAACACGATTTTAAGCTCTGAAATCTACATTTCTTAACCAAATTCGTCCAAGTTTGGTTTTCTATGCTTTATTTTCCATTAAAAATTATTTAGGATCAAAATTAAACAAATAAATGGTATCAAATTTTTTTGTCCTTGGTATGGGCATAATATCCATTGAAAAGTTCCAAGAAATACAGTTTTTAACACTAAATAAAAAATATAAATAATATTTCCGTTTATTGGCAGCTGCATGGCGACTCCCGTGCCATCGTCTTCTGCGAGTATCGTGAATCCGTGATGCTGATCCAACGTTTACTCTTGCAACATCGTCCGCTGCTGCGTCCGCGCTGCTTTGTGGGCCAGAGCAGCGCGGGAAGCGGCATCTGTGCGCTGACCCAGAAGGAGCAGCTGCAAATTATGTCGGACTTTCGCAGCGGCACGTGCAACGTTCTGGTTGCAACCTCCATCGGCGAGGAGGGTCTGGATATTGGCGAGGTGGAGTTGATACTCTGCTTCGACATCTGCAGCTCGAATCCGACGCGTTTTGTGCAGCGCATTGGACGCACTGGACGCCAGAAGCGTGGCGAGGTGGTGATGCTGGTGACGGAGGGAAGGGAGCAGCAGCTGCTCAAGGAGGTGCTGGCCAAGAAGGATCAGATCAATCGCAAGCTGCACACATCCTCGCTGATCAAACAGGCGCTCTATCAGCAGGCGCCCAGGCTGGTGCCCACTGAGTTCAATCCCAAATGTGAGCAGCGCTTTATGGAAGCCCAGAAGACGCCCTCGCCCAAGCTCAAGGTCAAGGTGAAGGCCAAGGCGCCCAAGCTGCCCAAGGAGTCCAACGTCAAGTGCCAGGATCTGCGTAATTTCTTCAAGCAGAGCCCCAACAAATTTCTGCAGTCTGTGCCCAGCCATGAGATGAGCGAAGCCTCACAGCTGCAGCTGCAAAAGCAGCTGCAAAGCGTGCAGCACAACGTGCCCCACTTTCTGCTGGACACACAGGAGCCGCAGGCCAGCTCCAGCTCTAGCCAGGATCAGCTGCTGCGTCTGCGACGCCTCAATCGCCTGCTGCAAGCCAATAAACCGCTGCTCAGCGATGCGCAACGCCAGCAGGAGCTGCTGGCGCAGCTGCAAGACAAGCAGCTGCCCCAATCCCTGAAGCTCTATTTGTTGCAACATGAGCCCGACTTTGTGCAGCAACTGCATGACAAGATGCAGCAACAGCAGGCGCTGCAACTGCCCGAGGCGCGTCTCAACTCGAGGCAACAGCGCACGCGTCGCAACTACGAGCTGCTGCTGCAGCTCTGCAATGATCAGCCGGAGCAGTTGGAGCAGCTGCTGCACCCGGCCAAGACTGCAGCGGAGCTGACGATGCGGGATCTGCGGCAGCCGTTGCAGCAGCGTCATCAGCAGTTTGCCGGCCACTGCAAGGAAATATTCAAGGGCCTCACGCACATGGGCTTCTGTGCGGATAATCATGAGCTGGTGCAGCAGCAGCTGGAGCAGCTGGAGCTGCGACGTCTGGAGCAGACTATGCGGGAGCAGCTCACCCGCGATGTGCTGGACTTTGAGGAGACCTGGCAGATGGAGGAGGAGTCAATGGAGCAGCGGGAGGAGCAGCTGGAGCTGTCCAGGGAGCAGATAAAGCAGCAGGAGCAGCTGGAGATGCAGAAGGCGACACTGCAAGAGTCGGAGCAGCGGGAGCAGGAGTCGGAGCAGCGGGAGCAACAGGCGGAGCAGCGGGAGCAACAGTCGGAGCAGCAACCGAAGCCATCAGAGCGGCATCCAAAGCCATCAGAGCAGCTGCAGCCACAGCCCAATCCCGCCTGGCAGCCGCAATGCTCCACACCCAAGCGCAGCCTGCTGGAGCACAATTCCCGCCTGGATTGCAGCCAACTCAGCGTCAATTTGGAGCGCCTCAATTGCATCATCAGCGCCGCCAGCACGCCCAAGGGCACCAGCAAACCAGCGTTAAGCAAATCCCCGCCAGCTCCCGATCAATCCACGCCAGATCTAGACTTGCTTGAGGAAACTCTAGGCCTAGAGCTGGAGCATTTTCTGGAACCCTTACCCCAAGAGGAGCAGCTGCTGCAGCAGCATACGCAGCAGCGTTCCTCTGCCTCTACGCCCCCCCGGCAACTCTCACCCGATCTGTTTGCCGAGGAGTCCATGTCGCCATGGAAGCCAGAGCCAAAGCCGGCGCCCAAAACGCTGGCAGCCAAACTGGCAGCCAAGACGGCGCCTAATCAAGTTGTCCAGCCTGCTGCACAATCTCCTGAGCACCGACCGCGCTGCTCCACCGCCGCCGTCGAGAAATCTCCCAGCATTTTTGAGAATTATCTGCAGAGAATGCGTGGGCGTGGCCAGCTGTCGAAGGCGGCGCAGCGGCTGCACAGCATGACCAGCATGACGCCTGTCGCTCCAGCTGTTGCTGCAGAGGACTCTCCCATATTTCGCAGTCGTGCCAGCAAGCGCAAAATTGTAAATCTTTCCGATGAGGAGGAGCAGGAGCAGGAGGAGAATAAGGAGCAGCAGGTGCCCGCCACGCAGCTGCTGCTGGAAGATGGCGATGACAGCTGGGAGCAGGTGCCTGCCACGCAGCTGGTAAGTCTTTAAAACATCAATTTTCAACACTTTTTTAATGCATTTCACCCGGCAGCAGGAGCCAACAACGCCGCCACGTCGTCATGCGCGTCGCAAGCGCGCCAGATTCAACTCGTTTATACTACAGGAGGCGGATCAGAGCGGCTCGGAGCATGAGGAGGGCGCAGAGGCGGAACGCACGCTGGGACACTATCTGAAGGACTCGGTGATCGTGTCCAGCGATGAGGAGCAGCACAACGATACCACCTCCCATGCCATGTACCTGCAAGCCATCAGGTATGCTTAGCAGAGCTTCCAATAAACGGTCTTATTTGAGCTGAGTGTTCTAAAAAGAACAGACCTCTGAAAAGTCTCAAAAAGACCGCTCGAACATCGTTTCGGTTCGAATTGATCTTCACTCAATCTGCGGTCGATTTTGCTCTCTCTGCTAAATCTGAGGTGCCCATGCCATAGCTCTCGCTGCTCTTTTGCATCTGCAGTTGCTCTTTCTTATGCAGTGAGCCAGCGCGTATGTGTGAGCGCTCTTGCTCGTATGCAAAGCAAATTGCAATAACAATTGCGTGTATTTTTTCTTATTTCACTCATTTTCTGCCTATGTCTCGACACATCGTCGCTGCTGGTTAGCTCGTGACCGTTTTATACATGCTCTGATTTTTAAAATATTAATAAGATTGTAAAGAACCTATATTTAGAATAAAGTTAAGATTGTATATATTTTATATATATTTTTCTATCTTATAGAAGTCCCGTGCATCGTCCTGGCGCGTTTAAGATGCCGGCGCCGCGTGTCTACTGCAACGAATCGATATTCTCGCAGCCCGTGGAGGCGGAAGCCTCGCAGTATTTGCCGTGCTCCTTCATCGATGACGAGAGCACGGATCAAGTGGAGCATGATGTCTCCGAGTGTCCGCTGGAGCGCGCTGAGCGCATACTCAAGCAGCAGCGTAGGGAGCGGCGTAGGGGCGTGGCAGCGGTAGCAGCGCACTTGCCTGCCAAGCGCCGACGCATACAAACCCTGGACGATTCCAGCGATGATGATGATGTTGTGTTTATCCCTTGACAAGATTTTGGTGCCATAACTATACAAGAAAATTTAGCCTGCATTATATATTTTATTTATGATAATTCTTAGTTTAAAACATTGCAAATTGTGTACAGTCTCAGCTTGATTTTGCTTAAGTTGAAATACGTTTTGTTTGTAATACTTTGGTTTTTATGTCGAAGTACACTGCAACGAAAAGAGCGTAGGGATTTAATCAGTTTATTGACTCAAAGTACCTTGATAGCTGTAATTATTATAAACGAGCAGACAAATCATTAAACAATTATTGTTTTTCAATTGTGTAAATGTTTATAAATGTATGTTTGTTTATTCATCTAAGTAATTTCGGCAAAAGCTGTCCAAATTTTCTATTGGAATTTAAAAAAAAGGGAGTGCAAATAACAAATGCAATACACGGAGGATGAAGATTGGAAGCTTACGAGCGAGTCCAATTTCACATCTACGAACGTCTCCATCTTCAGCTTCGCCGGCAACCACGATGAAGAGTTCATGGAGAAGCATTACATATGCGATATTGCAACACCCCGACTAGCAGCGTTGAGCGGGAAATTCAGATATAGCTTGGCCTATACGGTTTTCCGAGAGCATATGCCCGCGATGCTGGAAGAACTGATGAATTCCCTGTTAATTAACGAGGATCGGATAAAGCAGCAATGCGGTTGCTATGCGCACTACGATATCAAGCGGGTCAACTGGAGTTTGGAGATACTACGCAACGAAATACTGCAGAATGCGGCTTTCAAGAGGTTGCACGACAAGGAGCCGGATGCCAAGGACTGGAATAATCAACTCCGACGTCTGGAGACACGGGAGAAGAATCAATGGTTTACTGCCGATTGGCTGTTTGCCGAATGCTATCTCTATCGCCGCATCTGGGCGGCCTTCCGGCGTGAGGAGACTTTACGGAATTACGATTATTTTCACTCCCGGAAACTCTGCGCCATGCGCAGCAATGTCTTCCTCATGCACAGCGTGCTCGAAGCTACTCGCGATCTGGAACGCAGCGAGTCGAATCTCTGCCTCCTGCTCAAGTTATCCCTGTGGGCGAATAGCTGTGATCTGCCGCTCTCCAAACCGTATCCGGAAATGCATATGCTGCAGTTAATCCGAGACAACGACAGAAATTTACTGGTGGATCACTCGAAGGAAGTGTGGGCACTGTTGGCAGTACCCAATAATCCGGCCATTGTGGACATTGTGTTGGATGGTGCGGGCTATGAACTCTTTACGGATTTGCTGTTGGGCGTTTATCTTTTGGATGCCCGTCTGGCCACCAAGGTGCGTTATCATCCTAAACATAGAACCTATTGCAAAATGATGGCCACGGATCGTGACTTTCACTGGATGCTGCGCTTTTTCTATCGCCATGAGATGCCCGTGATGAAAGCCTTTGGCCGTAAGCTGCGTTTTCTTATGCGCAGCGGATCGATGGAGCTGTACGGCAATTCGACCTTCTGGACCAGCAGCTATGCGTTCAAGGACATGTCCGTGCAGTCGCCCTGCCTCTATGTGCAGCTTAGTCTGGGCGTATTGGTCATATTCAAGGGAGATCTGAACTATCGCAAGCTACTGGACGATGTCAACTATGATCCCTCAACTCCATTTAGTCTATGCCTAAGCGATTTCATGCCCACCAGCATTTGTGCTCTGCGTGCAATCAGATCGGATCTTTATTGCGGCCTGCCCCTGTGCACGGTCGAATGGCTGGACGAGGATCTACACAACTGGATGGTCACGGGCCGAAAGGCGGTCCTGCAATTGGCCGTAAAGCCGAGGCCTTGAGAGGCATATTTCCTATAATTGTTTAATAGTTGTTTCAAAAGCCTAAAGCAAGATCATTTATTGCCGCTGATTTTGTAATCTTTAGTTTATTCGGAAATATTGGGGAACTTAAAGGCTTTTTTGAATTGCGCGCCTATTTCAGAGCTGGCATCGCTGAGCAATAGAGCTATTGATAACAATGCAGTTTTTTGTGCGCTATTGCCGTTTTTCATAGTAGGCAAATCTGTTTTTTTTATCTCCAAAACTAAAATTTAAATGAAATATGGCTTGTATTATTAACTGCAACTTACCGGGGGCTTAAAACTAAACCAAATAGCTGCGCGTAGGCGTCTGGTAATCACTGGCAATCGGCTTGAAGGTCGTGTTGTGGCGCTGCTTGTAGAGATCTCTGGGCTGCACGTAGAGCTCCTTGAAGTCCTCGCTGCTGACGTGTCTGCTGGCAGAGGTGCTGAGGCAAGTGCTGCCAGTGGGATTTCGCAGTTGCACCTCCGATTCATAGATGTTGTCCACCAAAGCCTGCCGCGACTTGGCCGTGCCACGTCGTCGTGCCTTGTGGCTAAGCGCCTGCGCCTGTGGCAGGCTATTCAGGCGCGCACGACGCGAGGCAATGCCCGTGCAGGTGAGTATGATGCCCAGCAGCACGCTGAACTCCACCAGGGCGAGCACCAGACTGGCGGCCAGAAAGATGCCATACTGCTCGCGATACCACGCATCCAGATGCTCCAGGCAGGCTTCCGTGTAGCGCTCACGCTGATAGACGGCGCGCTCCAGCGCTTGGCACTGCGTCTCGTTGGCCGGCTGGGGATCGAGATAGGCCAGGGGCTGCGGGGCATTGGCCAGCACACAGCAGCTGAGGGGCACGGGCCAATTGCGCTGCCCAAAGCTCTGCAGGCGCCACAACGAGGTGTCGTAGTCCAAGGCGCTCCGCATGCCACAGCAGCCGAAACGCGTCTGCGCCAGATCCATCGCATTGGTGAACTGTTCCTGCCCCGGCACCCCGTAATTCCGCTGCAGCGCCTTCACCATCTGCCCCTCGTCCAGGCTGATGCCCAGACAATGCGGCCACAGCGTAATCGCCAGGCAGATCACACTCTCCGCCAAAAGCAGCACCACAACGCATAGGAAATACACGCTCAGAAAGCAATAGGTGTGCAGGCAGCTCGCCCAGAATCCCAGCACGGCGGCCAACACTGCCACAAATCCCGCTATGGCCAGACCCAGGGCTATGTAGTAGAGCAGCGGTTGGGGCAGGGCGCTCAGCTGCTCGCTGGGCGCGGCGAGGAGGCGGGAGAGCAGAATCCGCTTGCTGTCCGTGTAGAGATAACAGCCCGTCACAATCAGCACCAGGCCACAGAGCTGCGTGGAGGCGGGGGAGAGAGAAGAGAGAGGCACAGAGAGAGAATTAGTAGCGAGCCAGAGTTGAAGGCTGCATGCAGTGAGAGAAAAAGCTGAGTGCTTAAAGGTAATTGCATGAGATTTTTTTGCAGCATAAAATATGATGTATATCAGTACATACATAAATAATAATAAATTAATAACAAATAAATAATTAAAAAACTAATAAATAAAATATAGGCAAATATTTAAAAAATATATAATATATAATATAAATAGAATATTTTTAAAGTTAAATAAATTAATAAAATTAATATGTGATACACTTTTAAAATTGACAATCAAATTAAAATAAAAATTTTTTACAACTTTTCTACTTTTAAACTATTCAAATTGACAATTTAATTATTTTTTATTAAAAATAAATTATAAACTCATTTTAACTAAATTTTTTCAAATTCAAATTAAATAAGCTACCTGAAAATCAAAAACATTAAAACAATCAAATAAATTGACTTCAAATATTTATGAATATACTTAAATTAAACTACTTATCATTAAAAAATTAAATTGAATCCAATAAATTAAATTGAACTAACTAAACTAAAATAATTGAAATTGCTACTAAATAAATTAATTAAATAAATAAACATGATGATTAATTAAATAAATAAATATTATATAATATATTCTAATATTGCATTTAATGTCCCACTTTGTTTTCAGTGTAATTCCAACTCTCTGCTGCTCTTGTTATTATTGTTATTGTTATTTGGCTAGCGAAAAGCATGAGGTCTGCTCACGCAACGGAAATTGTAGC
This sequence comes from Hypselothyrea guttata, assembly GCA_035045125.1. Classification (NCBI taxonomy): domain Eukaryota; kingdom Metazoa; phylum Arthropoda; class Insecta; order Diptera; family Drosophilidae; genus Hypselothyrea; species Hypselothyrea guttata. Next base: position 1,320,782 of record JAWNNJ010000670.1, on the reverse strand, counting down.
CCAACTCCCCCTGCCCCCTCCCCCCTGGGCGCAACTTACCCCCTCCCGCCCAGCAGCTATGCCCATTCTGTTCACATGCCGCTCTGTTCGTGTCTTCTTCAGCTATTACCTGTTTTTTATACGTTTTTTACACGCCGTGCCAAGCTGCGCCTGCGCTCAGTGCCGCCTCCCTTTAGGGGGAGTCAAAATAGTTTCGTTTTTTGGTCTACCCTACCCGCCTACCCTCTCTCCACTCCCTTGGAGCCGAGCTCTAGAGCTTTAGCTGCTTTCGATCAGCCAAGCATAACAAAATAATACAACAAATTCGAGCTAAAGGCAAATATTACAGTTTTTTAGGAGTAACGCAACGATATCGAAATGCTCTAACAAATGAAAGAGAGTTGAGAGAAAGAGAGAGTTGAGAACTGAGATAATACTGGGAGATAATAACATTATCAGCGCGATAAGATAAGCTGATCTGCTGATAATTTGCTGTAAATTCTGTAAATTGTAATTTTTCTTCGAAGTTAAATCTCTTTATTTTAAATTCTATTAATAGATATTTAGGATTTATTTACTGCTATTATTAAAATTTAAATATGTAATTGTGCATAGTTTATTTAATAATAATTATATAATTTTTAAAAGCAACCTAAGCAAACTCATAGCAGAAGTACCCTTAATTTACTCTTTTTTTACTACAACCAACTTCCAAAAAAATTCTCCAAAACTGGGCTGAAATAAATGAAGTCTTACAAACATAATTTTTGGGCCTAGGGCGTTGGATTTCACCCAAGAAAATATTAGCATTAAACGAATTAAACTAACCCATTATTAAGCAACTTAATTTTTTAAAGAAAAATTTATAAAAAATTCTATTTGGGCTTACCAAAAACAATAGATTGCAAAAATTGAGCACAAATTTATGATTGAAACAGCGCCCCATGTTGGGTGTGTGTGTGGGTGTTGATAATTAATGATAATTAATTAAAAAATTAACAGCAAGTTGAGCAATTTATAGCTTAGCTATAAAGCAATTCACATCACTAACTTCCCAAACTTTGCCGTTTCTACATATTACAGCGTTTTACAATTTTTCCGAAAATTTAATTTCAATTTCTTGGAAAATTCAGCTTTAGCTTTTTTCTACTTTTTCTTCTTTCCAAAATTTTCAACGAATTTTGTTCAAGCGTCGCGCGCGTTGCTCGACTGCAAAATAAAAACTGAACAGTTTTCCAGCAACAACTTGGCTCTGCCTCAAACTGTGGCAAGCTCAGCGGAGAGCAGAACCAAGAGAAGTACGCAGAGAACGGAGAGTTGGGAGATTTGGGAGAGTCGGAGAGAGTGCGAGAGCCAGAGCATGTCCAAGCTCAAAGCTGTCGCTGCATTGATCAGTTTGCACTTCCTCTCTCTCACCCTCGCTCTCTCTCAATGTGGCGCTCTCTCTTCTCAAACTCTCTTTCTCTTTGTGGCTATCTGCAGCTGCAGCCAAATGGAACCGTTTGTAAACAATGGGCCAGAGACAACTACAACAATAGCAACAACAATAACCAGCATTGGAGCTGGACAGAACATTGCCTGGAAAACTTGTTGAACAGGCTTATCTTTCTATGTCCGAGGGCGACTCGAAAAGTTCTTGAATAAATATATACCAGAGTTATTTTAATTATTTTAAAGTGCAGAGAAAATAAAAAAATGGCAAATTTGTGTCGCAGGCAGAAAGAGGCGGGGTCTACCACTAACTATATATAATCTTGATCAGGTCGACGAACTGAGCCGATATAGCCGTGTCTGTTCGTCTGTTAGAAATTCTACAAATTAATTTGTACACTTTTATATATATTTATTAACGAATAATTATAAAATTAAATTCCAAATAAATATTGAAATAATTCTATGCCTCTTTTCTTATTTATTATTTCTTATTTATTGCTATTTATGTTTTTATATTAATTTATTTATGTTAAAATGATGCATATCATATTTTATTTACAGCTGCTCCAATTTACATATTTCATGTATAATTTATTCTGAGTTGTGTTTCGAGCAGCCCTCGCAGCTATTTAATTCTGAGTGTACGCTTTTTGGCATTTGGGACATTTTAATTGAGTTTTCTTGTTGACCTGTTACCTCTCGCTCTCTTTCTCTTCTCTCTCTCTCTCTCTCTCTCTCTCTCTCTCTCTCTCTCTCTGCCTCTCTTGCTGCTGTTACTCTTTTCCAGTGGTTTCTCAACCACTTTACCGTTGTGATCCACATGGCGCTCGCATTTCCGGCTGCCACTGCGCAATAGACGCCTCCAGGCCCCTCAGAATCCATTCATTACTTGATTCACTTTTTATTCATTTGTTGCTTTTGGGGTCAAAAGCTGTGGGTCTAAGCACTGTGCATTGGGTGGGTGGCAATTAGAAGCGTCAGCGGCAGCGGCAGCGGCATAGATGAGTCGAAATAAGTGAATATATCTTATCACAAATTGCTCGAATTAGGAGCAGGGGTTAAGAGGCAGCAGTCGTGGGCGGGGCGGGGCGTTCAATGAACTTGAATGTCTCTGAACCTAGAAAATGTGGGTGAAATGCCAATTATGGGCATACGCTAAGGCAAATCTGTTTGTTTTCAATTTGAATTACGAGATTAAATTGGAGAAATGTCGGACAATTGAAATTGTAAGGGAAGAAGTGTGGCATTTCTTTACAATTTAAATGATTTAAACTTTGGCAAATTTGCAAGTTATTAATTATTTATTGGTTTAATTAATTTGTTTAACTATTTTATTTGTATTTTATAAGTTGAACAAATTGAATAGTATTTCAACGATAGATTAATTCCCAATAAATAAATTAGTTGTATTTTATTAGTTACAAAAATTGAATATTTTATTGATATTTTACTGAACATCTTGCGATTTTATTCAAATCTTTTAAATGTTTTATAATGGGTATAAATATCTCTTTTAAATAAAATTATTTTAATGATGCATGCAAAAACAAACTATAGGTGTTCCTACTGTACTTGCGGAACTTTTAGAAATATTTATTTATTTTTTTGCTTTTTCATATTTTATATCAACGAATTCCTTGCAGATCATCATTAGTTATAGCTTTAATTTTAATTTGTACTTTACTTTTGCTTAGACAATTATTCAATAAATAAAATATTTTAATCCAAAGTTTTCTACACCGCCTTTAGTGTCATAAATTTCAATAACTTCTACAACTACAATTAGTAAACAATAAACAAAAAATAAATTAAGCAACATTTCACATACATAGATAAGAATATCGACACTACAATATACTATATAAGTTTCTAGACAGGGAGATGAATGACACTGCAGCAGAGCCAGAGGAAATTGATAAAAATGGGGAAAATTGTGAAAATGGTGAAAATGGTGAAAATGATGAAAATGTTGAAAATATCGAAATGGATAATATGCTCTGCGATCTGATAGACATACACCAGGTGCGGGGCAATGAGGAGGCGCTGCAACGCGTGCTACAGAGTATCTATAGTCAATTGGACTCGAACAATTTCGGCCCAAAGCTCTTGGACAAGTTAATTTCAGTTGTGATTGCGGATCAGTGCGATGTGAGTGTTGGCCAAGAGCAGATAACCAAAATACTGGATGCGGTGCAGCTGCATGCGAAACAATCTCAACAATCGGGAAAGTATCTTTTGCGTAAGTTGGCCCTGATATCAGTGTGTCAGGGGGATGTGGGTGGCGGAGATCAGCTGGCGGTGTTGCATCCACACGCTGTGCAGATAATGGGGCATATGTTGGATGATTTTGTGCGCGAACTGGGACAGGAATACACCTGCAGCGCCCAGCTGTTCAAGGTGGTGCAACAGTTGTTGCAAGCAGTGCAGCCAGAGCATCGTCAGCTGGCCTACTCGATAATGCATAAACTGTCGACTGCCTTTGATTCCAATGAGGAAACAAAGGAGTTATTGGTATTCCTGCAGCCTTATTGGTCCGCCTACACCCAAATAATGCAGCAGCTGGATGGGGAGGATGCCCATCATGTGCTGCCCATGCTCAGCGGCCACTTGCCACGTTTTGTGGCAGGCAGCTGCGATGATCGCTGGCTCAGCTGGCTGCGCATACTCCACCTGCGTCTGCTCCACAATCCCAACGTCCTCGTCCTGCATTGGACACTCGAGTATCTGCTGCTATACTGCAACATCAGGGAGTTGCGGCGTCTCCAGCTGCTGACGGAGTTTCTGGCTGCCACCAACAAAACGGAGCTTTACGATGCCGAGGGTTATCTTCTGCCCGAGCTCAATATCAAAACATTTGTCCTAAATTGCGGCATCTTGGGATTTCTGGAAGCCTGGGTTATGGTGCCCTGGCAGAGCTTGCCCCTGCTGCATTGGCTGCGTAGCATTCCACCTCGTCAGCCACACGTCGCCAAGAGTCTGCTGCTGCAGATCTGCGCACGCGTCAAGAGCTTGCAACAGGAGAACATACGCTTTGAGGCACAGAGCCGCATGTTTGATATATTTGAGGTAAGTTCTATTAAGATGTTAAAAGATCTCAGCAACTATAAAAGCTAGAGACACCAAATTTGGAATATAGTTAGGTGTAAAAAATACGCTGAACAAGTTTATTTAAAATTTTGAATGCAACGTCCCCGTTTACCGCTAATCGATAAAAACCAAAAAACGAGCGTAATATTGAACATCGAAGTTTCTAATTTGGCATATATAAATAATTAAATTAAATTAATCTATGCTGCAAAATTCATTCAAATCCGTCAATAAACACTAAAGTTATTAAAGAATACAATTAAATATACAAATTTCCATCTGTTTTACAGCCTACAATCGAAAGTTATTGCCTGAGCGATTATATACAATTTGTAAAATCGTTGTGCGATAGTTTTGGTCGGGATCATAAGCGATTTACTGCCAAAATTGCCAGTTGCAGCAATATAATGGATGAAATGGTTTACTTTGACAAAACCATCTATATGATGATCTTTCGTGCGGGTAAAATATCAAAATACCACAATAATCTATATAAAATGCTATAAAAATAATATATATTTCAGATGTAAATATTGGCATCGAACTGCATAGAAAATTTTGCCAAATGCCTAAAGCTCAGCATGGCTGGTGGCGTCTATATTCTTTCTTCTTCAGCTTGAAGTTGGAGGACGAGTCGGCTAGAAATGAAATCTTGGAATTCTATAATCATGTGTATGATTTGAATATAGCCGTACTCGAGGAAATGACAAATTTAAAGGAATTGCAGCAATATTTGTTGCAGAAACTTAAATGTGTGAACGAGGAGGAAATATCTTTTGTCCTGCAACGTAGCATCGATTGGTTTGCCTGTGAAAAGTTATGGGATTGGTCTCAAATTGAAAATCTAGAATTACATCTACTCGAATTATTGAAACAGGGCACAATATTAACGGCACAACGTATAGCCAGTTTAATATCGGAAATGGAGACTATTCTGGAGGATGAGACTATATTGAATGTGCTGATGGATTATCTGATACAATATCCGGATAGTGTGCCGGTGTAAGCATAGATTTTTAATTTTAAAAATATATATTCCTCTTAATATATCTCTAAATTTACCGGCTAATTTTCAAGTATTATTCCGTCGGTTGAATTCAACCTAATGAGTTTTCCTCTCTAATTTCAGTGCTACGGGTATTCTGAAGTATACCTCCTTGCATTTTCCTATGGAGATAGCCGATCAATGGCTCAGCGAAGTGCTGGATGTGAGTCCTTATCTAAACATGAATGTATTAGCCGGCACAAAGAGTTTGCCCATCGGTTTAATCACACGTGGTATACTTTCCGGTAATCCGCTATCCGGCGAAAAGTGGTAAGTATTGTTTATGGGAAATATTGTTATTATTTAGCTAATATTTTTCTCAACCCTATAGCATTGAGTATAGCTACCTGATCAGTCAGTATAACTATTTCTTTACCAGCTGCCGGAAGCGGGATAGTTATATAAACTTTGTTATCGAGGGTCGTTGTGATATTAACGCCATATTGGATGAACTGTTGCGCCTGAACAATGAGCTGAAAGAGCCGTATGAGGAGAACTCCAAGGAGCATCGTTTCAAAATGCGCATTGCACGTGCCTTGCTCCGGATGACCTATAAGTGTCCCAGTTATTGGTCGAATGAACTATGGACTGCCTTGTTGGCTGTGCATGATTATGCCAATATCAAGTTCATGTACGAATGCCTTGTGGCACGTTGCATGCCCAGCGTGGATCTGTTGTTAAAGGGTCTGCATCAATTGGACACTTTGCCAGTCAGCGAACAGCTGTCCTTTATCTCGGTGCTGCACATCTATTGCCTCAGCAAACAGAATCAGGTCAAGATGGAGCAACTGCAGTGTATTATCGATCTGCTACTGCCTCAAACCTTTGCGCCAGATTTGGAGATACGTCTCTTTGCCCAGTTGGTGTTGCATCGACTGTTGTTGCATTTCGAGGATAGCAGGCAAGTTTTAATGGGTATACCATGCCCATTGTATGTAATAATTAAGAGGCGTGTTACACTTAGCCCTCTCTGTTCGTCTCTTTATGCGCATTTATTTCAAATATTGCATGCTATAAACGATTCGACCAGAAATCTATCAAAACTGCCTAACTTTTACAATTTTAAACATAGATGAATGTTATTGGGCATACACATTCTTTGGCATTACAGTGAATTAGGCTAAAAAGTTCATTGAGATCGGTTGATAAACACAAAAGTTATTATAGAAACAATTTGATATATTTCACACACACGCTTCCAAAGGAAGGCAAGCTAGGTATTCTACAGTCGAGTACATCCGACTGTTAGCTGCTTCCTTACTCATATGCCTCCCTCTGTATTTGCAGCATTAAACTGCCCGGTTTGAGCAACATTAAACACGCCATTGAGTTCAGTTTGGGCGATAGACTCCACGAATGCCAGCATGAAAGTCGCCTGCTGCTGCCCAAGATTTTATACCAGACGCCGTATGGGCTGCAGTCAGCCGATTTCATTCTATATATGACCTATGCACCATGCGATGAATACTTTGCCGATGCGCTGCGTCCCAATCTGAAGCTGAAGGCGGAGCTGACCAAACATCGCACAATGCTCAAGCAGAAGGAGCATATAGAAGCTGCAACGGATGCTTCAGAGTCATGTTTTAGTTTTAAGTAATTGGATGAGTTTAATATAGTGTTTGTTAGGTAGAAGAAGTGCACGAATAAAACTACAAAATCGGTATGCAGTTGTACTAAAAAATATATATATAATAATTGTAAATAAAAACCAATTTGTATAAATTCTAATTGTTTAGTATAAAAAATTTCAATGGCCTTTTCTTCGTGTTCTTGTGTGTTTTAATACAATTATCGCTACATCAATTGTTTCAATAATTTTGCTCTTGGAAAATAAATCATAGTGATAAACGTACAATTTGGGAATTGTTTTTTTAGATACATTAGATTATTAACTAAGCAAAAATTTGTAAAGTCGGTTGTACTAACTCTCTCTCTCTCTCTCTCTTTCTCTTTCTCTTTCTCGCTATATATAATATATTTGTATAATGTATATGTTTGTGATAATTGTTGCAATTAATTTCGCTTTCAGCATTCACTTCATTCTGTGGGTTTTCGCTTTCTTTGCAATTCTATTTGTTTTGTTTTGTTTTCTTTTGGATTCCATTGTGGAGTGGCAGACAGAGAGTGTAAAAGTATAAGGATAATGAAACAACCAACAAAATATTAATATATGTTCCTGTTCAGTGGTAATATCAGCGTGCTCCGGTCTCAGGCACTAGAAATCCATTGATGTGTTGGAATTGACGATGCCGGCGCTGCAACTGGGCAAATCAATTGGCGATGCTTTCTCCGATGTCTCCTGCAGCTCTGCAAGGCAAGCGGATCATAAATATATATTAATTTCTATATAATCCTAATCGATTTAAGTCTCTTACCTGGCGGCAGATGCAGCTTCTCAATGACGAACTTCTTGCGGCGCAGCTTGAACGCCAGATCCGTTGTCTCCGGCATGTGCACCGCCAGCGTGTTGAGCGCGCTCATCTTGTGCAGATGCAACAGCCCGCTGTACTCCTTGAAAGCCGGATGCGTTTCACGCTCAGAGCCGGCAAACGACTCCAGCTCGATGGCATAGTCCACCAGCTGACGTATCTTGGGCACCAGACTTGTATCCTGCAGGAAATAGTTTGATATAAATATATATATCTGGAATAGATGGATAAATGCTGCTTACATATTTGGCTATCAGATGCATGGGCATCGTGATGAAGCAAACGGAGGTGCAGCTGCGCACGCTGGCCCGCAGCACGGTGAGGAACTTGAGCAAATCCTCGGCAAAGTGATCATCATACCAGAGCGGAGAGCCCAGCGAGGTGAGGCAGACCCGGCAGAGGTTCTTCTGCTGCGTGTTGGTGCCGGGCACAAAGCTCTCGTCCCGCAGCAGCTGCTGCATGTCGTTGAGCAGGCGTCCATAGCGCTGATTGTAGAAGAAATGTGGCTCCGAGCTGGCAGCCGGATTGGCTGGCGATGTGGCTGCCGTGGTTGTGGTTGTGGCTGTACATGTGGTTGAGCTTGTCGTGGTATTGGCAGTGCTGCATTCCGCATTGTTATTGTTGTTGTTGTTATTGTTGTTGGCAGTGCTGGCATCAGCCTCAACAGCCTCCACGCCCGTGCTCTCTGGCGTAATCTCATCGGCTGTGCCGGTGGGAGTTGGCGGCTCCGGCTCCAGTGAATTGGAGGAGTTGCTGATATTGTCATCCTGCATGCCCTCGCCATCCTTGTAGCTATCGTCCCAGACCGTGGTCTGCGCATAGTACAGCATCATCGAGTCCATGTGCTCCATCAGATTGAAATGATGCCCGATCTTGGCCGTCGCCTGCTCCGAATTCACCAGCGGCAAATCATTATACCGAAAGGCGATGCGCAGCCCATTCTTATCCGCCGGCTGCTCGCTGATCTGCTGCTCATGATGCTGCTCCAGCTCCAGCTCCTTGGGCGACAGCGGCTTGGGCAGGCGACGCAGCATCTCCGCCGGCAGATCGTCCAGGCTGCCCAGGAATATCTCCTGCTTGGACAGCACGCCCTCCGCCAGAAAGTACTTGGCCAGCACCTTGGCGTGCGTCATGAACCGATCCTCCTCTGCATCAAATGAAAAGCGTTTTCAATTCTTAATTCTCTCGAGGATTTGTCGGTTAATTATGCGATCATTTTTCACTTACCAATCAGACATATCGAGCCAATGGGCAGACCGCCGCCTAATATCAGATCCAGCGACGGATTGCCGCTGGACGTTATCACCTGGGCGGTGTGGGGGCTGGTGCGGGTGCCGCGGATCGGCTTTTGCACGGTGCGTTTGCGAAAACTCGTCATTTCTCAGCGATTTTCCACTCTTGCGTTACGTTTATCAGTTCTCTTTTTGTTTGCCGGGAAAAAGAAGACTGAATGTCAGCGGCAAAAATGAGCTAAATATCACCGCATGCTGTGCATGGTATTTTTTTCAACAGTACACTTTTTTTCGGTATTTTTATTGTTTATTAAAATGTGCTCAACAAAATGGCAATAATTTATGCAAATATTAAATTTTTTTAGGTTTATGCTAGTTGAATTTTAATTAAATACATAAATGTAAAAAAACTATAAACTTCACACATTGGGCGCTAACTGTTTGAAAAATATGAGCATGCGCTAGATGCATGGTTGCTACATAAAAAATACAAATACACAAAAAACACCAATATCTTTCAAATTAATAAAAATAATTATTTTTTTTATAACTTTTTATTAATTATTTAAACGTCGACTATGACCAGTCAATTGAACATATAAAAATTAAAATTATAAATTAAAATTATGAATTTTTAAATTATGCATTTTTAAATTATAATTCAAATAAAATTAAACATAAAAAATTAAAATATAATAAATATAAATATAGAAAAACAATAGATCGCAATCGATCTCATACTTGCTTTTAGTTCCAAGAAGCTTTCTCCCCAGATGGGAAAATGCAAGGTTCGTACGTACTTGTTCGTTCTCAGTTGCGCTGCGCTCGATGCAACTTGTGTTTTAACTTTGGCGCCACAACATGCTCGACTGCTTCGCTCTCGCGCCAGATGGCGCTACTGAGCGCTCTTTTACCAAAAAGCTTACGTTTTAGCTCAGTTCACAATTGTCAGCGGCGCAGTGAGGACGTGCTGCGGCTTGAGAGAATTTTGTTGTTGCGTTTTCGCGTGTTTCGTACGTGTTTTAAATTAATTTTTGTGATTAACGCCAAGAAACAATAACAACAACAGCAACAACGCGGCAAACAATAACAATTTGGCTTTACGTAATACATATATGTATGATAATATATGACATGGTATCGCAAGTGAATGTCGCTTAATATATTTTAAGTGCTCTATTTCGGTGCATTGAAACCAGTTTGCAGTTGCTTTTGTTTACACCTTAGCTGACTTTTTGGCGATGGTCAACAAGCAAAAGTGCAGCAATTGGCCAAAAATGCGAGTTCAGTGAACCCGAACAAAAAGTAAAGTGCAGAGTGCAAAAGCATAAACTGAATTTGAAAATGAAATTGTGATAACTGCGCGGGAACAGGAGTTCAAGTTCAAATGCAAAAGCTTTAATTACCGTACGTTTAAAAAGAGAGAGCGATAAGAGAGATAGAGAGAGAGTGAGCGCAAGTAGAACACATGTTGCTGAAGAAACGAAGAGAGCAGCAGAGCAGAAGAGCGAGAGGGGCGTCAAGTGAAGTGGAGTGGGCTTTATAAATGAATAAGTGAAACAAAACATTTGCCAATCAAGCGAAGAGAGACTCACACACACATACGCACACACGCACACAAAGATAAACTGTGTGCGAATGACCTTGGAGCAGACAAACAGCCAAGACTTGTGATAAAATCCAACAACAGACGCCTCAACTATTTGTCAAAGTCTAAAGATCAGCTGCCCCTCCCCTCCACCACCCAGCACCCCCACCTCCGCTGCATGGCAACCGGCGTTATACGCTGCAGCGTTGTCAAATCCTCCGCCGGACGCCGCAATCTCTGCGACTCGCTGGCCGAACTGCAGACGCTAGATAAATCGAAATCGAAATCTATAATCGATAACAGTGATAACAGCTGCGCCTGTCTCCGTTGTCATTCCCTGCGCAAACGCAGCTCATCGAACTCGAATCCCGCGCCTGTGGAGTATCAGGAGGATCAGGCGCTGAGCAGCGGTTCTTTGGGTGCCCTTAGCGCCAAGGCGTCGCCCCTCCTTGCCCGCCACCTGCAGCCCCACCTCAGCTGCCACTCGCTGCGCAGTCTGCACCCCACGTACGTGGAGCATATCGATCTCGGAGCTGTGGAGGCGCTGCCCTCAACAGATATGGCGACCAGGCGACACAACATGGACATCAATCGGAATAATGGATATTTATATAATGGTGTAAGTATGATAACAGACAAGCAAGAGAAAAGTAAACTCCGGCGAGGGTTGCGCGAAGAGTAGCAAAATATTACATAAATAAATAAAAAGATATAGTATAATAATATGAAAATAATAATCTATAAATATATATAAAAAATCAAGAAAACAAAAAAACCAAAAAAGGTACAATAAATATTTAATTCCAATCAGTCTGTTGATTAAACAAAAACGAACGCTGATAAAAACCCCTATATAAATATAGAAGTCTGCTCAAACAATCAAATTGGCGCATTTGCTAAATATAACATTTTTACGCACTGTAAAAAACGCCATACAAATCAAATAATGCCTCATAAAAAACTCACGAAAAGCGCAATTCAATTAACATTTTTGTGTTTCACAAATGAAAATATTACGAATATAATCTACTATATAGAAATTCTATAAAAAACAGTAATACATTTTAAATGCATATGGGTACCGATTTCTGTACCCATATGTGCTTTAATTGAAATTTTAATTTTCAAACAGTTTTCCATACATTATATAACTTAATTCTCTACTCTGTAGTATTTACTTTTAGTTGAACACATCTCTCTTCTTTAAACTTATCAATCGACCCTCGTTCGAGGTTGATATTGTTAGAGCACAGCGTAAACAATTATACGCTTACCACAACATAATCAAACACTGTTTAGTTTTGCAATAAAACGCACATTTGTCAACTGTTTGTTCATTAAAAAAAAACCCTAGACCTACTAGGTCTAGGCCCCACCCTCATCTATGACGGGTATTGTTATAACTTGAAGGTATGCTGTTAACTGATTGTTGTTGTGCATTCAAATTAAGCAAATTGTATACTCGATACTACCAGTTGTAATACTTTTAACCCACGGTCAACGCGAGAAAATAGCTAGCAAATTAAATTTTTTATCGCATATTGAACTGGAAATTGTAATGTGTGAAAATGCCATTATATTATAACATTTTTCATCTGTTAATCCAGATATAACGAGTATCGATAGTTGTAAATGCATATCGGTGCTGTATTTTTCGATAAATATATAATAAAATGTATTAAAAATTAAATTATAAATAAACTCAGTTCATGTCAACAAATATCCAATATATTTGATTGCAATAAAACATTAAATGTTGTAAGAAATGTTGTTCCGCAAATGTCAACAATTTCCCGCTTATGTCATTTGACTTGAATTGTTATATTTATGGCATTTTCACAAGTATCCGCAGAGCAATTAAAAGAAAATGAAAACCTAACTCGATGTGCCATAACCAGAGAGCAAAGTATAAACAAAGACGAGACGAAACACGTGTGTTATGGTCAATGGAATTTCGCTTTCGTTGGGCCCAATGTCTGCTGTCTATATAAAGAGACGTCGATATATACTATGGTTTTTGGTTCCATGTGGCTGGCTGAGAGCTCGTGGGTGTGTTCCGGCGTATACTTAAACGATTTCTAGTTAGATTAGGCCTTTGTCTTGTGGGAACGTCCTCCCCTTCCCCCCTGTCCGTTTTCACAACGTCTCACGTCACGTTTTAAGGTCAATTATATCCAAAGCGAAAGTGTGGGTGTGTGAATGGGAAGAGAAGCAGACGATATCGGACGATATCGTTATGCCTTAATTAAAAGCTGGCAATTAGCAAATAATTGTTGGCTTAAACGCTAAACAACTGGAAATATTGTTTAAATGAATCATTGTGCATTGCATTTATGCGCTCACTTAAGGACTATCTAATCAATGACAGCGTTTTTTCTCTCTTTTATTGAACACGAAAATGTGTTTGTGATGACTCGACATTGGCGGTTTTGTCAGATAAGATATACATTATACAGATAAGGCAGAGTTGTGATAATGATATGAGAGCATTCCATTGAGTAAAGGTCTCTTCTCTCCTGTCTATTTTGCTGCCTTTTAGACCCTGTACTTAAAAAACCTACAAAAAGGTCTATTATATATTAAAGAGAACCCACAAAGTGTATAAAATCTTGATCCGACGAGCTAACTCGATATTGCCATGAAACAGCAAAGATATGCAACAGACAATTTGCTTGACTGTGTGTACATGGGACTGTAGGCCTTCTTTGGACTGATCTGCTTCGTCTGTACTGGTTCTATATCTCTCTCTCTATATCTCTGTCTAACTTTTTGCTCTCTCCCTCTCTCTCTTTGCTTTCTTCTGCCTCGTATTCCTCATAGATTTTGACATCTGCTTTCCATCTATCTCGCACTTTGCGCATCGTTGCCAAAGCCAATGCACTTTGTGGTCGCTTTTATTATTGTTAATATTGTTGCTGCTGCTGCTGCTGCTGCTGATTGTATTAACATTTTAATTAGCAGCAGCTGCCGCTTCAGCTGATAAACAATCAATTCACATGAATTGAGCCGCGAGCACATTGAGAGCAACACGCAACAAAACCTGCAGACAGACAACTTACTTAAGAGCTGCATATTTCATATGTTTATAGTTTATGGCCATCATTCATAGATTTACTTAATAACAGACAAGGTCGCCAAAGCGCGAAATGCTTTTACGATAGCCCAATAATAAAAACTTTGAAATTTAAATTAGTCATAGAAAAAATATTATATAAAATTTTATAATATACTAAAATAAATATGAAATTAAAATTTTAATAATTAAAATAATGTATTTTTAGCTATAGCTTATTTTTATCTAGCAAATTGTATTAATTTATTTACTTATTATTAATTTTTGATGATTTTTTGTTTAATTTATTTGTTAAAATTTTTATTTAAAGCAAATATAATTTTTATAATATAATTTTTCGTTAATTAAAACTCTTAACATAACATAAACTATTAACATAATTTATATAATAATTATAATATTAATTGTTATCATTATTATCAAACTCGCACACCAAAATGAAGCTTTCAATAAAGCCATAGCATACTTTCGCGCGTGATTTAAATTGCTGCATACTTTTGCGGGCCACTTTGGCGGTACCTCAAACTTGCGCTCATCAAAACAAAATTGGTATTAATTTCAGCGGCACGTGCTGCAAATTTAGTTTGAAAATTCAATATAAGTACTACCAAACATCAATTTGTTTGGGCTAAAATTGTTAGTTGTATGGGCACGCCCAACACTATTAAAGCCGCCCATTCGCATGCAGGTCGATTCGCTTTTAGCTGTTGGGCATATGAAGTCGACTCTTGAGTTTTGTTTATTGTTCAGCTGCCTAACATGACGTGACCTGTTTGCAATTGTTTATAGTATATATGGTTTTCTAATAGTATGCTCTCCGAGTGTGCTGTGCACCCCCTCCAGACAAAGGCGATTTGCCATCAACTCGAAGTGTATCCGTGTATCCGTGCCACGTTGGCTTTTGTTTTGCACCGGAATGAGGTCGGTGGTAATTGCAACGCTTAGAGAGAAATGCTGCCACATCCTTAGACAAAACACAACTTCAATTCCCGCTCTCCAGCTCCAACTCCAGCTCCAGCTCATTTCATGCCAGCCTTTTGTCGATTGCGTGCAAACATTTGCAGTACGGCACAAAAGAATTTCTGTTTTGTCGAAAGTGAATTTCTAATGCTTTCGGTTTTATGACCTATCTGCGGTCTATAAGTATGTGGAATTGAAAATGTGCTTTAAAAAAGGTGTTCTTAAACATTCTAGTGGGAATTAGAGTGTGTTTGCTGGAAAAACTAGGAAAATGGTTGTTTAAGATGTACAAAGAGAGACCTGTATTTGATTACACAATGAATATAATTCTACAGGCTTTGTGAATAGTTTCTTTTAGAAAAGTATAAGCACGGAATTTTCCACTGTTGATTTTGTAAGATTACAGAATATACTAAAATTTTCATATATAAAATTCTTTTTCCTGTCTGTCTCGGTCCTACAAAAGTTGGACCAGCAAGAGTTAGAGTTGATCCATCGGGTGCTGGGTCATCAAGTATTTAGCTAGCGAGAGTCGAGCCAGTGAGGGTTGGGCTAACGAGAGTTGGGCTAGCGAGAGTTAGACTAGCGAGAGTTGGGTTAGCGAGGGTTGGATCAGCAAGAGTTAGCCAGCGAGAGTTGCACATCAATAAACACCAGGGGGCGAAACCCTCTAGTAATTTCTATAAATGTCTATTCGTCAAATACTTGGATTAGTTGCCAACTGCTTAGCAATAAAAGAAATTCAACACAGTCAAGAGACTTAGCGTAACCGCAGAAAAGCAAGTGATCTGTTTGTGTTTTGGATGGATTTTCGTATTATACTATATTTAGAATATTTCGCTTTGAATTGATAGCAGCAGCTGCTTGTTATGTGAGATGAACATGGCATCAGAGTGGGTGCTGGGACTTCCGCATAATCTGTGCCATTTTCTAAGCACTTTAGCAGTTTGTAATCGAATAAAATGCGATATGTCTTTATTGTGGTTTACCACGTTTTGTAATAGACGTAATACGAGCACATACTATATGCATCAAGCCATCAATCAGGCAATTCGTCAGTCAATCAGTCAGTCAGTCAGTCGGTAAACCAATTGGCTTTAGATGATTCTTGAGCCGCTTACTCCGCGGCTTAAAAGATGTGTAACCAAAAGGAAGCCAGCGAAGTGCGCGTTAGACTTCTGCAATCAATCAGTCAATCAGTCAGCCAATCAGTCAGTAAATCAATGGCTTTTGGATGCTTCTTGAGCCACTTACTCCTCGGATTAAGAAATGTGTAACAAAAAGGAAGCCAGCGAAGTGCGTGATGTACTTTTGCTGCCTCAATGGTTTTGGAAGCCAATGTGAACTGGAAACCTCTAAGGCAACAGGTCAGGCATGGCCATAGCTCATACTATCCGGGAGGAACTAGTTTGCTAACCCTCACGCTCGATTGAACGCGTTGATAGAGCTGCTCTATTCATATCGAGTTTTGTTTGCCCAAGGTCTTGAGCCGATTGAGATTGAGTCTAAGAATTTTAGGAGCAAGTACAGCCACAATGGATGCCATAGAGAGAAAAACGATTGATAAGCCCGTGTCTTGGGCTGTGCAGTCGGCACATTCAAAAGTGACGGCTCTCACGCTGAATGCATAGATTTCGCAAGTTAAGCCACTTGCAGTGTTGGTAAGCGTAAGTAAACTGTGCAATGTGTAATCGTAAACCATTTTGGGCTTACCACAATAGAAGGGGGGCGTACGGGGGGCGGGCGTGGCAGCTCAGTTTATATAAACCCCAGCGTAGACATTTCAAATTTCAGTGTACATTTGTTAAGTGCTCGTTACGGTCGTTTGGCAGCTAGATCTAATAATTTCTTCGAGTGTAGGCATCATGCAGGATACTTGTTGATAGATCCAACGCCGTCATGGAAGCCGTATAAAGCGCAGCTAAACCGCATTAAACCGTAGAAACTGACAATTTTTCCCCTCCCGCGCGTACGAGTTTTCCCTACCTAATATGCCCAACGCTGAAAAGCCAAAGGGCAAGAGTAAAGCGTCTAAAGCGAAAGCAAACACAGCCGATGAACCAGAGCAGCAAGCCGAGCAGCAGGAAGATAAATCTGATCCGTCAAAGGTCAAAACACGCTCTCGGTTCTCCGCCGCCTTTCGCAGTCTCTCCAGGTCGAAGACCAGGAAATCCGAGGAGCAGCTGCCGCCAGAGGACGTGAGCAGTCTGCCCGGGGATTCCAGCAGCAAGAAGAATAGCCTAACCCGCCGCCTGCTGCTGGGAGGTTTGAAGAAGTCCAAGGTGCGTCCACACAGTCTGGCGACCAGCGATGATCTGAGCGTGCTGGGGAGCAGTCAGGAGCGGGTGGGGCCATCGGCAGCGAGCAGCAGCAGCACGCTGCAAATCACCATAAGCGGCAAGAAAATTGAGACGGCCAAAGCGAAGGGCAGAACGAAAGCCAAGAGCAAAGCAAAGAGCGAAACGACTTATCTGACACCAGCTGGAACGTCAACGGCGACTGTAACGACAACGGCAACTGCAACTGGAAGCGGCAACAAAACCACACAAAGCCGCACCACAAAGCTAATTGTGGCCAAGGTGTCCAAAGAGACAAAGCCACAGCCGACTGCCGCAGAGCTGGAGAAAATCGTTATCACCGAGAGCACAAGAGATACGCCGCCCCCAGAGCGAGCGCCGGCGAAGCCAAGTCGCCTGTTCAACATTCAGTCTGCCAGCGGCAGTGGCAACGTGCACACGACGAAGCGGGAGCGCGAATTGATGCAACAGCAGCAACAGCGCGGACATCGCACCAACACCAGCATCACGGCCTCTCCATTCAGCCACCAGGTGCAGGCGCTCGAGACGCCATCAAGCACGGCGGAAGCACAAACCCCGATCCCAATCACAGCTCAGCCCAGCTCTACCGTTGTCCTGGTGCGTCTCAGTGACGTGGAGGAGCACACGGATAACGTCTCGCTAGCCGAAAGCGCTGACCAGGATCCCTCCACATCCTCATCGACCGCTGTGCCCCAGGTGCGTTTTGCCGTAGGCAGCGCTGTGCGTGCCCCGGGCGCCTATGAGGCAGCCTTAGCCGCTGCTGCCAGCCAACAGCCCAGTTCTAGCGAGGAGCCCAGCGATTCGAGTCTGCGACGTTTGACCTTTGCCCAGCAGCAGTACGCGCTGAGCGATCACGACAGCATCGAGGGCAGACGGGAGACGTTGCGGTATCAGTCGGTGGCTAGTGAATACGACGATTCGCATTCGGACGAGGGTGACGGGGAGGAGGCGGAGACGGAGGCTAAGGAAGAGCAGCAACCAGCAAAACCCATGCCGGCCTTTGGTGATTTAACCATGGCACAGGAAATGGAACCGGTAAGCTGACAAGTGGCAAGTGGCAACTGCTGCGACAGCTGTGGACTCTTTAGCCGGAATTTAACACGAAAAAACGAAAGTTTTACAAGCGTCGAAACCCCACAAGTGCCAAGTGTTTGCCCTCGTCTAACGCCCGACCCCAAACATACCCAACAGACACCAACCTCTTTGCTCGTCATACTTTTATACAGTGTCATTCAACCGCTGAACTCAAATAAATCTCTGTCTCTATTTTGTTGCAGACCATTATGGCTCCGAGTAGCGCCGAGAAGCGAGAACATCTATATAAAATTCTAGTCATCGGAGAATTGGGCACCGGCAAGACGTCCTTCATCAAACGCTATGTGCATCAGTTCTTCAGCCAGAATTATCGTGCCACAATTGGTGTCGACTTTGCGTTGAAAGTGCTGCACTGGGATGCCAATACGATAGTTCGCCTGCAACTTTGGGATATTGCCGGACAGGAGCGTTTTGGCAACATGACCAGGGTCTACTACAAGGAAGCCGTTGGCGCCTTTATTGTCTTCGATGTGACCCGAAGCGGCACCTTCGATTGTGTCAGCAAATGGAAGGAGGACCTCGACTCGAAGGTTCAACTGCCGGACGGTAGTCCCATACCCTGCATACTGTTGGCCAATAAGGTGAGTGGACTGATTAAGGGTTAGCTGTGTTTAACACATTATCAAGATATCAAAAACATTTTCTTACTTTATATATTCTAATATATTAAAGGAAGTGTGGTTACCTTTATCACAGTTATTTGACTATCGACTGTACACTGTTAACATTTGGTTTATGTTAAATTTTATAGTTAGTAAATGGACTTAACCTAATTCATTCTCTCTCTCTTTGTCTCTCTCCCTCTTTATCCGATTTCTTTTACGCAGTGCGATCAGGAGAAGCAGGGAATCGTCACTATGCCTGAGCGCATGGATGAGTATGTGCGGGAGAACGGTTTCGCCGGATGGTTCGAGACGTCCGCCAAGGAGAACATCAACATCGACGAATCAGCGCGTGCTTTGGTGAATAAAGTAAGTTCCATTTGATTGAAACTCTGTGAAATTTTAATTAATTCTCTACCTCCGCAGATACTCATCAATGACAAACTGATAACAGCCGATGCGAGCGATGATGATAAGTTCAATCTGAGCCAAACTGGAGATGCGGCTGGTGGCGCGGATGGCAAGAACAAGTGCTCCTGCTGACCTGGTCGTCTGCTTGGCGTTTTACTGGCCAACTGCTTATCGGGCCAGCACATGCAGCATTAACATAAATATAATAATATAATGTTTACGGACTTTTCCACACATCGTACGCAAAAGTCTGAGCAATGTTTTTATAGTTAAAGCGAAAAGAAAACTGTTGAATATGCGCATGTGTCTTGTGTTAAAGATAAAGATAACGATAATTATGCTTAGGATTCATTCGTTTGTAAAGTGTGTCTAAGACTTAGTGTTGTCATCCATCCAACAGTCAATCTTCCTCCATATACTCCCTCTCCGGGTGTGAGATATATGCCAAATTGTTTGTCCAACACCTGTGACAGGTGGGGGCATAAATCTAAATGCTACATTGTTGCTGGTGAGCTGAGATGGAGATAGGAAAGGAGATGGAACTGTAGCAGTGCGTGCCCATTTATTTATCTATTATATCACATTTACTATACACTATATGCTCTTGCTATAGAGATTTAGTTGGAGTTTGAGTTTGTGCAGCATCATGATAGCATTTTGTGTAAAATACGAATCGTCGACTTATTTGTTTTTGTTGGTTTTACTTTTGTTATGAAGATTGTTTTAACTGGAATTTTTTGTATACACTCACACATAAGCATACTATACACACATGCATATATACTCTTTCTCACACACACACAATGCCATCTTTATTTGCATTTAGATAAAAAAAAATACGTATGTGTATTTAATACAGATTACAGCAGACGACAACATTTGTGTCTGTGCGCAATCAAATAAACTTTTTAATTGTAGTTAAGTCAAAGAAAATATGTATTATTATTTTATTGGTAGCACGTTGGTATATCACTCTTATCCTGACCTATAAAGATTCTTTCTAGTTAACCTCATTGCAAGTTTCAACTTTCAGCGCGCGCGCGCTTTTCGTATTGGCTTGCTATCGATTAAATGTGTTTATGCATTATCGGTATCGGTCCAACAAAAAACCACCTGCTACCTTTCAATTAATGGTAATTTATTTGTCACACAAATCTTAGATTGGAAAATTAGCGGTATTGCTTATTAATATTCCAATTGTCTTGCTAAGCTGCGCTAATAAGTTTAAAATGGGAAAACAAATACAGCTGCACTTAACCTCATTTCAAGTTAAAGCGCGCGCGCGCTCTTTTCGTATTCGCGTGCTATCGATAAGCTGCACACACGTTATCGATAATGAGCTTAGCGGCCCAACAAAAAACCACCTGCTACAATTCGATTATTGGCATGCCAGCCATTTATTGCTCACATGGGGTTTAAATTAAATCAATTTGTGTAATCGCTGATTGATATTAAAGTGATTTTTCCAAGCTGTGCTAATTATGCTTAATTAAAATTGGCAATGAAAAAGCTTCAGCCCTGGTTGGTATAATTTTTGTTGGTATTATTCACATTCCAGCAGTGCGGTCACATTGCTTGCGCTTTTATTGTAAAAAATGCAAATGCAAAAATTGCAAATAACTAAAAAGTTACATAGTAATAGAGCCAATCAACAATAAATATAATATCAAACGTCTAGTGCAAGCTGTTGAAATGTTTTAAATGTTTAAGGTAAGCGACAATAACAGCTGAGCAGAAGACACACGCACTTAAGCTAATTAGCCATAAAATACCGCTGATTCGGATTGGAAACCGTTCGACGTTGCGTAGTTGTTGTTGTTATCGTGGTTGTTGTTGTTGTTGTTGTCACGTCTACTCCCCTTTTCGGTCTTTGTTGCCTACGAGGGGAGCCTACAGTCGAAGCCGCTTATCAGCGCTCTGGGCCTATGCTCAAGTTCTGCTATTAGATTACGGAGTAGAAATTATAAAAATCGTATAAATCGTATAAATTGCCGTTTTTGGATGACCCCGGGGCTATGACTCATCGTAAGCCCGCTATTAATAATCGTATTTGTTTATTGTGGTTGCAGTTTGTTAACTAGTGGAGTAACGTCTTAGTGTGCAACTGCAAAGTGCGGCAAGGGAGCGGAGGGGAAGATGCAGCCGGCCAAGGAGAACGTGGATCTGGAGTGCTTCATCGTGACGAAGCACTCGTGGAAGGGCAGATATAAGCGCATCCTGTCCATTGGCACTGTGGGCATTTCCACCTACAATCCGGACAGATTTGATTTAACAAATCGTTGGTCCTACTCGGATATTGTAGCAGCCGCGCCCTCCAAGACCTCAAATGTAAGTAATCGAATCGTAATCAATTGAATTGCATTGCATTTAATTGTTGCATGCCACAGATACCCAATGAATTTCTGCTCACCATCAAAAAAGATAAGAAACTGGATACAATCAAGCTCTCATCGGAGTATCGCAACGATATACTCAGCTCCATACTGAAAAACTACAGGGAATTCGCCGACAAGCCCAAAAATGCGCTGGTAAAGAAATATATATTAAAATTGTTGCATAAATGTATTAATTTGACTTGATTTTCTAGCGCTTTAATGCCTATAAGTATCATTGGTCGGGCATCAGTTTGCCCACGGTGCTGGAGGTGACGCCCTGCTCGCTGGATCAACTGGATCCGACCACAAACGATGTGCTAACCAGCTATATGTACAAGGATATCGAGGGAATAATAGGTAACTATAGCAGGACTGGAAAATGCCAAGGGCATTGCATTGAACCAACAGTTTGCAATTGCCTGGAACTGCATCATTGTCTATGCTAATATATCAATGTCTTGTCTTGTTTCTTGTCTCTTGTTCTCTCCATTGTTTCTGTTTTATCACTTATCTTTATGGTTTTACGTTTATGCGCACGTTTTAAGTAGGCATCTCGGACTATGAGAACGGCATTGTGATGGCCTACGGCGGCTTCAGCCGCCTGCATCTCTTCAAGGCGCTCAATCATCACGAGATCGTGCAAAACATCTGCCAGCGATCCTCGCAGTTTCTGGGTATCGAAACCAAAATACTCAAGAGCCAAATTACGCTCGAGAAATTCGAAAGGCAGCGTTTCGGCAAGTTCAGGTGAGTTTAAAATTTCCCTAGCTGTGATTATATTAACAACTGTTTTCTTGCAGTGGGGATCAGGATCAAACCTCCATGACGGAGTTCACAGTGCAGAAGCTAACGCCCCGGCATCCGGATCCCGTCAAGCGCATACTCTGCCTCACCGAGGTAACGCTGCTGGAGCGTGATCCGCAGACCTACAGCGTGTGCACGCTGCGACCTCTGACCGATGTGTTTGCTCTGGTGCGCGATAAGGACAATCTGCAGCGTTTTTGCATCGAGTACAAGAACGGAATTGTGCGCAGCTATCAAACCAACGATCGCGACTCGCTTCTGGCCACTCTGCTGGACGCCGTGCGCTCCAGTGGCAATCAGGATGTGCACATACGCATTGGCAACACGCCCAGGGGCAAGCGTTTTGTGCCGCTCAACAGCTCCGTGGATGAGGAGACGGAGGCGAGTCTCCTGCGTCTGGTTATCAATAATTTCCAAAATCAAAGCAAACGCCATGAGATTTTGGAGCGCTTCAATGCCAATGTGCCGCACAGTGGGCTGAATTACAGTGTCACGCAGGACGTAAGTTTGATGGCTTATAAATAATGAAATTAATTAATAATTCATACAATTTTCTGCAGAGTTTGTTCGCGGAGAACAAGGAGAAGCTCATACTGAGCGCACTGCAGGCCTTGGCACAGAAGGAGCTGGACAGTCCTACGGCTCAGCTGAGCAACACGGAGCTGGAGGCGATATTCCACGCCCTCACTCGTCTGCTGGCCAGTAAAGTGGGCTATGCTGCCTTTACCAATCTGCCTGGGTGCGTAGAGCGCTGGGAATTCTATAAAATTATTTTTGTTAATTTATTTATTGTAGTTTTCGTGAAATCATTGGCACCAAGGTTGTGGCTGCGCTGAGACGCAAGGATTTGGCTGTGACCTACTCGGCCATCGATATGATCAATTCGCTGATGCATTCGGTGAATACGGATCACGATCTGAAGCAGGAACAGATGAACAAATCCTCCATACTCTCGTCGAAATCATTTCTGGAAACATTGCTCAACATGTGGACAACGCATGTGGTAATAGTTATATCCTAATCTTTAGAGGGATAGGTTATTTATTGAATATATCTTTGCAGAGCCATGGCAGCGGCGCTTTGGTCTTGTCTGCGATGCTGGATTTCCTCACCTTTGCCTTGTGCGTGCCTTACAGCGAGACCACAGAGGGCAAACAGTTTGATATTCTGCTCGAGCTGGTTGCGGAACGTGGACGCTACTTGTACAAACTCTTTCAGCATCCCTCGCTGGCCATCGTCAAGGGGGCGGGGCTGGTGCTGCGTGCGATCATCGAGGAGGGGGAGCTGCATGTGGCACAGCAAATGCAGGCGCTTGCGTTGGACGAGGCGGCGTTGTGTCGTCATCTGCTGGTCGCCCTGTACACGCCCTCCAATGATCCCACGCTGATAACGCATCGCCAGCTGTCGCGTCATCTCATCGGACTCTGGCTGACCGACAGCGACGAGGCCATGGAGCTCTTTAAACGCATTTTTGTAGGTTTATCAATTAAACTACTTTTGGATATGTTGATTAAATTCCATTTGCTTTTGCAGCCTGCTGGTTTGCTCACCTTTTTGGAAACGGATGAAGCTGTGCCCGATACGGATGTGGAGGAGGATAAGCTGAACTTTCGCGATAATCTCAAGTTTGCTATACAACATTCCAAGAAGACGCGCAAGAATGCGATTGAGAAGCATCTGCAGGGCATCAAGCACTGGGGCATGAACCTCATCGAGCAGCAGGACGGCGCTGCACAGGCCCTAAAGAATCGTCCCGTGGTGCTGCGGAATCGTCGCACCAAAAAGAAAACCTCCGATGCCGTCGTCAATTTACCATATTTCTTCTACAACTTCGCCAAAGATCACAGTTTGCCCAACTTGATTTGGAATCATAAGGTTTTTAATTAAGATTACATTTAATTGGCATAGTAAAAACCTATTTTATTTGATAATTAGACGCGCGAGGAGCTGCGCATCTGTCTGGAGAACGAATTGCGACAGTTCCTGAACGATCGCGATCTGGCTGGACAGATGATTGTCGCCTGGAACTACCAGGAGTTTGAGGTGGGCTATCAGTGCCTGGCGGACGAAATCAAAATCGGCGATTACTATATACGCCTTATACTCGAAAAAGATGATTGGCCCCAAAATTTGGTCAAGGATCCGTTAGTATATGCTTATACTTATACCTAGACTTATATTTATACTTATACTTATACTTATACTCTTTCTTTTCCTACAGCATTGAGCTGTTTAATGCGCTGTATCGACGTGTTCTCTGCCGGCAGCGTGTGAATGACGATCAGATGACCGTGTTCTCCTTGCAGGCACTGGCCAAGGTCTACAGGCGCTATCACAAGGAGATCGGCAAGTTCAGCGATATGTCCTATATACTACAGCTCAGTGATCGCGTGAGTAGAAACTTTATTTAATCATTCATTATTCATCAATCATTCAAATGTTATATTATTCTTTCAGTGCCTCTCACCGTCTATGCGCGATGCCTTAATCAATCTGATATCGTGCCTGGTATTGGAGAAGTCCAATTGCCGGGCTTTGATCGAACACGTGCAGTGCCTGGTGGATCTTATAACGCTCGCACATCTGCACAAGGGTCGGGCGCAGCTGAACACCAAGACAAATGTGATTGAGGCAGGTCCGAATATGGGCACGTACGAGGAGAAGGATTGGTACTACAACATCGAGAAGGATGGCCAGAAAGCGGAGCGTCAAGGCCCCATCACGTACTCAGAGCTCAAGGAACTCTGGCAGAAGGGGCAGATAACGCCCAAGACGCGCTGCTGGGCCATTGGCATGGATGGCTGGCGTTCGCTTCAGCAGATTCCCCAGTTGAAATGGTGCCTCATAGCCAAGGGCACGCCGCTGTACGATGAGACCGAACTGGCCTCCAAGATACTCGACATACTCATCAACTGCACCAGTTTCTTTCCAAGCCGCACCCAGAACGGTGTCGCTGTGCTGATACCTGGTCCTAGGCTCTCGCGTAAGCTGTCGGAATTCATTTGCCTGCCGCATGTGGTGCAGGTGTGCTTGACGCACGATCCGGGACTGCTGGAGCGTGTGGCAACGCTGCTCTGCCAGATCATGGAGGACAATCCGGAGATGCCCAAGGTGTACATGACGGGCGTGTTCTACTTCATGCTCATGTACACGGGCAGCAACATTCTGCCCATCACACGCTTCCTCAAGATGACGCACATGAAGCAGGGCTTTCGCAGCGAAGAGGTAAAGCCGACTCCAGCCTCTGCTCTAACTTGTCTATAATCTTTCCAACTTGCTTCTAGAGCTCACAGTCGGGCATCATGCATCGCAGCATTCTCGGCCAGCTGCTGCCGGAGGCCATGGTTTGCTTCCTCGAAAACTACAGCGCTGACAAGTTTGCCGAGATCTTTCTGGGTGAATTCGATACGCCGGAGGTGATTTGGAGTTCGGAAATGCGACGTCTGCTGATTGAAAAGATTGCAGCGCATATCGCGGACTTTACGCCGCGTCTGCGTGGTCATACCATGGCCCGATATCCCTACCTGGCCATACCCGTCATCAGTTATCCGCAGCTGGAGCACGAGCTCTTCTGCCACATCTATTATCTGCGGCATCTGTGCGACACGCAGAAGTTTCCCAATTGGCCCATTTCGGATCCGGTGCAGCTGTTGAAGCACACGCTCGACGCTTGGCGCAAGGAGGTGGAGAAGAAACCGCCACAGATGACCGTACAGCAGGCGTATCACGATTTGGGCATTGACCTGACCAAGATACCCAAACCGGATGAGTCCGTGATCAGGAAGAGCTACTACAAGCTGGCGCAAATGTATCATCCGGACAAGAATCCCAACGGCCGGGAAATCTTTGAGAAAGTCAATCAGGCCTACGAATTTCTATGCTCTCGCTCTGTATGGAGCTCGGGAGGACCTGATCCCAATAACATTGTGCTGATTCTGCGCACACAGAGCATACTCTTTGAGCGCTATCCAGATGGTAAGTTGGAGCTACAAATAGGGCAGACTTGGAGCTAATGTTTGTTTATGCTTGCAGTGCTGCGTCCCTACAAATACGCTGGTTATCCGCAGCTCATCAAGACAATTAAGCTGGAGACCCGCGACGATGAGCTCTTCTCCAAGGAGGCGCAACTCCTGACCGCCGCCTCGGAGCTGTGTTACCACACGGTGCACTGCTCCGCGCTCAATGCCGAGGAACTGCGTCGCGAGGAGGGCATTGAGGCGCTGCTCGAGGCCTACACACGCTGCGTGTCCATACTGGGCGTGGACTCCAAGCCGGATTCGTTGCACTATCAGGTCATTTCGAATGTGACGCGCTGCTTTGAGGTGGCATGCAACTTCGAGAAGTGCAAGCAGAAGATCATCCAGCTGCCTCAGCTGCTCAGCGACGTCTGTCGCGTCGTCTACTTCAAGCACACGCTGTCGGTCAGCCTGGTGACCAGTCTGGCTGCCAACAACTACGATCTGCAGTGCAATCTGTCGCGGAACGGCGTGCTCTGGTCGCTGCTGCTCTTCATCTTCGACTACGACTACACGCTGGACGAGAGCGGCGTGGAGGTTAGCGACAAGTCCAATCAGCAGCAGCTGGCCAACAATCTGGCCAAGATGGCAGTGCTCGGCTGCATTGCCCTGGCCGGCTACAGCATGGAGCTGCGCCACAAACCCATTGCCAGCAGCGAGAGCAGCTCGCCAGCCACAACATCCGCGGCATCTGCAGCGCCTGCCATCAAACCCAAGCCCACGTCGGCTGCCATCAACTCGGCCTATACCCAAAACGCGCACAATCCGCTGCAGAGCAAGCAGCTGGCCATAACGGCGGGCAAGGAGAGGGAGGCGGCAACGCTCAGCAAGCAGGACTCCAGCGTCAGCAGCGACACCAGCAGCTCCACGCCCACAGAAGGCGATCAGCAGCAGGAACGCAGCTCGAACGCCATACAGCAGAAGTACATTGTAACGGATGAGCCGAAGAACACGCTGATCAAGCAGCTGCTGGATCGTCTATTGACGCGCTACATTGCCAATCAGCTGGCCACGGCCAAGGACAGCGACATACTGAAGCTGCTTACGGCGAACACGCGCAATCCCTACCTCATCTGGGACAACGGCACCCGGGCACAGCTCAAGGACTTCCTGGAGCAGCAGCGCACGGCTTCGGCCAGGGAGACGCACGAGGACATTGCCCAAGTCTACGAGCTGATTGCGGGCTTTGAGTTCGACGCACACAAGTGAGTAGTTGGCAGAGATCTGCACTCTGCTCCTTACGCCCGCTAAACTCTTTCGATTTCTTGCAGGGATGAGCTACAGATTGGCGGCATCTTCATACGCATCTACAACGACATGCCCACGCATCCGATTGCGCAGCCCAAGCAGTTTATCATGGATCTGCTGGAGTACTTAAAGCACGCCTACAACTTTCTGCAAGGCAAAAAGATCAAGCGACCAGCTCCAGCAGCTCCAGCTGCAGCTGCAGCTCCAGCTCCCGCTCCCAAGATGGGCAGCGATGGCATACTGACGCCCACGCTGGCGCCCAATCATCCGCAGCTGAAGCAGCAGTCGCAACAGTCGCAACAACCGCTGGCTGGCAACACCTTTGATGACGTGCTCAGCGCCTACAATCGCTCCAAGAGCCGCAAGAAGCTGGAAACGGACGCGCAGGCGGAGCAGCAGCAATCGCTGCAGCAGGCCAAGCACGACTACGCCAACGATGGCCAGCTGGAGCTGCACATTACGATGGTGCTGCGTGCGCTGATTGCGGTGATCAAGGCGAACGCCGAGGTGGAGATCCAATGCATTGGCAATTTCGATATGATATTCGGTTTCCTGGCCAACAACATCTTTGCGGACGTGAGTAGCAATTAGATTCCATCAGCTGGATGCCACTTTAATCCTCAATTTCCCTTGCAGAATTCCAGCGTTAAGGCCGTGGCTCTTGAGGTCGTTGCGCTGGTGTCGCGCAACAAGGAATGCGTCTCTGAGGTGGCTGCGTGCGAGATATTGGGCAACTATTTGGTGGCGCTCAAGGATCCCGAGCTGCGTGCCAGCCAGGTGAAGGTGCTGGAGACGCTCTCCGGCCTGATGAACGTGCAGGAGATGATCAAGGAGGCGCAGGCCAAGGGCGCGGTCATCTATCTGCTGGACATGTTCTGCAATTCGCGCAATCCGCAAATACGCGAAATGTGCGCTGAGATTCTGGCCAAGATGACAGCCGATCGTCTCAGTGGACCCAAGGTGCGCATCACCATATCCAAGTTCCTGCCGGCGCTGTTCATCGATGCCATGATCGAGTCGCCAGCGACGTCGGTGCAGCTCTTTGAGTCCATACACGAGCATCCGGAGCTGATTTGGAATGATAACACCCGCTGCAATGTCTGCGACGCTGTGGCCGAGGCTTGCAATCGCTTCTATCAGCAGCAAAGGACAAACGCTCGTCACATCTGGAAGGATCCGGAGGTGCTCAAGGACATTGTGTCCAATGAGATTGTCGTCTCTGGCGTCTACCTGCGCCTCTTTGTCGCCAATCCCGCCTGGACGCTGCGCAAACCCAAGCAATTCCTCTCCGATCTCCTGGACTTTGTGGTCGAACAGATTGGAAAGAGTTCCGTCGAACAGGACGTTCTGGATCTGTCCACCACAGCGCTGGTGGAGCTGCTGCGCTCCCAGCCCAATCTGGCCGATGATATACCCGTCTTGGGTCACATACCCAAGCTGTTCAAGCTGCTGGCGGTGCAGCCGAAGAACACGTTATCAGTATTACATCAACTGTCGCTCTCCGAGGTCGGAATTCCAGAGATTTACCCAAATTCCCTACTAATTGGAAGTTTTGATCTTTTGCAGTTCTGCGTCAGCGCCATCTCGCAAACGGAATGCGTTGCGCCGCTCAAGAAATGCATGGAGCACAATCGAGATTGCATCGAGAAGTCCTGCGAGACGCTCAGCCGTCTCTTCAAGCATCAGCATGTGGGTTTCTTATGAAATCTTTCAGATAAATGGATTTATTTTATGCACATGTATGCTCTTTTTGATAGGATTCGCTGATCAGCCAGTCGCTGGAGGTGGGACTTATACCGTTCCTGCTGGGCTTGCTGGACAGTCGGTTGGAGTTTGTGGACAACGCGTCCGCTGTGAAGGCGCAAATTGTCGCCGCCCTCAAGGGCATGACGCACAATCTTAACTACGGCGATCGGGTTACCCAAATATTGCTCAAGCATCCGGTCTGGGCGGAGTTCAAGGATCAGCGCCACGATCTCTTCATCACAGACACGAACATACGTGGCTACTTGACTGGTAATTCAAATATCATCAACTATATCTATTATTTAACTAAATAATTCATCTTTTCAGGAGTGAATCCCACGGCGGGTTACCTCACCGCCGGACCAGCGCAAAACGTTGAAGTTCTTACCTCACCACCGCCCATGGATCGGGATGATCCATCGGCACGGCCACCAATCGATTAGCGTCTCCTGATTTATCGAAGCCAGAACCAGAACCAGTCGACTAAAGCCAAGCGCAAGCTATAGCTGCATTTTGCCACGGAATCGTTTTGGTTTCCTTTATTGTATTAAAATTATTATTGCACTATCGGTGAAGCATATTAACAACTGTAACAAAGTCTACGAAACATTAAATTTTTTATATTTATATATACTGTAAAAATCAACATAAATAGCGAATAGTGCATATACACCTAAACTAAAAGCATGCATAAAGTGATTATACATATGTATTATGAATTAAAAAACAGACTCATTAAAAATGAAACGTTCTGAATAAATACTGAATACTTTTACATTTCTTTATTTATATATAAAAAATTTTAAGAACTGAATATAATACTGTATGGCAATACTAGTCGTACAGAGTTGGGCCAGCGAGAGTTGGACCTATCATCACGTCTGTCTATCACATGCTTTTATTTCTGATATCGATCCAAGACTGAGGACCACTGTTAAATGTGCGCAGAGCGTCTAACAGCCTGCTGTTAAATAACACGAGCCAAAGTCGGGCCCTCAACTCAAACTGCGCTCCTCTCCTAATCTTTGTTACGACTATATTTGGTATTTAAGTATTATACTGCAGCGGTCACACTGCAAAAGAAATAACATAAAAACATAAACATAAACAATGTCGCTGGTCGCAGATTACAGCGATTCATCCGATTCGGACAGCAGCGAGTCTGCGGAAAATGAAACTGCAAAGTCGGAGAGGTAATACTTATTTACTAATAATACAAATTGACTAAGATTTAATGATTACAGCCCAACTCCAGCCGCAGCACAGCCGCCAAAGTTGTTGAGTGCCAGCGCTGCGCTGGACAATTGCACAGGGAAGAAGCGAACGGGCGATGTGTTTAGTAATCCTTTCCTGGAGGCGGAGCTACATAAAACTGCATCCTTGGAGAGGCACGTGAAGATGGTCAATAATGATCAGCACTTGCAGCTGAAGAACGGTCGTAAAATATGCTGGAATTATAGAAAGGGCCGCTGTCGCTTTGGCACCAGCTGCCAATACGCGCATGATTCGGATTTGTCTACGGATGCCGCAACTGCTGATGATGCGAAAGTGGAAACGGCAGCGCCCACGTTCAATGGCAACAACAACAAACGCAAGCGGCCAGGCTTGGGTGATGGCATTGAGCCTGGCAAGCGTGTCATGAAATCCTATCAGCAGCAGCAGCAGCAGCAGCAACAGCGTCGCCCGCCGCATTAAACAAATCCATCGTCGCAGACACGCAGCAGGCAGCTGCCCCCGCTGCTGCCGTAGCTGTTGTGCAACACCTTCAGCTGGCGCAGGCCGTCGCTGGCGTGGCATGCCTCCGGCAGCTCCAGGCTCAGCTTGAGCGTGCACACCGATTCCCAATATCTGCCCAACAAGGCGTAATCCTCCTGCACATTCAGGTTCACCTGCGTCGGACACTCGTCGTTCTCCCGGTCAGCAGCCTCGGTTTCGCCTGCGACAATAAATAGATGTAGCAAAAACAAACTTTGTAAATACTTATTAAATGTAACTCTAACTCAAAAGAGAGGGCACAAAAGCGCTCTTTAGATTCCGGTATCTATCAATCTATTTCAAATCTAATAAATCTTGTGTCTGCCACTTACTGTCTGCATCCCGAAAGTACGCCAGATTGGCCAAGATAAACACGATGCCGTGTTGGGCGGCCAGTTGTCGCAGCAGCGCAGTGAACTTGGCCAGAAATCGGCGCATCTCTTGTCTCTTGAATATGACGTTGTAGAGCAAGTAAGTGGCAGCCAGGGAGTCCAAAAGCACCAGTTTGATGTTGGCCACAGTTGGATCGGCGTTATGCAGCCGAGTTACCAGCCGCTCTAGATGCCAATTCACATGTTCATGTGCCGATTTGAGCACTTTGACGGAGTCCAAACATCTGTCGATGGCATCTTGGTCCAGTTGTCGCTTAAGCAGCAATTCCTGCAGGCGTTCGCTGTTGAATTCCTGTTTGGTGTCTATGTAGAGCACCTCATAGTTCTTGCTGTAATTTTTGCTAACGAAATTTGCTGCCAAGGTGTGAAGCAGCTCCGTTTTGCCAGTGCCTGATTCGCCATACAGTTCCCAGATGCGACCCGGACGAAACGGTTGGCCAATGAAGTTCAGCAGCTTATCAAATCTGCAGGGAATTTCAGCTTAATTATGTATGCATTTGGCAAGTGTTACTTACTCGTCTATGCCCGTTGTGTATGTCATGGGGTTTTCCCGATACAGCTGCTTGAGCTTCACGCCCTTCACCACCAGATTCAAAAGTTGCTCTTTTATTAGCGTAATCCGCTCGGCGTGCAGCGATAAAATTTCGGGCAAGTTGTCCGCGTCAATGAACTCATAAACCGTTACGATTCCCGCCTTCTTTAGGATTTTAATGTGGTACTCGGATATGTGATGGCCATGTCTGGTTTCCTTTAAGAGCTCTGAAAGATCCTTCCAAATTGAAGTCATTTTGCCCTTTTATTGCAGAAATTCGCGGCAACTCAAGCTTACAATCGATTAGCGTATCGCAAGCAATGGTGAATTGTCGATGCTGTTATCGCAATCGATACATTTGGCATCGTGTGTGTCAGTGTTGCCAAATTAGCTATTTCCTGTCATATTTGCGAAAGTTATCGGTATTTAAAAATTACTTTGCTTTTCTGTTTCTGTTTTAAATAAAATGGGTAAATGCTCTATTGATTTTAGCTGTTTTCGTACACTTGTTATTAATCAATTATTTTAATGTTTGAAAGTTATAGAAAGCAGAGATATTATCCCGCCAGTTATAAATTCGAACTGTAACTGCCATTTCGCAGTTTCTGTTAAACTATTTAATCTAATAATATATAATCTAATAATGTATAACTATAGACTGAGGTGCCCAATTGTTGAACAAACATATTATAATTTATTTAATGTAGCTGCAATCTTCATCGGCATCTACATATGAAGCACGCTTCCTATATGTAGTATATGTAGTATATGTATGTAGATAAACCACAAAGCTAACGCTTGAAGCGTGATTCATAAAACCCATCCAATAACCACACATGGTATGTATATACATTATGTGAACCCCCCATCATCCATACTATTGCGATTCCATATGTATGTATTAAGTGCTTTATCTTTAAGCTACATTCTCAGAAGAAACCAAATGAACTGCGAACGCCAGCGCAAATCGTCTCAGTTGCGAACCGAGAATGGATGAGGAACCGCATGCGCATGAACATCTTGTTGCCAAGGCCAAGCGAAGGAAGCGGGAGCAGGAACAGGAGCAGGAACAGGAACAGGAGCCGGATCAGCTTAGTTATAGCTCCAGTGAGCAAAGTCTTGCTGCCAACAGTTCCACGGCGCCAGCATTGAAGAGCGATGCAAGCCAAGTCACAGATGAATCAAATTCCGATGAATGCGCTCATCCGAGAACTTTCCTCTTGGAACCTTTAATTTTGATACTGCTCTTTGCATATAACTTCTCAGGTAAGTAGTGGGAAATTCACAATGAAATAATTTTTTATTCTATATTATATAAATAACATATTTGAATTTAAATAAGAAATATTTCTTTAAATAAAATAAAAGTTGTATTTTATTATAAAATAAATAAATAAATATAATAAAAAATATTTCTTTAAATAAAATAAAAGTTTTATTTTATTATAAAATAAATAAAACTAATTCAACTACTAATCTAAATAAAAATTTCTGTACACTCACAGCAACCATACTTAAATCGCAAATAATTTATCAGAGCTGCACGGCTGGTCTGGGCTATTCGAATGAAGTGTGCCTGCTGCTGGGCACGAGGCATGCCACAAATGAAACCAAACGAATCGAAGCTGAGGTGCAACCATATGCAGCAAGAGTATTTCTGACCATCAAGATCGTGGAGTGCATTGTGCCCGCATTTTGTGGCTTATTCGTGGGCGCCTTGGTCGATCGATATGGCCGAAAGCCGCTGCTGTTGGCCGCCTATTTGGGCTATGCGTTGCAGTATTTAATCTCAGCGTTCATAGCCTATACGGCAATGCAGCTACAGGGTATGGTGAGTCCTTGGTTCTACGTGCTGAGCATCCTGCCGCTGTCCCTGCTGGGCAGCAGCGTGACCTATTCCGTGGCAGCGGTTTGCTATATTGGCGATGTGTCCACGGGGAAGATGCGATCTTATAGGTGAGTTTTAAGTAAATTAAATAAATTAAATAAACTGCTGTAAACTGCATTACAATCGGATAAAAAACAGCGAAGATGTTGTAGTGATTATTAAAAATAAATAGATAAATAATTATTAATAAATAAATAGAGTTGGTTCTCCTACTGCCAGTTACGTCCGACTGTAGCCTTCCGCTTGACTGACCTATTCCGCCCCTTGCTGGTTTTTACCTATTTCATCTAGTGAATCGTTAATAACTTTTGTATATTTTATTATAGGAATTATTTCTTTATACAATTTTTAAACAAACAATCTGTTATCCATTTTTTGAATTTTTGAAAAATAAAAATAAGAGATATTTTTGTTTTCAGAATGATTGCCTACGAGCTGTGCATCTATGTGGGTCTGCTGCTGGGCAGCTTTGCATCTGGATATGCCTTTGAGGCAACCAATGCCTGTGTGATCTTTGTGATCTCTGCCGGTTCCATACTCCTGGCGCTCTTTCTGATGGCCGCACTGTTGCCAGAGAGCCTGAGAAGCAGGCAACTCTCGACGGGATTTGTGCTCAGCGATATATGGAGAAGTTGCGGCAGATCGCGAGAGTTTCAAGATCGTGCCATACTCCTGCTGCTGATGTGTGTGCTGCTCTTGACGGCTTTTGTATCGGGTAAATATTCGTAACAACTTATGGCATTTCTATATGTATATTATTCTTCAGATGGCAGCAATTCCGTGTTCTATATGTTCATGCGTGCCAAGTTCCATTGGTCTGTGCGGGAGTTCACCAACTATGAGACCGTCAGCATCTTGGTGCCCGCTGTGGCAGGTTCCGGGGGCATGCTCTTTCTCTGGTCGCTGCGGCAGGTGAGAGTGCAAGAGATTAAGCAATTTGGGGCTTCACTGATAGCTCTTTTCAGTGCACAAAATCTGCCATACTCTGGCTGGCTTTGGTTTCCCTGCTGAGTCATGCGGCAAGCAGTCTGATGAAGGCCTTTGCCTTTGTGGACTGGCAAATCTATCTGGCCATTGGCCTGGGCGTGTTCAAATCTCTGGTGAATCCCATGTGTCGCACCATGATCACCAATCTGCTGCCAGCAGAGGAGCGTGGTATGTGTAGTAAAGTAGTATATATTTGTTTAATTAAATTAATTAATTAATGTTGCAATTACAGGCAAAGTCTTTGCCATGATCAGCGTGCTGCAGAGCCTCTCCCCCTTTGCCTCCTCCACTTTGTATCTGGTGTTCTATAGCCTAACGCTAAATAGTGCGCCGGGTTTATTTAATCTCATCAGCGCCAATTTATTTGGCCTGGCCATTGTTTTGCTGCTGTGTGTATACGATTATTTATTTATTTATCAAAATTAAATTTATGCTAATTCACTTATGCTTTTTTATTTCAGCGTTGTCTGGCGCAAAAAGGCAAACAATGGAGCGCACTACGAGCCAGTTTTTAAATAATTTTTTAAGCACTGTAAGTAGTTAGAGTATTTATGAAAAAAAAACTACAGGAAATTCACACAATGATTATGCAGAATTCTACAATTATTTAGTTACACAATTCAAAGTGTGACGGGGGTTTTATTTGTATTTCTGGCAATCAATATCAAACACAGATAATATCACTTTCTATTTGCCGAAATGTTTACAATTGTTTTGCCCAAAGTCTTGCTGTCATTTCCTTTCAATATCATTAACATATATGTTGATTTTCTTATCGCCTAATGTTGTTAATTTTCTCGATAATGGCTTGTGCACAGTCACTTGACAATATGTAGAATAACGCGAAAAATAATATGGAAAAATAAAAGTTGGTAAAAAACAAAAACTCAACATTTGATTGGTGTTAACTGCATGTTAAATTGAGCACTAATTTTTGCTTTGCTAATTTCATCTGGATTAAATATTGCCCTGGCCTTTAATAAAGCAAACATCATAAAGTTTTATAAACTCACAAAAATCTGAAATTTGTTTATAGTACACAATAAAAATGTAGCTATTGGCTCTCAAATTATACAGCATATTGAAAGTTAATTGGCATTTAATAATAGCTTAAAGTTGTTTAAATTAAACATCATCTCATTACATGCAAATCGGTGCTTAATTATTGATTAACTCACTTCAAACTGGTTTTAGATAAAAGTTTCCCAGCTAAAAGTTACACAAATATTTCTGTAATGCTTATCATTTATTTGTAGCAATTTTTGTACTATATTATATATATATATATTTATATATTTATATATAAAATATAAATAAATATATATATAAATATATATATTTAAGATTAATTACTTATAAACTCTGCTATAAGTTTAAATTATTGGTTTCTAATAAAAGATTGGCATCCAATTCTGTAATTCTTATCATTTATTCGTAGCAATGTTTGATTTTATGTTTTGTTTATGGGTTTTTAAATAATTTACGGGGCCTTTGGTTTGGCTCGTGCTTCTCAATTGCTAGCGAAACAAAAACAAACAATTCATAACAAAAACGATAAAAAAAAATTGCCAGAAAAGTTGTGTTCGGATTATATGGCAGATGCCAGCTTGCCGAGTCGTGCCGGGCTGGGAAGGCAGCGACAAAAAATTGGCTAAAAAACTTATTTAAGCCCGACTCGCAACGCGATCGAATGCAAACGAATCAAAAACTTTGGCGTCGACGGAGCTTACACCTGCTCAGTAAACGGAAACGGAATATTTTGCAACAAAAAATAAAAAAAAAATTAAATAGAAAATACAAGTAAATAGCTAAAAAGTATATAGTGCAATATCGAATCTAGTTTAAATTATTTTTTAATGAACAACTGCTGTGTAAAGCTGATTGTGCAAAAGAAATATAAAATTTGATGGCTGCTTAATGCATAAAATTTAAAGAATGTTTAACTGATGGAAAAGCTGTGTTAATGATAAATATTGAAAATAATATTTGAAACAATAACTGAACTTGCAGCTGTGTACTTGCATAATGCCAGCAGTCTAACAATCTCAAATTAACTATTTCAATCAGTTTCTCTGCTGCACACATGACGTATGCGTAATTTGAATCGGAACTGTGAATCGCTTGTGTGTGTGTGTGTGTGTTTTTAGCTGTAGATTTGCCATTGTTTGCAGTTAAGGCTAATTAATAAACATATAGCAAACTTAACTGATGTGAATTGAAATTATTGTATAAGTGATAAAAAAATCAATGAACTTGCACTTGACTAAAATATTATTAACTGAAGGCACTTGAATTAATTGTACCAAAGTAAAACACTCGAAATCAAACGAAAATGGTCGAGAAGGTCTCACCCGCCTTGACACTAAAGTTTTTTCGCAATCTGCGATGGCAACGAATTTTCCACATGTTCTACATCGAACCGGTTGTCTTTATGCTGCTCTTTTCGGCCTCCTTGTCGGGTAAGTGCCCAAATTTACAGTTGTGGCGCAATTATTTGAATTATTTTCTGTTATCACTCAGGCACCATTACGAGGAATCAGATTATCTATCAGACCTGCACCGTGATCTTTAAGTACAACGTCAGCGATTGCAAGTTGTTGGACGATAAAAACGCCAGCGCCGAGATAAAGGTAACTATGCTATTAGCTTTATATCATTATAGCCTGCACCCATGAATTGGGTAAAACCAGAAAGAGGCGTGGCTGATCCCACTAATTGTATAGGCACTTCTAAGTATAGGCGATCTAAGTCAATGGTTCTGAGCTGTTCTGTTCTGATCTGTTATCTTGTCGAGCTTAGTTTCAATAAAATCAACATATTTAATTTTTGAGGGATAAATAAAATCAAAGTCTGGCATAATAGTTTGCTTAACTTTTTAGTCATTTTTGGGCTATATAATATTTTATTTTATTTAAAAAATATTTACTTAAATATTATAATCTATTTATTATTTTATTACTAATTATTGAAACTTAAATTTATTTGTCTTCAGGCCATTGAAACGGAACTGCAACCTTATGTGGCCAATTTGTTTTTATCGCGCACGCTTCTGGAGAGCATTGTGCCTGCATTTTGTGGATTGTTTATCGGCTCCTGGTCTGATCATTATGGACGCAAGCCGCTGCTGACTGTCTCCATGATTGGTAGTTAAACAGTTGCCCTTTTTCCAAATAAATAAATAATTAATCACGACATTTAAACACAGGCTTTGCTGCCTCTTTTCTGGTAACGGCTGCCATCTGTGAGCTGTCCAGCTACTACGTGATCAATCCCTGGTGGTACATAGCTGCTGCAGTGCCTCATTCGCTGCTCGGAGGCAACTGTGTGTTCTCTGTGGCGGCTCTCTGCTTCATATCGGATATAACAGACACCAAGACACGTCCATATCGGTGGGTAATTAATGCAATAGAAAAGCGATTACAGAGCTGAAGTTTCCCTTCATTTCAGCATGATTTTCATGGAGTCTCTGTTCTTTATTGGCCTGACGAGCGGCTCGCTGTTGTCCAGCTTTGTTTACGCTGCCACCAATGCCACAATTACCATTGGCATCTCCGGCGTGATTACCACGGCCGGCACGCTATTCATTGTCTTCTTTGTGCCGGAGAGCCTGCACATGCGGCAGGAGAAGGAGGCGCAGGAGGCGGAGGAGGCAGCTGCTGAAGCTGCCACAGCAGCCGACAAGGATGTGGAAACTGCAGCGCAGAAGAGTTCCACCAGTCAACTGCCCACACCTGCCACGCCCGCCATGACCATCGAGCAGGATCCGCTGGCCAAGTATATGGAGCGACTGCAGCCCAAGGCGCTGAGCAAGGTCAAGGCACAGGAGCAGGCATTGCCGACGCAGCAGATACCCTGCCAACTGCCCACCCCTGCCACGCCCGCCATAACCATCGAGCAGGATCCGCTGGCCAAATACATGGAGAGGTTTCCCCCCCAGGCCCTGGCCAAGGCCAGAGCCCAGGAGCTGGCGCAGAGTCAGACGAAACCAGAGACCAACAGGGCTGGTTTGTTCAGCTTTTCACACATTCGCGACATGGTTAACACCTGCCTAAAGCCACGTGAGAACAACGCGCGTGCCATCATCTGGCTGGTAACCCTGGCCATGTGTCTGTCCATCTTCGTCTACGGTAGGTTTCATCATCAATCATACATAAGAGCTAGTCTAATACACCCCATACCCCGACTGCAGATGGTGTCATGACGGTCATGTATCTGTTTGTGCGCGAGAAGTTCCATTGGTCCATCAGGGACTACACCTTCTATGAGACGGTGGCCCATCTGGTGCCCATGATAGGCGCCATCATCGGATTTCTGATACTGCGCAAGGTGGGAGAGTGAGCACTATATAAATATCTATATATGTATACTATATATCGTTGCTATTTGCAGATCTTTCGCTTGTCGGTCGTCACCTTGGCCCTGCTGGCCTTCTTCTCCGAGATCCTTAATCATCTGGCCAGAGGCTGCGCCACACACGCCTGGCATATGTATCTATCGGTGGTGTTGGGCTTCTTCCGATCTATAGGTGGACCCATGTGCCGCACCATGGTCTCAAACATAGTGCCCGCCTGTGATCTGGGTAGGTCTCTTCATATACAAAACTTAAAGCTATAACATAATATTCACTTTGCTTTGTAGGTAAAATTTTCTCCATTAAGAATGTCTTGCAGTCATTTGCACCTTTCGGTAAGCGGCGTCCGCCTCTCTGTTTAATTAATATTAATTAATTTATTATTGATTAATTTAGTTGCTGCGCCGCTTTACACATTGATCTACAAAAGTTCTCTCGCATACAATCCGGGCCTGTTCAACTTTGTCAGCTCGGCGTTTTATTTATTATCGTTCGTCTGTATCGGGTGAGTGTTTATTTATTTATCTATAATTATAAACGTAATCTCTGCTAATTGCCAAAACATTTATTTAGCTGTGTGCTACGCATTAAACTGATGCACAAAACATACTACGCCAAGGTGTTAAAGTAAGACGCTCCGATTCCCCGATCTGCTCAGATCTTCTGCGCCTCTGTAGTTCTATTAGCCTAGCCTAAAATAATTTATATGCATGTGATGATACGATATTGCTCTCTGTAATAGGCAATAAATTTGTACGATCTAACGAATTTACAATTCGCATATTATAAATATTAATGGTTTTAACTAACTAACTAACTTCTCCACTTTGGAGCTGTCTTTTTAATTAGAACTCTCGCTAGTTGGTTGTAGCTCTTATTGTTTATTGAGGGTACAGTTAAATCAGTTATTTTATACAATTATTTACAATATTTTGCAACATTTAAAATCATTCACAAATTAACTCGATATTCACAATTTTCCGTCTTTTTCAATCCGCTTAAATTTCGCTATATTGTCAGTTGTCAGTGGGCGGTTTATAATTTGGACAATCACAATAACGGTTATATTTTCAAAAAGAAACAAACATGACGATATGATAATACTTGCTACCAAATGACTGATATACATGCAATTGTATAAGAACTATTGGTATATAAAAACATCTGTCTAGACATCACAAATAGTACATCGTTAAAAGTATATACAAATTGAACTAAGCATTCGTAATAACTGCGGTTAACTGCCAATGTTTTTATACGCGCTGGCGTTCTCCATGGATTTCTGTATGCCGAAAATAGTGCTGAAATAGAAAAGGGAAATTAATAATTCAATTGTATTTAGTTGAGGGCATTAAATCTGCTACTTACGCCATCAGCACGTAGCAAACAAAGTACAGAGATGTGCTGATAAAATTGAATGCGCCGGGATAATCGGCCACGGTTTGTTTGTAAAACGCCGTATAGAGCGGAGCAGCGCCAAGCGGAGAAACCATTTCCATGGAGGTAGTTAGAGCGAAGATTTTGCCTGAGGAAATAGAATTGCAGTTGAGTTGTTTGTAAGATCTCTACTCTCTCTGTAAGATCTGCACTCACCCACATCCGTTGCTGGGGCTACGTGCGAGAGTATCGCCCTGCACATGGGTCCCAGGACGCCCCGCATCATGCCCAGCGCCATGCCCAGGTACATCTCCCACCAGACGCGCGCCGTGGCACGCACCACGCTCTCCAGGACACAGGCGGCCATGGCCAGCATGGCCATGCTGATGATGGACACCTTCAGCCAGCGACGCAGCAGAATCATGCCCAGGGTGCTGCCAACGATCTGTATGACAATGCGCGCTGCATTGAAGTTGCTGATGTCCTTGATGGTCCAGTCGAACTGTTCCCGCATGAAGAGCACGTTCACCGTGTTCTCGCCCTCCATGATGAAGATGGCAATGGTCAGCCCGACCATCGTCAGCCAGATGATGGCGCGATCGTAATTGCTGCGCGGCAGGAAGCAGGTGCGCACCAGATCCTTGACCAGGCTGAAGCGGAAGAACTCCCGTATGCGCGATCCCCGATGCATCTGCTCGGCGTCCAAGCTCTCCGGCACCAGAAAGTAAACGTATAGCAGGGCGAGGAACATCAGGCCACCAGCTATGCTGAAGAGTATGGTGGCACCTGTGGCGGCATAGATGTAGCTGCTGACCACATTGCCCACCATCATGCCGGTGCACAGTGAAGCCTCGTTAAGTACCATGCTAGATAAATAAATAAATTAATATTAAAATATCATTTCTGCAGATTTGTTTAAGTCCTTACCGCATGGCGCGCTTGCGTTCTTTCGCCACGTCCGAGATGTAGCAGTAAATGCCGGTGATCAAAGCACAGGTGCCGCCGCTTAAGACGGACGGCACCGACGGCAGTAGGAACCACCAGGGACTTATGTTCTGAAATGTAATAAGCTCGGCCAGGACAATCAGCACTATGGAGCTGATCACGTAGCCTGAAAAAGCAAGTTTCAGTTGATTAAATTAGGAAGGTCATTTAAGCCAAGTTCTCTTACCTGTAAATACCGTTAGCAGTATGGGCCGCCTTCCAAACTTATCCGACCAGGGACCAATAAACAGACTGACAAATGCCGGAATAATGCTCTCCAGCAGGGAGATTGCCATTGTGATATCCGCCGAATAGGCCTGCACACTCACTTCCAGTTTCTGCAAATGTTTTTGAATAATTACCAAGTGCTTAAAACAAATGTTTTTTTGTCACACGTGCTGTGACTCATCGCCCTGCCATATCCACCAAAAGTATCCCTGGATCGTGTATTTTCGATAAGCAATTAGTCATGAATGTTTTCTGTAGCTTGTCATTGTGTTGTTGATAACACAAATAGCGTAAAACAATAGCGTGCTTGTGCTACATTTGAATAAACTACGTCGAATTTAGTTGTCTATATAGTATAATATATAAAATAGTTCTTATCTCGATCACAATAGATCATTGCAATTGTTTAGTTGTGCTTTGATTCGCAGCTGATGCATCTCTAACGCCTAATCGCCTGCATAATATAACGACATTAAATAGGTCAACTATGACTAGGGAAACTGTATGAATGAAACCACAAATTCTTTCGCATTATGAACGCCTTGAAGCTGCGAAACAACTTAATACATCGAGCCCTTCCCGCGAAAATGGCGTAACCAACAAAAGCAAATTTTACAGGAGAACGTTTTTTTCGCGAGAACGCGTCTGAAATTCGCAGCAAATCTGGCGCTTGCGATATAATTGACAGGCTGATATCTCAGTAAATACGCAAGATAAAATTATGAAATTTTTTGTGTGGATGAGTTGGGTGATTATGAACATAATTGCATCAAAAACCGAAAATCCAAAAAAATGTTGGTTACGTCTTTTTCGCGGGGAGGGCTCGACATGATAACAAATGCAGCAAAAAAAACCAAATAAAACTAAATACAGTCAAGCTACGCTAAAGGGAAAGGACTAGTCCAATAAGTGACGTCTAGAAGTTGACTGGAAGATAGTTAGTAGATAGTTGTAAGTCGATACTTAAGCGACAGCTGCTCGCTTTAGCAATTTCTGGATAATCTACAAGCAATATTTAGAACTTAACTAAGACACTTCCGCGACACTTCTGGGATTGACTTCCGCGACACTCCGGAGAATTGTTTAATACTGCACGACGGAAGATTAAAAGCGATGCTCACGACATTAGATATTCCCTACAGCTAATTATACCCATATAATAACTAATTGAAGCCAAACTCCGCCCCTAATAGCTATATATATATTACTCACTTTGGAGGCTGCTGAGCTGTGATCATTTCCCAGCAGCGGCTCGCAATCGGATTGGTTGTATTTCATGACCGTGACGCAGGTCTCGTAGAGA
The DNA here is from genome assembly GCA_035045125.1 of Hypselothyrea guttata. Classification (NCBI taxonomy): domain Eukaryota; kingdom Metazoa; phylum Arthropoda; class Insecta; order Diptera; family Drosophilidae; genus Hypselothyrea; species Hypselothyrea guttata. The sequence continues at coordinate 1,277,543 of JAWNNJ010000670.1, read as the reverse complement.
ATTTGATTCTGTAGTATCGCCCCTAAAATACGACAAAACTATTTACATAGAATACAAATCATATAACTATTTAATCGCGGTTAATTACCGATCAAGCTGCGGGCCATGAAAATGAAAAATACTGCTGGCTCCAGTATAAACCATTTGGCAGCGTTGCATTCCGAATCCCCGCTGCCCCCCTCCTGGGGCACAACCGTGGATTCCGCTGCTCCCGACTGAGCGGCATCCAGGATGCAGGGCACATCATCCTCGGTGTCGCTCACCAAAGGCGCCTCATCCGATGTTCCTCGTGACATTTTATTGGATTTGCTATCGTTCAGCCCAATATTTAGCTGTTGTCTCGATTAAGTGCACAAAGAAACTAGCAACTCATTGTGCGTAGCAGCAGCGAATTATACTAATTGTATTCTATTGTTTTATCGCGACGAGCTTGGCAAGTAACTGAAACTTTGCGCTCTTTATTTGCAACGTTGCCTCTCGTTGAACGCCTCTGCGTGTGTGTGTGAGCGCACTTCTATTCTACTGCGTTTGCACTTATCAATATTAATAACACTCTTCACGCTAGCCCACAACAAATCTGAGCGCTTCGTCAACTTTCTAAAAACTGAAGCTTTGTATTAACAGCTACAGCAGCAACAACAGCAACAACAACAGTAACAGCAGCAACAACAGCAGCAACAGCTGATTCTTGTTTACGCCATTGCGAGTAGAAAGAGGCGTTTCCACTGCCTTGCATTTGTATCGTTTGTTATCGGTATTAAAAAAATACACAAGCTTTCTAAATTCAAATTGTTATTTATTTTATTTTATTCTATGGAGATTATAAAACAGAATTAATTCTAGAATACAATGCTTAAAAGCCAGAGCAACTGTTGCTTTCAGGCTATTCAAATAGTATTGCCATTTTGAGTTAACAGCGGCGTTTACACTGCGCTGCGTTAAATGTTATCGGTATTAGAAAAACAATTCCTATTCCTATTTTCCATTACAAATCATTAAGGATCAAAATTAAACAAATAAACAACCGCTTTTCAAATGTAAATAGATTAAATTTAAATTCTTTCTTTACTTTCTTACTTTACAATTACAAAACCTTTATTATATTATTCATTTTAATAGCGCCGTCGTTCACGTTCGCTGCGTGCATCGCGTTCCCTATGATCATAGCGGCTGCCACGCTCCCGATCTCGTTCCCTTTCACGCTCCCGATCTCTGTCACCGTGACGCTCACGCTCACGATCCCGCTCACGATCACGATCCCGTCTATCCCGCTCCCGCTCCCTTTCACGCTCCGGCCTGTTCTCAGCGCGCGTCGCCTCTCTGCGGCGTTCGTAGTCATCGTGATTCTGCACATCCCTGTTGCGATCCCGATCCCGATTGCGCTGCCTGTCGTACTCCTCCAGCTCGTCGTAGTAGTCCCGGGAGCGTGCGTTGCCGCCGGCTGCAGTGCGTCGATCTCTGTCGCGCTCTCTGCTGCGCGACTTGGACTTGGAGCGACCTCGTCGTGGTCGCCTGGTGGATGAGGAGGAGCTATGCTGCTTGCGACCGGCGTCTGCCTGGTCGGCGTCCTTGGCGTCTTTGGCCTCGTCGTCGCTGGGCACCTCGTCGTCCAGATCCTCGTCCAGCACGGACACCTTGGGCTCCAGTTCGTTGTTCTCCTCCAGAATGGAGCGCTTCTGGATGCGGGGCAGGATGATGTCGCAGACGCGATCGTTGCGCAGCAGCTCGTCAATATACTCGTCCATATAGACGATCTCGAACTGCCCCAGTCGATTCTGGCGACGCAGCTTCCGATTGTCTATATAGAGCGGCTCCAGATATTTGTAGCAATCGATGGCGGCGCCGGTGAGACGCAAATAGAAGGCGCCCAGCGCTCGCACGTACTTGAACTCCTCGTTCTTGATGAACTCCACCACGATGTCCTTCTCCGGCTGGATCTGCAGCATCTTGAGCGTCAGACAGAGGAACTGCGTCGGCCTGATGTTGCCCCCGTACACCCCGCCCACAAACCGCAGCTCCATCGCCTTGTCCACGAGCAGCTCGGCGGTCAGCGCAAAGCACTGCTCCTTCCAGTACTTGGAGTCGTAGATCCGGGAGCGTATGATCTTCTCAATCAGATACTGCGGATTCGTGCCGTGCACGTTTTTCGCCTCCTTAACCGTGCGGTTTGCCATTTTTATGAATATTTATGTTTTGTTTTTATGGCATTCGGCTTGAGACTAACGCTAATCGATAATGGCTATCGATATATTGCCGGCTTCTTTCAGGGCTGCAGTCGAGAGTATTAGCAGAGTTCCACTGTTGCTTTAGTTGCGGGTTCGTGACTTGGCTAGCACAGCAGTGCTCCTCGCTTAACAGTCTGCTCCACTGCACAGTTTAAGAGCTGATAGTTGTAACGATGTGTGTGTGTGTGTGTTGCTGCTGCAGTGCTGCTAATCACAGTGCTGTGGCGGCGGTCGTGTGGCGCAGACGTCTAGTGGGTGCTCAATTGGCCATTGGGCTTATTATAATATTGACTGCTGCTGGTGTTCGATAAGAGCAATAAATATGCAAGGGTCATAACGACTCAGCATACCCGGATGAGGTTTTGAAATAAAATTGGTTAAGATTTTGTTAGTTTATATGCACCTACCAGTAAAAAATACCTGGTAACCCGATATCTTTTGTTCATTTTTGAGCTCAGCCCTTCAAACATACACCTCACAAGCAGTATAATTAATAATTATTACAGTTACATCCTTTCGTTAACGATTTTGCCTTAAAATTATAGTTAATTGCGCTTAAATTGCTGCATAGAATGCAAAATTATAAACCATTTATGTTGGATGCCAAATTATTTCGACGGTTTTTCATATGTATTTTGGCTATCTTTATTTGTTGTTAATAAACTATCTGTTTGGAATGACAAACTATGCTTAAACTAGGCTTGTAGTTAGTATACCCTCTCGGGATAATTTTCTAATCTAGTAAATAATTTAGTTGAACTTTTACGATTACAATTTTATTGGGAGGACCACTCATTGAGTGAGTACGTATTCCCCATGTATGGTTGCTGACGTAGGGACTCGTTGCTGGTCTGATGGTTGCCCACTGCGTTCCAGGGTTGTCTGGGAAATACATTCGAGTTAATATAGGAGGCGGGATTGCCGTTGTATCCCGGCGTTGAGTGGAAGTTTGAATGGTAGGGCGAGAAGTTAAAGTGGCCGTAGGGTCCGTAGTTATTAAGGTGATAATTCGCTGTTGATGGTGTGCTCTTATTGTCGTAATAATTATAATATTGAGGCGGGAAAGAATGCTGAACGTTCTTAGTGGCGAAATAGGAGTTCTCGGGGAACTCATTATTGGGGACAATAGAAGCCTGAGCCTGCGACGGCTGTGGGGGCTGAGGGGCGTGCAGTGCATTCGATTGCAGATTAATGGGAGCAGCATTATAGGGAGGCTCGATAATAGACTGATGCGCGTTTTGCTTATAGAGCTGCTGCTTCTGATATTCCGCATTCTCAGATATCTGTGTGTGCGATGAAGTCGACGTGGATGTTGATGTTGTCGGTATGTTGTCCAAACTCTGCGCTTGACTATTTGTGTTTTGTGGCTTTGGTTTCTGCGTGTCTTCCTGAGATGCCGTTTCAGTAAAAGGCAACTTTGTGGCATCTTTCTTCAAACATTCCGTGCTCGTTGCGCCATTCGTCTTCTGCTCTGTGGCATGCTCCAAGCACTTGTCTGAAATGAAAGCAGTTAGATCATCTAAAACTCCACGTCAACTGCTTGAAATTAATATTATTACCGTTGTCGGGGCTCTTGGGCTTCGGTGTATCCGTATCACAGTCGGACGTTATGTCAATGACATCATCTTTGCTGCTCTTCTCGGAATCTGCGCGCTTCGAGGTTGTCCGTATTGCGATGATCTTGCCGCTGTCCAGCTGCATGTAAATGCCCTTCGTTGATTTCAGCACCATCACACGTTGTCCGGCCTTGAGTATTATATTGGACTTCTCGGATGAATTGGTTGGTATTACAACATCTATACAAGAATTCGAATAAGGAGTTAATGCCTCGTGAAAAACAGAATACTGGATGCTTACCCAGAGGCAGCGTCATTTCCTGCGCCGTCATGCCTTGCCGCTGCCACACTTCAGCCGGAATCCAACGCGTCGAGCGTCCTCCACTGGCCACGTTAGTTTTGTCTTTTGTCTGTATGGGTTTAATCTAATCGAAGAGATAAAGCGTTGCTCCAAATGTTGCTTAATATTCTTTTTCACATGCTTACCGATGCCACGGGTCGCGTGACAACAGTTCCGTCCGCATTGTAAACTCTGTATTGCATTTTGCTTGAGGTGTAGGTCAACTTTTGATTAACGGAAGCCTTCTTTTCGGCCTCGTAGCTGCGATGGGCCTGACGCTTCTCCGCCTGCGAGAGTTTTCTGTCCTTCTGATCCACCAGCAGGCTCTCGTGCAGGAAAGGCTCCTTCGATATATAATTGTCGTGCAGTTCAATAATTGTGTTAATTATCGAGTCCAGATGCTGAGTTGGAGCCTGCACGGGCTCCTCTGTTGATTTAGTGGGCGTGGCAAGTGAGGCATTGGCATCGACATTACCCTCGACATTAGCATCGACCTTAGCATCGACATTAGCATCAGCATTGGCATTGGGTTCATTTGCTTGAGTTTGCGTTGTTGCCTCATCGGATTTGTGGCTTTCGCTCTCGACGCGCTCGTCATCGGAGCTGTAGTCGTGACACAGGTTGGTGATGTCCTTCATGGACAGATGCGCCTCGGGGTTGCACTCATCCACGATGCGATCCGACATGCCCTGCTTCTTGATCTGACGATCGTAGATCTTTTTCTCCAAGCACTTGTCCATGACAATGCGATAAACATAACATTGTTTGGTCTGTCCGTATCTGCAAGACACACGAGTAATTATTATTTTCTAATAGACGGTCATTTTAGCGGTTGCTAACCTATAAATTCTATATACAGCTTGTGTGTCGTGGCAAGGATTCCAGCTGGCATCGAAGATGATAACTCTATTCGCGCCAGTTAAATTAATTCCCAAAGAACCAGCTCTAGTTGATATCAAAAACAGTTTAATGTTATGATTTCTGTTAAACTCGTTGACCAGTCGCTCCCTTTCCTGCGATGAAGTGGAGCCATCCAAACCTGCTCAGAGGAAATAAAAGAATTTGTAAGCCAATCGTAGTTATTTCCATTAACGAAACACTTACGAAAGTAGGAGAAATTGCGGCACCAAAACTCTCCAGTGCCCGGTATAAATGTTGATTTTAGGAACCCTTCGATTAGATTCAATGTCAATAAGCTTTGACTGAACAACAAGATGCGATCGCCCATAAAAATGCTCTCCTTCATGATGCAAAAGAAGATTTCCATCTTCGGTGAACTCGATATTTGCCCAGATACATAGTTCTTCATAATATCCAGAGCCCAGGAACATGAGAATTCATCGTTTCGTTTGGTCTTTAAAACCTTTTTGGTCGCATCAATGCTAATACTGCTGACATTCTTTGAAACACTATTTTCTAGATTAACTGAACCCTCGGCGTTGACCGGGGGATTTACTGGAGCTGGAAGTATATGCCGTTCGACCGTCTTGATCTCATTGGTATCCAGATCAACGATTTCCGAAGAGCCTGTGATGTTCTCGAAGTCCTTGGACATGTTTGTATCCGTCTGCTTGATGGCCTCCACATAACTTGGCTTTTGCGGTATTGTCGGATCCAGCCAATAGTTCGATCTGCCCTCGTTGCTGTAGTTTCCATAGTTCAGTTGCTCCTCAGCTCTAAACGAAAGCAAAAAGGGACAGAGAAATGTAAGAATGAAGGTTTAATATGATGGTTTAATAGACAATTACCTTTTATGCAGCTCTGCGTTGCCGGAGCTATTGAAAACATCGCAATTATCCGCCGTTGTTTTGGGTAATCCGTTAAGATTGCCTGGATTTGTGGGCTGCGGCGTTATGGTTGTCGAGGTCGAATTGTTGACCACACATTGTATGGTGTCGGTAACCGAACTTGCTGGGGTCTTTGCCGGTTCCTCGTCGATCTCATCTAAATCTATATCAGTCTCACATTTCTTGAGGAAGTTGTACAGAACGTCCGGATGATTCCAGATCTTGCAGCAGACTGCAAACGCCTTTAGCGGATTGGGAAACGCCTTCTTTCTGACCACATCGGTCATGAATGTGTCGTAGAGCTTGCGCTGAAACGGCGTCATCTTCACCAGTATTACGTACTCCAGTTTCGGGGGCAGCGTGCTCTGCAACACGGTGTGCGAACGACGCTGCACGAAGCCCAACAACAGCGAATGCAGCACATGGGCGCGGTAACGCATCAGCTTGATGTCATCGGGCGTGGAGTCAACGCACTGACCATTTTGGATGGGGCGCTCGAACATGTTGCAGAACTCGGTGCGGGTGCCCAGATAATTGGGACGCACAAAGTCCACCATGCACCAGTATTCGAGCAGATTGTTCTGCAGCGGATAGCCAGTTAGGACGATGCGCCGTCGAGTGCGAATCTGCTTGAGGGCCAAGGAGATGCCCGCATGCGAGTTCTTGATGCGATGCCCCTCGTCGCAGATGACCAGATCCGGGCCGGGCTTCACCAGTGCCTCGTGCACCAGATTCATGAGATCCTTGCTGGTGTCGTGCCCGTCGTCGTAGCTGCGACCCTTCTTCTTGCGCGTGGTCACCAGCTTGAGCGCCAGCAGGCGGAACAGCTCGTAGCCAATGAGCAGCACGCCGCCCTTGTGCACCCAGTTGAGGATGACCTTGGCCCTAGCCGTGAGGTTCTTCTGCTGATCGTTCAGCACGAAGATGTCGAAGTTGCGAGCACGGATTTGGGGATCTTCGGAGTGACGGGGAATCCACATGTTGAACTCGCTGAGCCAGTTTTGCAGCGTGTTGATGGGCATCACGCAGAGGACGGTCTTGGCCGAGGTGTGTCTTAAGAATATATCACAGAAGGAAACAACTTGCAGGGTCTTGCCCAGACCCATGGAGTGGGCCAGTATACAGCCAAAGCCGCTCGATTTCTTGAATCTCCTTGTCGACTCGATGATATTGTCGTACAGAAACCGCACGCCGCCAATCTGATGCGGTTTTATCACCTTGGCTATCTGCGGTGCCAGGTGCAAGGTCTCCTCGCCCTCGGGATGCGCAATGTTGACCACCACGCGTCCAAACTCATCCGCCACATTGTACACATCCTTCACATGCAGACCGCTGTTTGTGGCATCGTCGCCCTCATTGTATTCCTCCTCGTCCTCCGACAGCAATATGCAATCGTCATCTGAGCTGTCGTCAATGGTGACCACCTCGTTGGAGGCTTCTGGGCTGGACTCCTTATCCAAATCGTCGTCCATGCTGCAGCTCAAGCTGCTGCTGTTCGACTCATCGCCGGAAACCGAGCCCAGATCATCCTCCGGCAGCTCAATCGATTCGTTTACAGCCGCCGGCAGCGTTCCCGCACTGTTGGAATCCTCTGCGTTCTCCAGCTTGAACATCCGAAAGAAGTTCTGCTGCACCACCTGCTTGCGGATCTCCCGCATCGATTTCTGCTGGCCTGCAACGCGAGCCAAACGCTCCGACTCCTCGCGCTGGGCGGCCAGCGTGGTTGTGTCCAGGTTGTTCTCATTCATCACATCGCGTATATTCTTGCGCAAGTGATTGGTTTTCTTCTCCTTATCTTTCTCCTTCTCTCTCTCTTTTTCTCGCTCCTTCTCCTTCTCCTCGCTGCTTAGCAGACCCTTCTTGCTGCCGCTGCTCTCGTCTTTGTTGGCAGCGTTCTTGCGCTTCTGTCCATGAGGCGCCTCTGTGGGTAGGGCGATCTTTGTGGCCAACTCCGCCATGCTGTCCATCGAGCTGTACGGCTTCAGTTCCCCGGACACCATGGTGCAGGGCGTAGCAGCATGAGCTGTGCTACAGACTGTTTCTATTGGCTGTGGTTGATGCTGCGGCAGAGGATGAGAATGAGACTGAGAATGAGTCTGAGAATGTGGATGAGGATGAGACTGAGGCTGCGGCTGCGGCTGCTGTTGAGGATGAGGCTGAGAATGAGACTCAGGATGAGTCTGAGGATGAGGATGATGCTGCGGCTGAGGATGAGACTGTGGCTGTTGTTGAGGATGACTCTGAGGATGCGACTGTGGCAGGCTGTGGTTCAGCAGCAGCTCCGGATTATTTAGCATCATAGCGGATGGCTCGTAGTTGTAGACATTGGGCATGGCGGGCATCGGGGGCATTTGGGGCACGGGGGGCATCGGGGGCACGGTCACAGGCACAGGCACTTTGTGTTGCATGAGTTGTTCGTCAAATAAATTTGAATGCGGAACAAAGGGCTGATTTCCATTTTCCATGTTAAGGTCTTTTATCTGCAAATGGAACGAAATGTTGACTGATTATATGGGCGATATAAAAAGGGATTATCAGCCAAAAACAGCTGATTACAATTCCGTTCTGTAGAAATCCATATTTGCAAACAAATTATGTATGTTTCATAATACACACACGCACATACATGCATGCCCAACATGTAAGTATGTATGCATTGGTATTTTTCGTATTCCCAAAAAATACCTTTTCCATCTGCATAATTAATCACACACACACACACACGCACGCACGCATACACGTACCCACTCACACACACACACACGCGTACTTGTATTTGCAATTGAGATTCATTATTTAGTTGATTTGTTTATTCTGCCTGCATGTACATACCTATATAAATCGGTGTTATTTATAGAATATTCCTTTGAGCAGCGTTTAAATGCACACGTTCAGCAAATGCTTCTATGCGTAGGGATTAGCATCTTGCATGCACATATTTTATGCGCTTTAGCATACACAAAACATCCGAAATTAAACCCGGCGACTTAGATTAAGAACAAAATCTTTAGTTTTCCATCTGTGTATGCATACAGATATGTATGTATGTATGTCCGTACGTTTTTGAGAATGTACGTATGTTTCTGTCTGCACGGAAACGGCCGTATTATCGAGTATTTGCTGTTGTTGTTAACGCTTGCACATTATTCCGGATTTCAGATAATCAATGATCATCAATTGGGGGCTTATTAATAATACTTTTAGAGCACAATTCAAATCGCTTTTCATACGATAAAAATATGTATATCTATTGCATTCTATTTAATTACACATACGTACACACACAATCATTGCAAACCTATCGATATATCGTTCATCACTTGTTTTGTGCACGACACAATTGAATGCCGCACGATGCGTTACGTTTCCATTGTTGCGAAATAAATCGAATGATCGATAAATTTTGTTTAAGAAAAATGCGTATTCCGATAATATTATTTATTTGTAATACAAATGTTAATAATAATTTATTTGTAATGAAAAATAAGTGTAATTTAAAATACTACATATTTTAAATAAAAAAATTCACATATTCTTTGATGTATAAAATTGTTATTCAAATAATTATTTATTTATTATTATACTTGAAATATCGAATACAGAAATCTATAATTTTAATATGCCACATTATTGTTTGGCAACAAGTTAAATTTATAAATTTTACAAAAAGACGGTTTATTAATATTTACAGGGTAGTTTGCATAAACAGCTTTATTGCATTTAGTTAGACACGGAATTCTTCAGAGTACGTCATGGAGAAATTGTTGAGGCATGCAATTTTATGGTCCAGAGCTCAGACAATGTTATCTTCAACAATTATGGTCAAATAAAAAGTAAAAGATGCGATGTTATGTCTTGCTGTGTTAAGATTAACTGCAGTTTTCGAAAATACCCTATTTGAAATTGATGTACAGATACTTAATAATTTGTCTTCTAAAACCAAATGAATATAGTTTTGTAAAATTTTAAGAAAATCGTTTGTTTGAAACTGTTTAAACTAGTTTTACTTAAAATTTTGTTATATAATACCTAAAACAACAGGGTATATTTAAGTTGGCAACACTAATTGAAGTGTAAATACTTCAGATCTGTATTTCACTTCTTTAGTACATTACTCTTTTATCTGTTGCAGTGGAAAGTCTTGCAATATGCTCGGAAAGTTACTGCGGTCTATAAAATTTGTATTCATCAGCATAGGTAAGTCCTACTTCAGATATTCAATTTTAATTTATATTTTCAAACAAAATCTTTATTAATTTTATTGCAGAAATAATTATATTTATTGTTGCTAATACACAAATATCATCTGGCAATGTTCGACATCAAGCAGGGGTATGTATAAGTTTAATTAATTTTGCATTTCTGCAAGTAAAAAATTTATATAAAAGAAAAGTTTCTTAATGTGTATAGTAATAATATATTACTTTATTATATTTCAGATTTGGTCTGTTGATCCACAGGCATTTTATATGTATAACCAAAAAGCCAGCAATCAAGCTAGTAAATTTAGAAAACTCTATTGGTACGCCCTGAGACATCCGATGGCTTCGATCAGAAAGCAGCGCATGATTAATCTACCACCCAAGCCGTTGTATCAAACTACACCGCTAGAAATGACTGCACCCTTTGAAAATCCTTTGAGGTAAGTTCCATTTGCTAAAAATTATACCATATACTATCGATTTAGCCCTGTCTGACTGTCTGGATGACCGCTGAGATTTCCAAAACTATATATGCTAGAGAAGCCGTTTTGGTTGCTATATGTAGGTGTATTCAATACGAAGATCAAGTTTATTTCAAATCGTTGATGCCACGCCCCCTTTACGCCCAAAAATCAATAAAACTCACATAACATACTTTTGGCCTAAAAGTATGCAACAAAACGTATCTTACCAAAATTCACAATAAAACTTGCAGCTACTTGTTGAGTCAAAAAACTGCGCCATAAATAAAATTACTTCTAGTGGAGATATCGGTATGAAATTTGTACAAAAAATCTAACCAAGCGAGTAAAATAAGTAGCATCGAAAGATAAATCTCTCTTCATTTATTATTATTAAGCATAAACTGAAATTACTTTAAGTGGGATAGATATTTTAATGCTATAAATTTTAGATATTAAAAGTTCATTTCAGTAATCAATTAAATTCTGTATGTCAAATTTGAATTTATTACCAAAATAATATTTTAATTTTAGAAGTACTCTACGCAATGTCTACGATGGGCCATTTGCAACGCACAGTGTGTCAAATTTTATGCCTTCTATTCCCTTAACTATGGCACCAACACCAATTCCAAAGACTCGAGTATATACTAGGGTCCCGCCCATCATTAAGCAACCGGAATTCCAATTCCCCCTTGAGGAAAATAAAAGATGTGTTGAAAAGAACGTCACAGCTCCGGATATAGTCTACGGATCGACTCGGCATAGTTCACCATCGCTCGATAGTTATGTTTTTAATCATTTTGAGACTACAACTGAAAAGCCCTACGTTCCATTTGTATCGCATACCTATTTTACGCTGGATGATGTTATTATGCCTGGCTCTTCAAATAACTTGTATTATCAAACAGAAGTCAAGGACAAACAACCTCAGCAACCTAGCTTGCTCAACGATTCGGTATTTTTGCAAAAAAGAAATGTTATTAGCAATGTAACGGTATATAATGCTGCACCAGAACTTAAGACTACGCCAAAAACCACCACAAAAAAACCCACAACAACTTCGACAATTTCGACAACGGCCCTAATGGAAACCGAAGTACGAACTGATCAAGAGATTAGTAAGCCCGATATCTTGCCATTTAATCAATCTCTGCGTGAAGGCAATTTGTTCATACCTACCTCGATATATTCAACGAATCAAACCCCAACAGATGTGCAAACATTAGCTAATGATGAACCCTGTGAAACTTGTGTGAGAACTACACAAAAACCTGAAAATACAACAGCAAATGAAATTGTTAAACCATTACCTGTGAACGAGAATAATTTTATAAGGAAAAAGAATGTAACTTTTTTGAATTTCCTGACACCAAAGTTCAAAATCAGCCAGAACTATAAAAAATTGAATCTATCCAAGTCTCACCAAGTCGCATCCATCAAACCTACTAAAATTCCCACCCCATCTGCCGATATAAACCCCACAAAAAAGACACAATACAAAGCTAGAAGAAACCGAACCAGCCATATATATTTAAGGCGTAAGAAATTGGATTCGAATACTACAAGATCCAATGCTATTAAAGTTGAAGAAACCAAAATAAATGAAGCGAAAATTACTAAACCGCCAATCAAAGTAGTAAAACACCAAAATATAACAAGTCCCGAAGTAAATGTCAGTATTCGCATACCGAAAAAAGTAAAGAATCATCGTATTCCCGAATCTAATACTACTAATAGTACTACTATAATTGATAATGCCGCCCATGCAGGAGAATCGGCCATTATGACCATATCTAATTCGAATATCAAATACTTAAGAGGAAGAAACAAGAAACGTTTGCCCACAACAAACATGTTAAATCATGCGGATTTTATACATACTACGGGCATGCCTCAACTGCCAATTGAGGTATATTTTACTAAACTAAGCAAAACCTAGTTATACCCTGTGTAGCACTCAACTCAGTCTATCCGCTGCACATATTATGTTAAAAACTGAAACACCTGTAAAATTTGTGAAATAAAAATGTATTTTTAACTTGGAATAATTTCAATAATTTGGTATTCTATTTTTGAAACTGATGCAAAGGGTATAATTATTCGTCACTAAATATGTAACGCATTGTTGTACTTGCCAAGGCTAAAAGTCTCTCTACCATATCTTATAGATGTCATATCAGCATACGGTTAATCACATTTTCTCAAAATATATCTTTTCTAAATTCATTAAATATATTTTCATACGCCCCGACCAAATTAGGTGCATATCGAAAAGGCATATATACCTATATGTATGTAGGTATATTTATTAATATTCGGTATGGCTGCAGCATATTAATAATTTCAATATAGGAAAACAGCCGAGCAATGCCGCTTACTACCCACATGTAAAGGTACAGCATACATACATACATAGAATCATACAGCATATTCAATTATAAATCATCTATTTTCTATTTTTATTTACTATATTGCATATAAGTATGTACAGATCTAAATATACATACATACATAGTATATGTTTGTATGCCTACACACACGTTTATTTGCAATTATTAGTCAGTGTTTGTATCCAACAACACGCATATAGATACATATATGTACAAGTATATGTACGTGAGTATTGTTTTCATATAAACACACACATACACCCCTGCACATATCTCACTGTGATGTATTTATGTATAAACATGGCACAGTGTGCTGCAACTATGCAAGCAATTGATCAAATCAAGTATATATATTTAATATTATTATAATTATATTATTAATACAAATGAAAATATTTAATCTAAAAGTCGATAATCTTGCAATAATAGAGACTTCAGAGAATTAATTTCAGTTGTGTAATATATATCTACCCAATATTATTATTCATTACTGTAAGAGATTAACGTGAATTTGATTTACATCTGTTAAGCTGCCGTTCACTTGCTGTTAACGTTTTCTGTTAACATTGGATACATGTTAGTGGCAATGTAACAGTGGCGGCCAAGCTAGTAGGACAGATTGCATTTTTCAAATATCTATTTTATCCATTCGTATTCACAATCGAAGTTTCACAATCGTTAATTGAATTAAAGTTTCGCCTGTTCAAAATTAATTATACTTAACTTAAAAATAATTTATAAATGTAATATATAAATAACAACATTTTAATTAATTATAAATATTTCGAATATTTGATATACTGTGCACTGTTGCCTTGTGGATTTGATGTATATAAAAATATGTATGCATATGCATACATATATGTATGACACATTTATGTATGCGTCGGTATGTATGGGAATGTATTTATTTACATTTCTACGTATTTATGTATATGTATTCGGGTAAATCCATAAAAATTATTGAAATATTTTCAAGTTCAAGCTTTGCCAAAGGACATAACTTAGAATTGAAGACTCTAAATGGGGAAATGGCAAATAGTTAGAAATCATGCGAAATTAATTTAAGTTCTGGTATCATTTCGTACTGGTTACGAATCTGTCGACGAAAATCGCTCGATTATATTCATGGCTTTATTGCTGTAGTATTTCTTACGCAAAGTGTATTCTGTATTTTCTTGTTGTGCCGTGTGCATTCACAAATATAGACTACCAGTGTACAGCATCTTTCCAGTTTAGTCGATAGTGTCTTTGACATACAGGAACTTTACAAGTGTACCTTTGTCGGTATGTATGCACACCATATAGTATAGCAACATAGAATTATGCTTATGAATATTGCAGAAACATAGAGCAAAATGCCGTTCGTCCCGGTCGAGACTCCCAAGTGCCCCGCATGCGGCAAATCCGTGTACGCCGCTGAAGAGCGCGTCGCCAATGGCCACAAATTCCATAAAACTTGCTTTAAGTGCAGTAAGTAATCGCAGTGAACCAAATATGTATACGGATATATAACCGACGTACTCTGATTCTAAAAGGTATGTGCTCCAAGGCCCTGGATTCGACAAACTGCGCTGAACACGAAGCAACCCTGTTCTGCAAAAACTGCCACGGACGCAAGTACGGTCCTAAGGGATACGGATTCGGCGGTGGTGCTGGATGTTTGTCAACTGACGACGGCTCTCATTTAAGAAAAGAGTAAGTAAATCCAATATTTTTATTAAACAAATAGCAAGATTTCCATATAAATTGCGTGCATATACATAAATTTCCATTTTCATTAATTTACAAATTTATTTTCGCTCTCTCTACTTGCAGTTAAATACGGTTCCTGATAGTTTTCATTTGTTTAACTTCAAGAATTAAACAACAACAAATGTGTTTTATTCTATGTTAAAAAATTATTTTTGTATTCATTTTCAAACAACACTGACTGTAAATTAATAAAATGAAATTTTAAAGTAGCACTTAATAATTTATAAACAAAAACAACAAAGCCCACAAAATTGGTTTTTATTGATAAATTTTAGCAACAGCTGAACGATTATCAGGAATAATTAACTAATTAAAACTTGCCGAATTATTGGTACATTAACAATGTTTTATGGTACCATAATTTTATTTAATTAGCTAGAAACAACCTTGAACTTATGGGGAAAGTATAGGCTCTGTATAATAAATACCTAAAAATTGCGGGGGTTTGTCAAGAATTTGGCAAGGCTTAAATTTTTAGCATAATATAGAAAATTTGTGGTTGTTTCTTCTTCGACTAGAAGTGCTTCGACCCACATACCTGCATTGTTTGCACTGGAAAATTAGAAATACTCGATATATGTATACATATGTATGTATATAGATATAAATATAAGGAACGAAGGCATAGTTCGTGGAATTGTTTGACGATCATGGTCTATTTATAGCGCATGTGGACACAGTGTCTACCAAATGTCTGCTCCCCTGCGCCTGCCTCGCAATGAGCACAGAAATTTGAAGTGTTTATTCAAAATACGACATATACTCATACTATATTTACTGATTCATACGAACTAAAAGTAAAACAAGTATAATATAATATCTATTTTCGGTTTCACTGATAGTTTTAGCATATAGGGTTTCGATCTTGATTAATATCAAAGAAACATATTCAAAATGAATCGCTATAAACCAATTAAAAGCATTCGTGAACGAGTTTTTTTTATTTATTTGTATTGTATACATTGTATGGGCCATCTGTTTCACACAACTCGGAAATAGATAAGCAACGAACTGAAATAGCTTCAACAAATGTAGAGCTTCATCTGACCTACTCGAACTTTAATGCGCATTTTTTAGATTTTTCAAAAAGGGCGTGACCATTTTCTCGAATGTGATTCAATTACAATACTATCCGTCTAATAATAAGTTTGATTTTTATTATGCTTACCGGAACTGAGACCTGGGGTCATAGTTTAACCTGACCTGATTTAATCATCTAAAAATAACCGAAAAGGCGCAACGATTGGAATGCATTTTTGAAATCATTTATTGAACAATAAACATTACTATCTTTACTATCTAAGGAAATTTAAGCTTCTGTGTCATCATCGTCATACTGATCGTCCATATCTTCATCTTCGTACTCCTGATCATCGTGGTCGGAAACGGCGGGTTTCTTCTGCTTGCTTAGCAGCCATTCCTGGTAGGCCAGCTCTTCCTCAATCGTGGGATCCGATGATTCAATAAAGTCCTCTGCGCTATGAGGAAACTCTTCCTCAACTTTGGGCAGATGATTGAACGGCATGTTACGTCGATAAAACTTATGACCCCAGCCCAAGTATACCGACTCACAAGTATCCTCAAAAACAAACGTAAATGCTCCGGGCCAAACATTCGATTGCAAAACTAGCAAACGCTCTTTCAAATTGGTATAATTGCTTGTAAATCGGACTAACCACGGTACAGGGCATTCGGGGTTTCTGTCATTAACACACGATGACAACATATTGGGACCAATTTCCGGCTGTGCAAATTCGGACATCTCCTCTTCGCCCATTTCCTCTTCTTCGTTCTCATCCTCCTCTTCGACCTCCTCTTCCATTTCTTCTAAAAGGCGCATTTTTAAATATAACGCCAGAGCTTTCTCGCGTTCCTTTCGAGCATTTTCTTCATCATACCACACAACACGTCCCTGGTTTAAAATATTTGATCTGACATGAACCCAAGCATCCGACATTGCTAGCAATTTTAACGACTCCAATTCAAATTCTTCGTTTTTTAACAGCATAATATCATTGTCTAAATAATAACTTAAATATTTATATTGAAACAAGCTAAAATTCCAAATTAGGTTTACCTATTTCGTCTTCATCTTCGTTAAAATCGTCTTCTTCTTCCTCCTCCTCCCCTTCCTCTTCGCCATCATGAGTTTTCCCATCAAAGAGATTCTTCTCCTTCTTTGTCATCTTCCGATAATATCCCTGAGGCGCAATATGGGTGCCGGCTGTAATGCGCGCAATCATTGCCCGTAAATAATGCTTTTCTTTGCCAGGAAAGCAGGGATATGATATTACATCAGCCTCTAAATCGCCAGTAAAGAATTTCTTGATTTGCCTGGAAACTACAATTTGACGGGGTGTTACGATAGGAAGCTCAATCCAATCATCGTATAAGTTATTAACTACAAAATAGGAAAACCTGTTACAGCCAAGACCAATATACTCGGGTGGAACATCGTAGAACTCCACTTCATTGACTAATGGCACCGGCTCAACCTTCGGTACCATCTTTTCTAATTCACTGGCAGAGAAATTTTCCCAACCATAAATTCCCGGTGTTAGTTCTGGCCCGATGTGCGCAGCTTTTGGCTTTGGCTCGCGGTTCTTTTGCATCTGGTATGGCAGTTGCCTCTCTTTGATCTCCTCTTCCATCATCGTTAGGCGGGAATTGATTTCATCGCGGGTTAGCAACGCTTCTACAATATAGTAAGAGCTCTTTAGCCCATTAATGCAGCCCCAAAATCTGCACTGGTGTATGGATGGATGGGTCTGCAGACGATTTATGGAGCTGGCCAGTTGAAAGATATCGTCTTTGCTAATATTAAAACCAGATTGGTTCCAATAGAATTGCAACTGCTCGACACGCTCGTTAAATGAAATAAATCGACGCATTGAATCGTCCAGCTGAATTCGCAGTTCCCCTTCATCATAGTTTTCGTCTTCGCCCTCACCCATGCCGAAATCCATTTGTTCATCACTGGGTAGCTATAAAGACATGAATATAATACATTAAATCGACGAAATTTCGATTCCTTAAACGTACCTTAATTGCATGTAATATTTTCCTGGCAGGCCGATACATGCGACTATCGGTAAAAACACCGTTAGGGGGAAAACGTTCTGGCACGTGAAACTTTTGTTCGCGCACATTTCGGCTGAATTCCTCAAAGAAATCGATAACATTGGGTGGGCGTTCGTCGATGACTCGTTTTATAATGTCACCCAAGTGATCAAATCTAAAGAATGGAGTATACCGATAAATGACGGTCACATATAATTTTATTGGTTATCGAAAACGTTGAAGATTCGAAGGATACTTACAAATTGTCCCCACTCAATGTGCTGTATTGCTGAAGTATTGTTTTAGCAACACTCAGTTCATAACCAATTTGTGGGGGGTCAATGGGTACTTCATGAGGAAATTGGGCATCGGAATTGAATGCCCCCATGGATATGGTGGTACTTGAAGATGAGGATGATGTTATTATGTTGGAACATTTAGGCGATATTTCAGCCTGTTCCTCTTGAGTTTTGGCGGCATGTTTGGTTTTGCCAGTTGGCTTTTTCGAAGGTTGAATATCGGAACGATTACTTGAAGTTGAGTCGAATGAAATATCTGGGCAGCCAGAGTAATCGCTATCCATGGCGATGTCGAGCTTTATATATTATATTGAAATTATTTTTGCTGCTATATAGTTTGCCTAAAGAATATACTAAATACACTAAATATCAATCAGAGTAATTATTACGAAATTATAATGCTCGCCAGCTATGTTATACATTGAACAAAACTAGATTGCGTGCAAATGGCTAATGGACTTCCCAGGATATATATAAAGGCCTCACATGTATTGATTTACCTGCAATCGCTTCAAAATGAACGCAAAGAAGTATCTGAATTATATTAAATTAAATTTATTTAATGTCAAAACGTAAGTGAATATCAATTTCTATTGGATGGAATCTCAAACAAGTCGAATTTCAGGATATTTCGGATATATTGGATGTTCATCATCGTTTTAATGTTGTATTTTTGTATAGTTCTATGTATAACTATGGTGACAAAGTTTAATACCGATTCTGTGAGTATGGGGGTAGTTACGAACTATATCCAATGGACAAATACATTTCCGGCCATTAGTATTTGTTTAATTAAAAACAAGACGACTGACGAGTTCATACAAGGTATAAAGCAACGACTATCAACTGAGAATGTAGAAAATGGATTTTTGAAAAACGCCTTTGAATTATTATTTTTGAGCCCAGAAAATAACAATGTAAAAGCGGCTTATTGTAAAGGTTTAAATCAAACGTGTGGCATTGACATTCTTGGTATAAGAAAACAGGTAAATTACTAAATTTTTCCGATTAAATCTATGTAAATAATATTAAAAATTCTGTCTTAGTTCCTTGCTACTAACTGTACTAGTTTTGTCAAAGAGATATATTTCGGCGATGTTTTGGTGGATAATTGCGAGAAATTATTTAAATTCCATTACCTGGAAGTTGGACACTGCTTTCTAGGCAACAATTTGCTTGATTAGTAGGTATTTACATTTACGGAACATTTGATCTCAACATTTATTAATTGCAGCAAAAGCATGTTCGATTTGCCGTTAAGATACGCAACCGTGGATAAAAAACCGGATCTCAAAATAGTATTGCAGAGCAATAAAATTTACAAATACAATGTAAGTACACCTAAAGAAGAAAACGGAAGAGGCATTACTAGATTGTTTAAATAATCTTATTAAATACATATATGTATGTAGTGATGACTATAATTTACGTAGCTATTTTTATTAATTTTAATACTCGTACAAATTGTGCTATTACGTTCAGCTTTATATTCATAGTCCCGAGGATTTGCCCTATTTCAATGCCGTCACTACGCCTATCGGTGCCAGACCCACAACGCACAGTTTTTACATCGAAGAGATTTACAACGACCCTGATGTAATTAATGAAAGTGTTAAGCAACGCAATTGCAAATTTCCCAACGAAAATAAAGATCCAAAATATAAATATAGGTACGATTACCAATTATCTGGAATAAATCTATATATATAGTATACGTATATTTTAGCTTTTCGACTTGCATGAACTCCATTAGAAACAAAATGGAAATGGAACTCTGTAATTGTACATTTTTTCGGCATGCACCAAGTAAGTTTATGCCAAAATCTTAGTTTATTTTCTTATTTAACCATTGTTTATTTTTAGATCAAACCTATTGTGATATCCATGGTATGCATTGCATGCAAAAAGGTAGCGATAAAACAATGATAACCTAACTTTCAAATAATTAATCTATCGTTTATTTATCTTTAGAAAATTTGTCCAATAAAGTGAAGGAGCATGTTGGAGATAAAATGGCTTGCTTACCTTCCTGCACGGAACAGCAGATAACGCACGTTGGGTAAGTTCCTACAATAACACCTATTCCGTAATAATTCTATAATATATCTGCTGCCTTGCAGATCTTGGGAAGTAGGACCTGAACAAGACGATATAAGCTTTGTCATCGAAATTATCAGACAGCCTGCAGCTAGATTTTATCGCACAGTTACACAAACCAGATTAGATTTACTCGGTAAGGCAATATAGTACAACTAATGATGTCATTAAGTATTATTTCAAAATTTTTCAGTTGGATTCGGCAGCATTCTGGGACTGTTTTCTGGTTTATCCTTGTTGAGCTTATTCGAGCAAATAATATTGCTGCTTCGCACAATAAAGGAACTGTTTGATTAAGGATTCGTTTGGCAGTATGAAACAATTGCGTGTTGTGGATTTAGAATATTAATTTCAATTTAATTTGTTAATACAATTTTCGACAGCTTGAAACAAAGCACCAGTTTACACTCTATACTGGAACAATACACAAAATGACCATTTATTCAATTTATTAGCATCGATGACTTAAAGACGATAATAATTATAATTTATACGAGATGTTTAACAAATTAATTATGTCACAATTTGATACAATTTTCAAAAACTTTGATACACCTAAGTATATATGTATGTGTGTATAGCTTATGTACTTTCACATCGAACCGAATTTACATTTAATAATGAACAAGTTCGGCAAATCCAAATAAACCATTATTAAAACTATTCTATTAGATTGAATTAGCGCTCTACAATGCTTCGAATGCTTAGAATAATAAAAATGATACCCTAGTCCGCCTCGCATCTCCCTTGGCTCTTCGAGCCATCCCGTAATGTCACATACTCCCCTCGCTGCTGCTCGTTGTTCCTTTGGAATCCCCCATGCCCCCCGCGACATTATCATCTCCACGCACAGAACCAGACGTGAGTCCTCCCGTTATTCCAGTTAAATTTAATTTGTACTAGAAATAGAGAAACAGAACATATTAATTACCAAATTCAATACATAGCGTCATTAAGTTTTTATGAAATTTATGACAAGCGATATTGTGTTTGATTATTTTAATTTAGCTCTATTTGTCCTTATGTAATTTACGGAATTTTTCTACTGACTTATATTTATTTTTATTAGCAATAACTTGGACGAAAGAGGATTAAATTGTTGTTACCGACCATTCCATCGTCTTACTTTGCTTCACTTTGGGTAAATTGGCTTTCCTATATGGATTTATTTGTGAAAATTCTATCGAAGTCGATCGGACAAAAGTATAGTTTGCAGTTTTTAGATAAAGAACAATAACCTATGTGTTAATGTCATGCATCTTTCGGAATTGGTAAATAAAACATTTTTCAACATAAACACATATTTAGAAAATAATAATTTAATACGTAACTTCATTAAAATTTGACATATAATATATCTAATGACTTTACCTTATTGGCGCACTCAAAACATTTCGATACAACTTTATTAATGACATTCATAAGATTTTTTGTCTCCCTTATGACATGATCCACCTTCACAAATGTTGCAGCTTTGCCCACTGTATGATCTTTAACGGTAAATTGCAGAGCTTGGACAAAAGTAGGCACTCTATCTAATATACCCAGCAGATCCTTCTTGTTATCACTTGCCGGTACCTGTAAGGAACAAAGAAATTTAGCAAATCGGAAGAGGTGTAGGTGAAAATCTAAAGAACAGGCATAGAGTTCCAATCTATATATTCCTCGAATATTAATTAATAATTCCTAGTAAGGTAAACTCATTACCTGATATGAAAAATGGCGCAGGACTTTATAAAGTCGATTGGCCTCTTCAGCAAAGTATTCCGCCTGCGTAAACAAATCCTGGGTCGTCCGTAGCGAACCGCTGCCTTTCGTGAACTGATACATGAGGAAGGCCATAGCCGACATGTTCTTGGCTCGCTTTAAAATATCATTGTCGTCCGATAGGTCCTCCGTCCATTTTGATTGCGTTGTATCCCCATTATTTTTACTTTCTATTCCTGAGTAGTCCACCATTTCGCCATCGTCGGTTGCAGGTACATATGGTTTTGATGATTTAATTGTGGTTTCACATTTCTAAATGCAGCAACAATTAGTGTTATTAAATTATTAAATTATGGGTTTATACCTACCTCAAGTTGGGTTTCCGCCTCAGCCTTGGATGTGTCCACCGTGACAAGTATCTTTTTGGCAATCATTGAAATCTCGTTGATGAGCCATTTCCACATGTCGAGAAATGATTCAAAGTTTTCGTTGGCTGCACTGCTGTTCGTATACTTCCACAATATCTTGGCGGCAATAAACACTTGAGGTCCGTAAATTCTTAAGTTTATCGCCAGACATTTGGCATGGACCTGAAGTCTTTCGGTTGGCGCTATATGCTGCAATAATTTGCATATATCAAAAATGTGATCACAGCAATCATGAAATTTGTTCGAACACTGATTCAGATTCTCCAGATCGTGCGTGACGGCCAACATATGAAAGGATTTCACAATCTTTGTGCACAGCTTCAGAGATTCATTAAAGTCGGCTATTTGACTGGACACCGATATAACCAGTTGCTTGCACAACTCCTCCAGACTAGAAAGTATACCGATTTCGGGCTCTCTTCCCTGCACCTGCATGCGGGGTCCGACATTATCGTGCTGTTCCTTAATCAGATGATTCAGATATATGTCAAACTCCAGTTTACAGTTGTCGCAGTTGGCCAGAATGTTTTTGCGATGCTCGTGACTGATATAGGGGGAATCCGTAAAGTCATGGGCCTTCTCAAACAGTTTATCGAATGCCACAACAAGTTCTTCTCGTAGATCGAGACTCTCGTAGGATAAGTGCTTCTTGAAGTTCTTATTCTTGACAGCCGGAGCTAAATTCTTGTCTTTGGGGTAAATATCACTTTTCCAGTGCTCCTCATTGAACATGGAATAAAATGTATCTGGATTGTTGTTGCCTTCGCTGTTGCTGTTGCAGTCGTATTTGCTGGATTGCAGTTTATACTTGCGTATAAGATTGATGATACGCTTTATTGTCGTGTATATGCTCTCGTTCTCATAGTTGGAGTTGCAGCGGGCATTGCGAAATGCCATGTGTTTGGCCGAATCGAAAATACTATCCTTTATAACGAAATGTATCAGGTCCATGGCTCGTCGGATTTGGCAAAATACGGTATCACGATTCTCCTTAACTATAACACAATCACTGTGAATCAGGCTATTCTTCGATGATGTCAGTAATATTGAAATCGATTTCTCCAATATCTGTCGCGCCGAAAACATTTGCGCCCTCCGGCGCTCCTCCTTGAACGAGTTCTGATGTTGGCCAGTCAGATAAATCAATTCAATCATTTCCGTTCCAAATATTGAAAACGCGCGCACAAACTCTGTAAAGTTCATAACGGATTCCAATTTCTCCAAACTCTCCGACGCTCGCTTTTTGGCCGTTAACAGTTTCTTGACGACGATAATATCGACCAGCAGCAGAATTCGTGTTATCGATGACAAAAGCGATCGTGCCGCCAACACAATGGCGCCATAATCTTTTAACGGCTCGATATGGTGTCTAAGCTCCATTCCACTCAAGGGTGAAAGATCACATAAATGTTCGATGGATTTCCCTAAACATCAAGTAATTAGCGTTATAAATAGGAATGATAAACACATATATAATTGACAAAAACCTCACCCGCATCTCTCGCTTCCTTGGCCGCTTCATACATATCCGCTTTAATATCAGCATTTTCCTCTGCAATTATTTCCCCGATTGTGATAAACCGTTCCACAGCCGTGCTCAATGAATGTCCAATGTTTCCAAATGTTGACATCATTTCCTCATTGTCTATATCCCGCATTCGGTAGCGCTGATTCTATACAATACAATCAAATCGATAAATCTTAATGTTTATAAAAAAAAACGCAATGTAACGGTAGACAAACTGAGGTGTGGCAACACCTCCCAAATATCTAGATATATATGTACGTTTGTATAGGTGTACACATGTAATTTTACAAATGTATACATACAAACCAATATGAGGATTTGAATTATTTTTATTTCAAGTCAAGTCTGACTTTGAGCCGGTGGCAATGAACTTACATTAATATCAAGCGACGGCGGAGATAATCCATACATCTCGATATAAATATTTGTAACTAATTTATAAATATATTCACAATTCACAGATTAACAGTGAGGTCTTATTTATTTAAATATTGATTTTTCACTAACAAATTAATCACGTCAAACATTTAAAAGCCATGTTTAATTTAACCTTGAGTATTTTACAATCCAATAAAGTTTCCTATTTGCCTTTTAGGCCCACAAATCCTGCACGAAATTTGCTGATTGCTAAAACCTTGCCTTTTGTATGATAAATGAATGGATGTAAGTATATACATATGTCTGTAAACACGGATGTTCCTACACACACACACACGCACACGCACACATGCAGCAATTATTATTCCGTTTGTGCTGCGCAAACATTACGGCGCAGAACGCGACAGTGTTGGAAAGCGCTGTGTTTATTTGACCCTGAGCTTGAATTTCGTTTTCGTTATTTGCAACAGCTTAAGAGAATAAATAAAATGAAATAGGGAAGGGTTCGAAATTTCTATCAAAAATATTTTAATACGATTTGTAAACACACGTACCATGTGTAATTTGTAGTTTCCTAGCTGAAAGCAATTCGCAACTTGCTATCGATAGGTTTGATTTGCAGACGCCAGTGTGGAGGAAGGCCATCAATGCAAATTGTTGCCGGTTGATAGGCTCAGTTCGATAGGTAAATCGATAAGCCGTTAGCATAACAGCTGTTGAGCCGTCGATTTGATAACCTCAAGTAAAGTATTGAATATGAAATAAAACTAATAATAACTTAAAAGAATCGCTTGGATGCAAGACACCCATGTCATTAGCTCGACTTTACAGCTGTTTGTCAAATAACCGATACCCAATCAGAATGTTGCGAGGACCAAAGATCATATGCCTAAGTAGATGGTACCACAGAGATCGGCCATGGACGTCTATAATGCAGCGGCTATATGTCACACAAGTCGAGGTCCACAAGTACACCCCTCCGGCTATACAGAGAGGCCACATTACACGAGCTGTGCATCAAAGTAGCCAACAGCAGCAGCAGCTCCAAAGCAGCTCCCAAACAGCTCCCAAAGGCAATGAGCCTAAAAGGGGACCTGAGCACCTGGAACGCGCCTACGATGTGCTGCAGAACACTCTTCCGAAATTGTTTGTGGAACCGCTGGACTATTCGATCTACAGCCCCAATCTGATATTCCAGAACAACATCACCGGCAAGCACACAGTGGGGCTGTATCATTTCGTCAAGCAAATCGCCATTCTGCGCACAGTGGGCCATTTGAAGTTTGCGTACGTCAAATTTGAGGTGCTCAAGATCACCAAGCATCCGGACGACTACACCGTACGGGTCAGATGGCGGGTGCGCGGCATATCCGGACTGAAGGTGATGTTCCAGTTCTGGAAGTACAAAGTCTGGCAACTGAAGGAGGTGCTCAAGGATCAGGAGGCGTGGTACGATGGATACTCTATACTTTACTTGGGCGACGATGGCCTGATCATCAAGCACATTGCCGATAAGATAATGCCCGACGAGAGTCGGGAGATGGTCGAGAGCAATACAGCCACAGCGCTACCGACTGGATCCGTAGCAGCAACAGCCTCGCAGAAAATCAGCATTCAGTAAGCGGGTCTACCTTTGATGCTGAATAGGATTCGGATTCTAGTAAAAATTGCCGTTTTCAGTTGTCACACACTTAATGTTACAAATTGCTTATGCAAATAAAATTTCAAAACCAATTTCTGCACTGCATAATACTATTTATAGAGTTTCACCGAGAGTTGGACCAACGAAATTTAAGCCCACAAGAGTTGGGTCAGCAAGAGTTCGTTCAACATGAGTTCGGCCATCGAAAGTTTGGACTACGAGAGTAGAGTAAACTCCTCTATACTTTTTACATATATTCCATATTTATTTATTGCTTAAAAGCGTGCACAGATCCCTTGGTTATGTACCGGTAGGGACGCAGGCGTATGCGCTTGGCGAACTCCGTGATATATGGCTTTTCCTTATTATATTCTCTGGTAGCTTGCATGGAGCCTTCGGTCTCCAGAAAGATGTCGAAGCTGTAGATGGTGCGAAAGAGTTGAGCATAGAGCAAGCGATGGTCCTTCGGCAATTGCTTGGGATGCAAGGAGTTTGTCCAGTATTCCATCATCTGCAACATCAAATGGCATTATTAAAATATACAGAGTAAAAGTAAGGACAAATTACCTTCACGGCGGAGCTGTTGGTTGCGGTGTGGCGTCCATTCCAATGCACGCTGAGAATCCAGAGCGGAATATCCCTGGGATAATGACTGGGCACCCGAATAAAGCACTCCATTTTGGCGGATCCTCGCACGAGCACCGCTCTATAGTAGGTGTACGTGATGCCATCGTTTGACGGCAAGCTGGCGACCAAGCGCGAGTTCTGCATGTTGAACTCCTCGGTGGAGATCATGGTCCACTGCAGGAGGCTGCAGGACAGGCCGTTCGGATAGATATTCTCACTGAGGGCAAACAGATCCACGTCCTTGTTGGTCAGGCCGCGAATCTGCTGCGACAGGCGCAGCCAGGAGCGCCAACGCTTGGAGATGCGCGCAAACACCTCGCGTGTCCACTTATGCAAGTGCAGCTCATGCTGGTAAACCTTCAGCGCGTTCACCGTGGCTATGGAGCACATGTGCTGCAGCCAGCAGAAGGGCTTGCCGTAGTCATTCCTCGCCAGATACTCGATGCAGTCGCTCCCAGTTAGGTTCAGATTCTGCAGCTAAAGAGAGAGAGAGCATAAGTTGGGCATGCCTTCTGCTGTCGGTTGCATCCGACTGATACTCACCTCGTACTGTATGCCGGGCACTGGAATTTCGTTGCCCAGATCATCGCTGTACAAATGACGTAAAATATTCTGCAGCACGCTGGGATCTCTGCAGAAGAATCTGGTAAATATAATGCTACAAATGGAATTTAAACAACTGATGCTAACCCCTGATTATTTTGGTTGTTGGAGCCACCAAACTGAGCTTGAATTGTGGCGCATTTGAGCAGCTCCCAATAGCGAATCAATAGCACCAGTTGGCACTGCTTGTCCGGGCTGTCCATCTGCAATCAGAGATCGTTTTAGCTTGACAACATAATAAATTTTCTATTTGCAACTCACAGTCAGGCGTATGTGCAGTGGATGCGGCTTAAGAGCTTGCTCTAATGCATTATTTGGCGTCGTTTCCGTTGGATTCTCGTTTTCCATGAACGTTCTGCGCGCTCCCGTGGATTTCGATGAATGCGTATACAATTCCTGCAGTTCCGCGTCGCTTTCGTGACCAATTACCTCGGCGTGGAAGGCAAAGCTCTTGGCACGCTGCAGGCACTCCAGATTTATAAATAAAATGTACAGAGCACGCGGCAGGTACTTGACAACCGAGCTTAGTTTCCACTCCACGTCCAGCGACAGCTGCAGTGCATCCTTCAAGGGATTTGTTGCCTCCATCAGCGTGCGCAGGGCCGGCGCAAACGATTGATATCTGTGCGTTTGGTTTAGATTCTGCTGCAGCAGTTCCTGCTTTAGGTTGAGCAGCGATCCGTGCTGGTTGTCCAGCTCCTTGCGCAGTCGCAGCTCGCACTCCAACCGATGCAGATGCGCCTTATGCTCTGACACATCCGCCGTTTGCTGCTCCTCCTCCTCGGAGAACTTTACGGCGTACTCCTGACTGCTCAGCAGCTCCAAGGAGGCGTCGCGACTCTTGAACTTCTGGCAGCGCACAATCTCCTTCTTGAGGTGGCTCACCTCGTACAGCAGATTCTGCAGCTGCAGCCTGCTCAGGTCCACCTTGGACTTCTCCACGTGCAGCTCGTCCCTGCCGGATTTAATATTTCGCTTCACTTCGCGATTCGAATGCTTCAGAGCCACAAACATCAAAGCCACCGACGATTGCTTCAGCTCGAACACGCTTCCCTGCAATGGGCATTATTAGAAGTTGCTGATAATACACAAAATTATACGCACATTGTTCTTCAGCTGCAGGATTTCATCCATGGCTTCTTTCAACTTAACAAATTGCTTGCTTAAAACATTTTCCATCCTGATGCTGTTGATTAAACACAACTTTATGCTAGCGATGGCAGATCAACGATATGTCGCCGCATCGGAGGCCTGCTATTGCAAAGTTATCGAATGCTGCTGTTAACGTAAACAGTGTTGCCGATTTTTGTCCGGCCAACAGTGGTTGAATGAAAAACAAGACATTACGATTACCCCGCAATCGATATAAACTTTATCGACCAATCGGTCAATAGCATGCCGGTGTTGTTGCCATAACAGCTAAAAACTATATAACACAAGTTTTTCCTTTGTTTTGCATTAATATAATACAAAATGTTTAGATTAATGTGTCAAAAAACCAATCTATTTAAAACAAAGTTTCCCAGCCGACGATGGCAGCAGACACTTGTGGACACAACGGTAAGACAAGTCAACTGAATTAAATAACTGAAACCAAGCATTTTGAAACTAAAATTTGTTATTTATGATAAAATATAGAAAATATCGGCGCAATCAATGCCATTGAATCAAAGCAGTAAGCTTAAATCGGATATTACTGTTGGCAGATGGTTTCTGGGATGCACCGGCATGGTATTTGTGGCTGTGGGTTTGGGTAGGTTTTTAACCGAATTTATTGCAACTTTGGATGAATTGATATATGTATATATAACAGGAGGCGTGACGAGATTGACGGAGTCGGGTCTGTCCATGGTCAAGTGGAAGCTGATGGGCGAGCATATGCCCAGGAATCAGGAGGAATGGCTCAAGGAGTTTGAGGAATACAAGCAGTATCCAGAGTTTAAGCTGTAGGCAGAAAACAAATCTGAATTACAAGTTAATATTAATTGCGACTATTTGCAGCAAAAACTCCAACATTAGCCTGGAGGAGTTCAAATTTATATACTTGATGGAGTATATGCACAGAATGTGGGGCAGGGCGATTGGCGGATTCTTTCTGCTGCCCGCCGCCTACTTCTGGAAGAAGGGCTACTTCGATGCCAGAACCAAGAAAATGGTAATTGTGCTGGGCACGCTGATCGGCCTGCAGGGTCTGATGGGCTGGTACATGGTTAAGTCCGGCCTGGAGAACCGATTCGACGATCCCAACGATGTGCCACGCGTCTCCCAGTACAGACTGGCCTCTCATCTGGCTGCCGCCTTCGTATTGTACTCGCTCTTCCTGTCCAATGCAATGAACAAACTGCTGCCAGCGGGCCAGGGAGCTGCCATGGTCAAGCGGGCGTTTAATATCAAACCCTTGTCGCATCTGACCAAGGGCATGGTCTTCCTAACGGCCATTTCGGGCGCCTTTGTGGCCGGCCTGGATGCCGGTCTGGTCTACAATTCCTTTCCAAAAATGGGCGATGACTGGATACCCGATGATATTCTGAAATTCGAGCCAATGCAGCGGAACATCACGGAGAACCCGACGATGGTGCAGTTCAATCATCGCATGCTGGGCATCACAACGGTGTCCTTGGTGTCCGCCTTGTGGCTGCTGTCGAGGCGACAAAACCTGCCAAAACGTGCCCGCTGGGCGATCAACGCTGTGATGGCCATGGCCTGGACCCAGGCAACGTTGGGCGTAACCACCTTGCTGCATTATGTTCCCGTTCCCTTGGCCACGGCTCATCAGTCGGGATCCCTGATGCTGCTGAGCTGTGCCGTGTGGCTGTCGCATGAGCTGCGCTTCCTAAAATACCTGCCCAAGTAAGCGGCGCATTTAAAACCAGAATGGGCGGAGCAGATCAGTCGGTCGCGCCCGACTGTAGAATACCCTGTACCCTATATGTTAAATATAATTCTATAAAACAAAGCCTGCAATATTGTTTCGTTAATAACTTCTGTGTTTGTTAATCGATTTCAATGAGCTTTTCAGGATAGATAAATGGAATAGAAGAAGTATATATTCCGAATAGCAACCTTCTATATTTAATATTACGCTCTAATTACAGCTTTAATCGATTGGGGCGTAAAGAGGGATCTGCCACGCCTCCTTCTGCCTGTTACATACATTCTGACAAAGCTATTAACCCTGTTTTTACCATTTTTCAATGGGTACAGGGTATAAAAACACAAAACAAACGTTTTCCAATTCAGATTTGTTTCTTATGCATCATAAAAACTAATATAAATTTAACTGCTCACACACGTTGCCGTATAACATAATTTTATTCAATATTGATTTTGATGGGTGATTTATCCTCCGAGTACTGCTTGAAATCGCCCTTCGCACTAACGCAGTTCTCCATCTTCAGCGGCAGAGCAGCCGGGCCGTTTGCCTGTGCCACATGATTGTAGACGGCCATGGCCTGTGCCACAAATCCGGTAACGTCTCCGGGGTTCGATGGTAATATCATGGTGTTGTTGGATTTGGCCAGTTTCTTAAATGCCCCGATGTACTGCTCAGCCAGCGTTAGCGATGCGGCGTTCTTGCCGTCCTAAAAACAGAATAAAAAACGCATTTATTAACCTGCGCCAAGTACGAACTATATGCTCATGATTCACCACATCGGCCAGAGATTTGGCTATAGCCTGCAGACTGCGAGCTCTGGCGTCGGCCACCGCAATCATCGCAGCAGCTTCACCGCTGGCTTTATTTATGTGCTCCTGACGTTCGGCCTCTGCAAATCGAACAAATATATATAGAATATATAGAACTGCTTAGATATTGTACTTACCGGATGCCAAAATTCGTGATTTTCTCTTGCCCTCAGCGATGTTGATCTCAGCTTCGCGCACTCCCTCCGACTCCAGAATCGCCGCTCGCTTGCGTCTCTCGGCCTCCACTTGCATTTGCATCGCCTCGTGAACTCTGGTCGGCAGCTGATTTCATTTGAATATATAGAATACAATCATGTTCAATATGTTACATAAGCCAGTAGGTACGTAGCCGATCAGCCGGACGCGCCCGACAGTAGATTACATTGTTTCCCTGATTTCAAATATTTTTACGCATTTCAGCAAGAGTTGGGCCAAAAAGAGTTAGGCCAACAAGAGTGGAGTCAGCAACAGTTCGATAGCGAGAGTTCGGCCAGCGAGAGTTCGGCCAGCGAAAGTTAGACCAACGAGAGTGAGACCAACAAGGGTTGGGCCAGTAAGAATTAAACAAGCTAAAGTTGAACCAACGAGAGTAAGACCAAAGAGAGTTGAGCCAATGAGAGTTTGGCCAGCAAGTGTTCGGCCAGCGAGAATTCGGCCAACGACAGTTGGTTCAGGGAGAGTTGTGCCAGCAACAGTTCGGCAGCGAGAATTGGGTGTACGAGAGTTCGACCTGCGAGAGTTTAGCCAGCCAGTTCGGCCTACGAGAGTTGGACCAACGGGACCAAGCAGTGAGAGTTGGGCCAGCAAGAGTTTGGCCAGCGAGGGTTGGACCAACAATTTAACAGTTGCTGAGCTCGACGCTTTTATACAGACAGACGGGCAGGGCCAAATCGACACAGCTCGTCACCCTGATCCGCCTCTTACATACATGTGCACAAAGTTACTAGAGGTGTAAACTCACCCGAATATCTCGGATCTCATAGCGCAGGCAGGCAATGCCCCAGGCCTCGCTGGCCTTGTTGATGGAGTCGACGATGCTCACGTTGAGCGATTCCCTTTCGCGGAAGACCTTGTCCAGAGACATCTTGCCCAGCTCGGATCTCATGGTGGTCTGGGCCAGTTGCGTGATGGCAAACTCCGGATCCTCCACGCCGTAGGAAGCTACAAAAGGCAAGTTTGTTTAGGGTGCTTACATAATTGGGTTGTGGGTGCGAGATTGGAGGCGTACCTCTGTATGGATCTATGATTCTTAAGTAGAGAACGCCGTCGATGCTGAGCGTGACATTATCCGATGTTATGGCGCTTTGCTTGGGCACGTCTATAGCAATTTCCTTTAGGCTCTGCACATATTTGATTTTATCAGCCACGGGCACCAAGATGTTTAAACCGGGTTCAAGAATTCTATGGAATCTGCCCATGCGCTCCACCACCCATGCCTAGAATAACAGTTGGTTTATTCGTCTGATTAGGGATATTATTTTGGCAGATAATTCAGATATTTCTCACCTCCTGTTGCGGCACAAACATCACAATTGTGTTCATGGGCGTCGAGGCCCTGCCCCTGGACTGCGTTAGATAGCAGGAGCCGGCGATTAGGAAATCGTGCTGAAAACATATTCCATATATCGTATTGCTCAAATAGAGTGATTACACTTACGTGTGGCAGCAATCTGCGTGCGGAAATCAACAGCCTGGACATTTTGTTTAATTGTTAAATTATAAATTCCAACGAGCTTTCGGGAAGAAATTTGGTGTTACAAACATCATATGTTTCGCACACAGGGTGATTAGTGGGGCGATAACGCGGCGACAGTTCATAATATCGATATCACGCTTCTGTTTTGTTTCCACTGTTGGATGCCGATATTAATTTAATTCTCAAATTTGTTTTATTTTAATACAAAATTTTCTTCCAAACGGTAACTAGAAACTCGATTTAAGCGAAAGTTCGGCCCGCGAGAATTGCATATAGAAAATATTCTACTTGGGATCTGTCACGCCTTCTTTCTGTTATAATAATTTGCACTGATTAACTTGTCTACTGATTTTATTTATAAAAAAAAAGCATCGTGACAGCAAAGAGATTAATTTAATTTCATAGAATCTACAAATAAATACAGTTATATTAATAACAGTAATATTGATAATATTAATAAAAATAAATTGTGAATTGATTATACATTTTTATTTAAAAACGTCAAAAACAACAAAGAATTACAATAAAAAGGAACGCAACAATAAAAATAAATTCCATAAAAAAATTGTGTAATGAGTTTGACAATTTTGTGATGCCGAAACATTATTAAAGCAAATTATTATTAAATTTGTTTCGTAGCAATTTAATTTATAAATCCGTGCGTAAGTATTTTAGT
Organism: Hypselothyrea guttata; assembly: GCA_035045125.1. Classification (NCBI taxonomy): domain Eukaryota; kingdom Metazoa; phylum Arthropoda; class Insecta; order Diptera; family Drosophilidae; genus Hypselothyrea; species Hypselothyrea guttata. Next base: position 1,244,399 of record JAWNNJ010000670.1, on the reverse strand, counting down.
TTTGGACCTTGGTTTAACTGTGATTGTCGACAACATTCGGTGAATTTTTGTGGTCTATCCGGTTTAGAAGTTAAAGAGCTTTGTGTTGTAGGTGCTTCGGTTACAATCTCCAAATCAGTTTGTGAAATTGCAGATTTTAATTCCGTCATTTGCCTAAAAAAGATCAGATCTACTGCAAACAAGATCGCACAAAGAAATGACAAGGCTCCTAGCGAAACGGCGTGATCTGAAATGCTAATTGACAAATCTTCTACGGTACCAAATATTATTAATCCTGAAAAATAAGAGAAATATTTAATTTTTTTAAACAAGAAGAATCCGTAGAATTGTTTGCCTACCTTGTACAGTAAAAAATAATACGCCAAAAGTTAAGAGAATAATCTCACATGTATGATAATTGGTACGTCTTTCAATTATTCTAAAAGATGATTCATAAATAAGATACATGGCAAAAAAATAAATACAATAATTATACTAACCTCGTTACCAGCAAAACAAATGAGATAAATGTAAATCCCATGATAGTAAGTATGCTAAATTCATCCGTTTCCTTTGTTAGGGAAATTGAATTAAGTAGCGTCCATTCCCTAAGGTTTTTCAGATTGCTCTTTACAACTCGCTCCGAATATTTGTCAGATAGTTTTTTCAAAATTAATGTTGCCACACATGAAATCTACAAGAAACCAAATAGGTTTTATTAAATATACTTTATTCTAAGACAAAATACTAACAAGTTGAAAAACTTTAACGCAAAAACAAGCAGCCAGCTTCATTTTAAGTTTAAATTTTTTGCTTTTGCAGCCACAGACAGAACGAAACGAACAACAATTGCAATTGAAATAAGTGCTAAGTGCTGGCTTCAAGTAATAATAAAAATGTTTGTGAGAGTGGAACAAGGTTTCCAAAGAAGAATTAAACCCACGACGGCTGCTGAGAACATGTGTACTGTATTTAATTAATTGCAGGCATGCAAATGGCATATGCAGAGAAAAACGTGTATTTTTTGCATAGATTTTTAAAGACAAAGAAGTTATAATAATAACAACTACAATTGAATATTTATTTTTCCAATTGGTCTAATTGGGAGTCACCCCAACGCGATAAATACGTTATCGATACGTTTCGACACGTTTGCTCGCTTTCGTTTTTCTTGCATAATTTACGAATTTGCCAGCAAAGTTAAACGGACAGTCCAAACGACCAGTTCAGTTTAGTTCAAACGGAGTGTTCAAGATGCAGTGCCCCTTCCTGAGTCGATTCAATGCGAATTACTTGCGCAACTACACGGAGGTGTTGTACCAATCCTACGGCATCTTCTGTCCGGTGGTCAGCAAGACCATCAACAACGCCAGCGAGAAGAAACTTTCACTTGCGACCTCGTCATCGTTTTCCACTGTAGCGACAAGGTCATATGCCACGAAAAGCTCAACAGCTGACCCGAATCTGTCGCTCTATGATGTAAGAGATGGGAATCGGGGTAATCAGGACAAGGGCAGCGCTCCCTTTCAGTACGACAGGTTCTTTAACGAGCAGATCATGAAGAAGAAGCGAGATCACTCGTACCGGGTCTTCAAGCGGGTCAACCGTTTGGCTGGCGACGGTCTCTTCCCCCATGCCCTGGAGTACTCCACCCAGATGGAGCGACCCATTACCGTGTGGTGCTCCAACGATTACCTGGGCATGTCCGCCCATCCGAACGTGAAGCGCAAGGTGCGTGAGGCGCTGGAAATGCACGGATCGGGCGCTGGAGGCACGCGCAACATCTCCGGCAACTCCTTGCACCACGAGCGGCTGGAGAGCAAACTGGCGGAGCTGCATGAGAAGGAGGCGGCGCTGCTGTTCACCTCGTGCTATGTGGCAAACGATTCCACGCTGTTCACGCTGGCCAAGCTGCTGCCCGACTGCCACATCTTCTCGGATGCGGGCAACCACGCCTCGATGATACAGGGTATACGCAACAGTGGCGTACCCAAGCACATCTTCCGGCACAACGACGTCAACCATTTGCGGCAGCTGCTGCAGCAGGTGGACAAGGCCACGCCCAAGATTGTGGCATTCGAGACGGTGCATTCCATGACTGGCGCCATCTGTCCGCTGGAGGAGTTGCTCGATGTGGCTCACGAATACGGCGCCATAACCTTTATTGATGAGGTGCACGCCGTCGGGTTATACGGGGATCACGGCGCTGGCGTCGGCGAACGCGACGGCGTCTTGGCCAAAATGGACATCATATCTGGCACTTTGGGCAAGGCATTTGGCAACATAGGTGGCTATATAGCGGGCACCGCCACTCTGATCGATCTGATACGCTCCTATGCGGCGGGATTTATATTCACCACCTCACTGCCCCCCACCGTGCTCTGCGGAGCCCTCGAGGCCGTCACCATACTGGCCTCGGAGGAGGGACGCCAGCTGCGCAGTCTGCAGCAGCGCAACGTCTCGTATCTGAAGAATCTGCTCAAAAGAGAAGGTAAGTCCATAAGTATACCCCATTATCATAAAGTAAGTTCCAAGTGCAAGCGCTTTAATTAGACTTTACTCATAGTCTTTGATGGCTTTACTTTGTACAAAGTACAAGTTAGATATGTCACATTTCAATATATACATATATATATTGTTCAAGCACGCCCTACTGCAGCCTGCTCGCCTGTTTTACACGCAATTTGGCAATTTGGAGCGGCCAAATAATCCATTTGCAAAGCAGTCGAACCTGTTTTTATGAAACCTGCTAAAATAAATTGTAAGCATTTACTTTTCAATTATTTATCTTCAATCGCAATCTATGTGAATGTCAGTTTGATTGCGTGCTCTCAAAGCATTTATTGATTACACGATTCCCATTAAAAAAAGCGTCATACACGCATGATTTTGCAGTTTTTCGATTCCAAACAAACCGTATAGCGCAAGCTGTTTTAAATTTGTGCAACTTGTGCTAAGCTGGCGAGTCGAAAGCGTCCCAGATAAGGACAGATAGTCTTTGGACAAAACACTGATTATATTACCTCGATATGGTAGGCGAAAACACTTGACTATGGGGTATACTATATGGAACATCGAATTTCAGATATTAATTCGTTTATCGAATCAGTTCAGTATGGGGTATACTATATAGAGCATAGAATTACGGATGTTAATTCGTTTAATTAATCGCTTCAGTATGGGCTATACTATATAGAGCATATCATATATTCATATATATATATATGTATATATATATTTCCATATTGAATCACTTGACCATGGGGATTTCGAGTTATATTTTTACCAAATTTTCTTTATTGCCTTTTAAAGTTATCCCGTCTTTATCATGCTATATCCTTACCGATATCGATTCGCTTATCTTTCTAATTTTACCAAATTATCTTGCTTACCATTTTAGGTTTTCCCGTCGAAGACACGCCTAGTCACATTCTTCCGATCAAAATCGGCGACCCACAAAAGTGCACTCAAATCTCCAACATGCTGATGGATCAGTTCGGACACTATATACAGGCTATAAACTATCCGACGGTTGCGCGCGGACAGGAGAAACTGCGGCTGGCTCCGACGCCCTTCCACACCTTCGAAATGATGAATGCGCTGGTAATTGATCTGAAGAAGGTCTGGGAAATCCTGGAGCTATCTGTGCAGGTGCCGCTTACGCCCAACAGTTGCATGTTCTGCAATTCGGAGAGTTGCAGCCATCAACATGACTATCCGGATCTTGAGTGCGGAATTCCGAACTGCCCACGTCTGGCGATATCTGTGGCAGCCTAAAGGCTGGTCCTCTCTCTATATGTTTGTATCGTATCGTATCCTAAAGTGAACAAATTTAATGGTTTTATGTGCATTATGACAAATAAATAAATGGTATTGGTAAACTTTTATTGCTTGATTGTTAAACAATAAAATAAATATATGCAAAATAGAAATGTTACGGCTTCATTTGGATAGGAATTGGGATATTTATTTGCTTACATTTACTTGCTGATAAAATTCATAACATTCCGTGTTAAATAATATTATAATCTTTATAATTACATTGTTCAATTATATATACATGTTTGGACGCGATTTACTTTAAGTGCTCTTGAGATTCCAGCGCCCCAGTCTCTGAATAAACTAAAATTTCAAATCCTTGATCGCCTGCGGCAGATCTGGCAGTTTTATATCCTTAATCTGTTGCGGAATGTTCATGCTCTTAACGGCGCTTACGGCCCGGGCAGGCGCCGCAGATATTCCCGCCTCCTGCTTCACCAGCTTGTTCTGCTCCTCGATTCTGGCCATTATATCATTCATATTCGTCTGCAGCACCATGCCCCCCATCACCAGCTCCGAGAGTATGTGATGCACATCGTCCGTGTGGAATATCAAATCCAATTCGCAGACATTCTCAAAGCATTTGTCCAGCGTCTCCACAAACACCTGGATCAGATCCAGAATTCCCAGCTCACTCTCCGAGGAGTCCACGCAGAACACGAAATACAGCGTCGCATAATGCCGATATATCAGCTTGTAATCGGAGCCACCAATCAAGCTATAGAAATCCCAATCAGATGCAGATTATGTTAACATATGGAAAAGTTTTTATAGCCGGAATATTATCTGTGTATTATATATTACCTGCCGCCCTCCAGAAAATTGCAAACGTTATCGTCACGCTTTGACACAAGTTGGAATGTCTCCTTAATTATCTGCTGCTGCAGGCTTTCGTCCTAAATATCAGGATAATATATAGTGATATAGTGAAAATTGCATTTACATACAAATATTTCTTTCTATTTACATTGCAGCATACTAACTTATGTATTCTTTTTAATTGGCTTCACTTACAAAATATTGATAGAACTTCGATAACCGTGGTTTCCCATGATTGTTGAACACCAAAATAGCTTTAATCATATTTGATTTGGGTTTATTTTACATGAATTACACATCAACAATATTGGGCTCCAGTGCTCTCCAAATTATCGATACTTTCTGCGGCATATCGATGCCTGCCAGCTATACTTTTGTTTTGTCATCGATGTAGCCATGCTTATCGCAGATTTGGCAATCGAAATACACAAGGAAGCTATCAATAAAAGGCGGTTAATTTAAATACAGCAAGTTTTAAAGTATTTAAGTACGGGTTTCTCATTGTAAAAGCAGCATTATACAGATGCAGCCATGCTTAGTAATTTTAAAATATACATGCAAAAATAATAAATAAACATTCCATCCTACAATTTGCAGTTAATCAATAATGTTTAGTTGTGCACTACAAATATTCTAGTCAAATATTAGGAAAAATTGGAAATTGTTTTAATTTATATTATGTAAAGAATTTAGAACAAAATCATTAAAAGTAATTGAATACATTTTTTTTAGAGAAATCGCCAAGATTTTATAAATAATTGCAGTTCGGAATAAGCCGCATTGCTTATTCACAAATACAGATAATTCAATTTCAATGAAACTGATAAGGCATTGAGTTTACCCTATATATATTCATGGGGACGATCGCATTCAATCATATATAAATCAATTTGAAGCTTTGCTTCGATCGGTAACTGCAAAGCATCGCTTTCGGCACAGCGAATTCCTGATCTGTTTCCGTATTTCCAATTGATTTAAATTCAAAAGTGATTGACTTAAGAGTAAATAATATTTAACTCCAATTACATAATGAGTTTATGCATTATCGGTGCTGGCACGGCGGGACTTTGCTCCGCTCGACAAGCCTTACAACATGATGTAATTCCCACCGTTTTTGAACTTTCAAACGATATCGGCGGAACTTGGGTATATAACAAGGATGTCGGCATTGTTAATGGCATTGATGTCCATAGCAGTATGTATAGCAATTTGCGGTGAGTGTCAGCCGATAAGATCTGTATGCCATTGCAATCTATAATGTTATCAGTGTTAACCTAGTTACAGCAGACAAAAATATCCCCCATATTTATTAAATATCTTTAATATTAATAAGGCTCTTCTAGGACTTTCGCTATGCCAGATTTACTTGTACTTATAATATACATATGTATTTATCCACATAGCACCAATCTGCCGAAGGAGGTAATGGGATATCCAGATTACGATATTCCGGAAGATAAGGACTCCTATCTGCCTTCCGAGAAAATTTGTGCCTACCTAAAGCAATATGCCGAACACTTTCAGCTGCGAAAGTATATACAATTTAACTCATATGTGATTCGAGTGCTGAAGAAACGAAACAAGTGGCAGGTATAAACATATAATGATGTTTTATTATCAGAATTAATATATGTATATTGCTTTCTTCAAGGTCTTGGTAAAGGACCTTTTGACAAATGCTGTAAAGTTTTATTATTTTGACAACATACTCATTGGAAACGGGCATTACCATACGCCCAATTATAGTCATATCAAAAACGCACATCTTTTTAAAGGCGATTATATGCATAGTCACGATTTCCGGAATAATAACATTTTTGAAGGTACCATAAACTATGTTTGCTAAGCCTTTCTTTTTATTTAAAATTTCTCAAATTATCCATAGGCAAATGCGTTTTGGTTATTGGCGGCGGGCCAAGTGGATTGGATTTGGCCAATATTATATCCAGGAAAGCAAAAAGGGTTGTGCTAAGCCATCATTTAACTGGCATTTCGAACTCCATATTTTTTGAGAACGTAAAGGTGAAACCCGATGTAAAGGAACTCGATAACAATGGAGCCTATTTCGTTGACGAAACTTACGAGCAAATAGATACAATTTTCTACTGTACTGGCTACAAATATGCTTTCCCTTTTCTGAGTGTTAACTCTGGCATTTATGTGGAGGAGAATTATGTGCAAAAACTCTATAAACAATGCATCAATATACGCAATCCAACAATGGCGTTAATCGGTTTGCCATTCTATGTCTGCGCAGCCCAAATGATGGATCTTCAGGCTCGATTTGTGTTTAGCTACCTTTATGGTCAAAATAAATTGCCAAGTGCCAAGGAAATGCAAGGGGATACCCAGAAATACGTGGAAAACCTGTGGGAAAAACAATACAAACGACGCAAGGCGCATATGCTGGGCGATAACCAGGTAATCGATAACTCTCTTCTCTTTGTACTGTGGAGCTGCTTTATTTATAAATTTAATAATGGTTTTTTTGTTTTCTTTCCAGATGGAATATTTCAACGATTTAGCACAGACAGCTGGTATAGAAAACATTAAGCCCGTAATGGCTAAACTACATATTGAAAGTAGCAATTGCTTTAATGATAATTTGCTACATTTTCGTGAAGATATTTTTAGAATTGTTGACGAAGAAACGTTTGTCAAAATTAACTAATACATATTGTGCAAATTACAAATAAATCATTTTCTTTTCACTTGAATATAAATAAAAACAATTAAAAAACACCATTTTTAATGCAAACCTTAGTTTCCACACGTGCGTTGCCGAAAAGTAGAGATAAGAGTTCAGTTTTAATAAAAACTGATAAGGTCCAGAGTTATCTTTGTGAAGAAGAATGGGAGCACATTATATGTATATAATAAAATCTGCTTTTCAATTTGATTTGATCGTTCGCTATACAGCTTCGCTCTCTAGACGGAACATTTTAGATCTATTTCCTCATTTGAAATTGATTTGTTTCCCCTGAATCCCATAATGAGTTTGTGTATAATTGGTGCCGGCATGGCGGGTCTTTGTTCCGCCCGACAAGCCCTACAACATAATGTAATTCCCACAGTTTTCGAACTGGCAAATGAAGTGGGCGGAACTTGGGTATATAACAAGGATGCCGGAAGTGTTAATGGCGTCGATGTCCATACCAGCATGTATAGCAACTTGCGGTGAGTAACAGTTCATTATGTCTATTTTGAACTACATATCTCTTACATTCACATCCCAAACAATGTGCCTATCACTTTCTAAAATTATTTTCGCTCTATCGTCTGTCTTTGTTTACTTGTAATCTTCACTTATCAGCACTTTATTTTCATTTTCTTAGCACAAATCTGCCTAAGGAGATTATGGGTTTTCCTGATTACGATATTCAAGATGATCATAACTCCTATCTGCCGTCCGAGAAAATTTTAGCATACTTAAAGCAATATGCTGATGATTTTGAACTAGGACAGTACATACAATTCAATGCGTACGTGATTCGAGTACTAAAAAAACGCAACAAGTGGCAGGTAAACTGACCTAGACTAATGTTATACATCCCTATTAAAACATATTCCTTAGGTCTTGGTGAAGGATCTGCTGACAAATGGTGTCAAGTATTACTATTTTGATAACATCATCGTTGCCAATGGACATTATAATACGCCCAACTACAGTTTTATCAAAAATGCACATCTTTTTAAGGGCAATTATTTGCACTGTCACGATTACCGGAACATTGACATTTTCGAAGGTATTTATTAAACTTGCTCTAATTCGTCATGCTTAAAAGTACTTTTGTATATAGGAAAACGGGTTTTGGTTGTCGGGGGCGGACCTAGTGGCTTGGATTTGGCTAATATCATATCCAGGAAAGCAAAAAAAGTTACGCTAAGCCATCATTTGAAAGGAATTTCAAATGCGATATTTTTTGAGGAAGTGCAAATAAAACCAGATGTAAAGGAACTCGATGAGAATGGAGCCCATTTCGTTGACGAAACCTATGGGAAATTCGATACAATTTTCTATTGTACGGGATACAAATTTGCCTTTCCTTTTCTGAGTGTTAGCTCTGGCATTTATGTCGAGGAAAATTATGTGCAAAAACTCTATAAACATTGCATCAATATTCGCAATCCAACAATGGCGGTAATCGGTTTACCATCTTACGTATGCGCAGCCCAAATGATGGATCTACAGGCTCGTTTTTTTCTAAGCTTTCATTACGGTAACAGTAAATTACCAGATGCCAAAGAAATGCTGGAGGAGACGCCAATATACGATGAAAACCTTGTGGAAAAACGCAAAAAACGAAAGGCGCATATGATGGGCGATAACCAGGTAATCGATAACTCCAATATGGCTACGTGACTGTTGGCTGCGCTCCGCATTGCACAGTGGAACCAGTTTATGTGAATTTGTATTAAGCAATGCATTCTTGTTTTTTAGATGGCATATTACACCGATTTGGCAGAGACCGCCGGAATTAAGAACATCAAACCCGTAATGGCTAAATTAAACTTAAAATCTTCCCACGACTTTATTGCCAACTTGCTTAACTTTCGTGAAGATAATTTCAAGATTGTTGACGACGAAACATTTGTCAAAATTAACTGATCTTTAATACGAATTCATAATGTATTTTCTTCAGTTAAATGGTTTATTTCAAAACGCTAATGCTAAAATAAAAGGCGCTTAGAATACAATCACCAGGTTGATATATTGATTCCATTCCCAGACTATCCCAATGGCTTCCCCGTTTTAACGTAATGCCCAGCATCTATTACATCCACAACTTCGGTAAGAACTACAGGTTATTTTCGGTCGCTTTTGTTGAGCGGTATTCAGTTTTTTTTTTCATTTTTTACATTATATCTAGGTTGCGTGAGGTTTATATATGGGCATTTCCACAGAAAGGTCCACCGGGGCCAAAAAATTAAAATTTCTTAAAAATGATATTTTTAACATTTTTAACATTAAGAAATATTAAAATTTAACAGATTTGAAAATATCTATTATAATCTATTATAGTTTTCAAAAAATTCGAATGCAAAGTCGCGAAAACGCATTTTTTGTCATTTTGACGTTTTTTAGGGCATTTTTTTTTTGAAAACAGCTTCTCAAACAGAAGCATCATGCTCAGTCATTTGTTTTCAAAATCACTCCTGTTATGTAAAAATAAATAATTCCAATTATTTTTGTCAATTTAAAAACATTATAACCATTTGTTCCTTAAATACTTTCCAACAACAACAATAACAAAAACATACATAAAAATGGTCACGTTCCAAATGTCACGCTTGAAATTTTTTTAAATTGAATTAAAAAAAAATGCAAGTCATCTTTGAAAAAAAAACATAATCATTTTGAAGAGGCATCATTGCACAAGAGTTTAAAATTTGTTGCATTAAAATATTGCCACTGGATTCGCTGAAATTGGCGATTGAATTGGTTGACCTCAAATGCCACTACCATTTTAGTCACGCATGAAATGACTTGAATTTTTCAATTTTCTTAAAAATGAAAAGTTACCCAAAATCAATCTTTCCACCAATGAAAGAGTTAATTGAATGCTATATGTTAAGCATTTCAGAAAAAAAAAATCGCTTCCTTTTTACAGTTATTTTACTTTAAACGCGTACGAATGGCTGGAACGACACTGTGGAAATGCCCATATACAGAATATAGTCATATAGGATTTCACATGCTTTTGTACTTTAAAAACTTATGTGCTATATAAACTTAGTGTAATAAATGAAGATAATTTTGATACATACATAAAAATTGTAGAAATTGAAACTAAGAATAAGCTTAAACACATAATTATGATTATTTATGCACATGAAATTAAATTTTATTATTTAGCAAAAACAGACTAATTAACATCTAAGAACCGATCATTGTAAACCTTTTCGCGATGCTCGGAACTTAAAATAGAGCCGATTATCGGGGCAATTCTGTCGATTCTCTGCTTGAATCGATGTTGATCAGCGGCGTTCTGCCGCCAAACGCCGACCCGCGCCGCCCGATAAGCGTAGTTCCAGGTATACATCACGTGAACTTTTGGTTTCAGATCAAAGCGCACCTAAAATAGACAGGAAAAACTGTAGTGCTGAATTATGGATGAAAAATCAATGTTGTTTACCTTCTTCGTAACTGCCAGACTAACGGATGGGGTATCGGCGATGTGCTCCAGGCAAAGCACATCATTCGCCTCATCGGCATCCGAATCCTCCTCCTCATCCGATTCATCTTCCGTATCAACATCCGATTCATCGTCATCGAGATCATCATCGTCCGCGTCGTCATCGTCATCGTCATCGTCATCGTCAGCCTCCTCAAAGCAAATAAAACTATCGTCGCTACACTCGGAAATGCTGCGCTGACGTTGCACTTTCCGGGGCGTTGACTCTGCCGATACCGATAACGATACCGATACGGAGGCACTAGCCTTTGGCGATTGTTTCTCCGATAGATTTTGTTTATTGCTCGCCCTGAGGCAAGACTCGTAATTCCCATATTCCGTAAAGTCCGATTCCGGCTGCATATCGATGAAAAAGTAGCAGAAGGATGGAGCTTTAAAGTGCCCCCCGATGCCCCCCGCAGACCCAGCGATGCCAGCCATGCCCTCAGAGCTGGATGAGTTGAGAGTTTGGGAGTTTGTGGCACACTGATGCAGCGCCGACTGCATTTGGTTGACGACGTCTGCCACAAGTTGCAGAGAGTACATCGCAGCAACCAGGGGCTCGGGTGTTAGGCTGTCCAGCGGCTTTTCCAGCATGTGTGTGACGGGTTTTTCCGGGCTCTTCCGGGGCGAGGAGGCGCAGCGATAATGTCCGTGAATCGGGGAACTCATGATGCCGATGGCGCGCAGCAGATGCAGCAGGTAGTCAGGCAAGAGGGCGCAGAGTATCGACAGCGTTAGTTTTTGCAGTTCCATGTAAATTTAAATTTAGACTCAAATTCAAATTCAAGCGTTGGCGTAGAACAAAAGAATTCCGGGAAAGTCCTTTTCCAAGTGCCATTTTGTTTTTTTTCTTGATTTTGGGCATGTTCGACGACAGCCAGCACTTCTACTCTTGGATCGGATTATTCATGGCTGCTATTCACGAATATATATAATCTAATGTCGGTTTGGTGTTTGTATTGGTGAGCTGCTATATACAAGCTGCGTGTGTGTGCGTGTGTGTGTAACACGAAATATATAGACACAGTTGCGAAATATTGGCTTAGAATTATGCTCAAGTCTTGCGTGTTTAGCAATTCCCTCCGAATGTTCTGTTCGTTGAATTCCACGACAAATTACACAATGTATGATGATTGAAACTCGATTTGCACGCTGCGAACGAAATAACTTCCATACTTTTCACCTTGACTATTAAAATTGAAGTGTTGCCTTTGTGTGCGTTCTAGCTGTGTGTGTGTGTGAGTTTGCATGTGTTGGGCGCAGGGCTGCATTGGCATTCATCGATTGCTGCTAGAGCGATGTGTATCCAATGCACGCCTGCAGTATCGAATAGTATCGTATTTAGCAAGTTATCGAATTAGGCACTTGTTTGGATAAATTGTATTTATAATAATTATATATTTATATTGTAATCTGTAGGCTAATCCTGTTTCAAATTTTTATCAAAAATTATAAAGAATATCGTTTAGAATATATGCCAACAAAATATATTTTAATAATTCCTTAAATCTAACAATTATCAATTAATTATTCCTTTTTAATGCAAAGTATTTACAAGCTATACAATAAAACTAAACATTAATTAAACAAAATTGACGTCAGTTCAGATTCCCATATTTCTGATCATCTTCTTCGCCAACTTCCAGTATGATCTTCATAATCTTGCGCTTTAATATCTGTCGCGAATCGGGCAATTTTAAATTGCGAAACTCGTTCGCCACCAACTCCCCAAAAGTATCCCATTGATCACGTATCACTCCCGACTGACTCCCGACTCCCAAAACGCCCGAATCGTTTGACTTCGTCAGGGGAACACTGGGGGAATCACTTGGGGCTTTGGGTGAGGAGGAGCTTATGTTGCCTACGGCTTCCAATTTTGTGTCCATCTGAGTTTCATCCTCGACGCCTAGCAGCTCATGGGGGGATTCCGTAGGCATATCGGCGAATGTGTATTCCAGGGTTTTGTCCATGGTCTATAAAGTAAAAATACTATACGTTATTGAGAGTTAAATTTTAGACTCTACTTTGAAATTATCCAAATGGGAAACAAGTTAAGATATGCAACAGACAATTCGCAGTGTCTGTCGATTGCGTTCAACTAATCCGCTTGCAATTACCTTCCATTGGAACTGGTAACCCGGTCGTGGCTCTATGATGGGTCGTAGGAACATCAGGTTCTTGAAGTATTCCCAGCGACAGAGTTTGGCGGAATTCGTTCGCTTCTCCTTCGACTCCTTCAGGCGCAGCTCGTACTTCTTGAGCTCCGTGTTGAACTGATTGCGTAGGTTGTGCACCTTCTTGGCGTAATCGTTTTTGGATATTTCGAGCGAGGTGCAGATGTTATCGATGGCCTTAATCCGACAATCCTTGTTCTTGTAGAGCTCCGAGTAATGATTCCACAGGCAATCGGAGCCCCGATAGAGCTCGATTAGTTTGCAGGTTTTCTCGCGCGTCCAGATGTTGTGTCTGCGATTCGAGCAGCGGCTTCGCTGTGTCTGGCATTTCATTTTATTAATAATATATTTCAATAGATTTAATAAACACTACGAACTGGATTTGTGTATAAACAACATTGATAAACACAAATAATTCGATTAATCTGCTGGGCTCCGTGCACACCCTGTGCACCCTGTGAGTAAACAAATGAGTGAAAGGTTTTTTACTAGTTAAAAGCTTAAATAAATTGCTTACAAATTTTAAACTTAATATTTATAAATTTATGTCTGCAATAATCGCTTATTTTAAATAAAATTGCATTATTTTAGTTAAATCGCTGCATTGCTTGGCACGCATCGATTAATCGAATAATCGAGCGATTTCATCGCAATTAAAATTCTCTGCTCTGCACGACATCAATAAAATAAAGAAGGAAATAAAAGTTGTATTTATTTGTACAAACTGCATTTGCCACAAGTTGCAAGCTGAGGTGTAGCATGAACAGAACGTGATTGCAAAACGCGTGCCGCATTGCGCCGATAAACAATTTTTTAAGCTGAATATGGCCGACGCCCACGCCCACGCCCATTAATTACTTTAATTTTCAATAAGCACAATTTGGGTAAATATAAAGTAAAAAAACCCACAAAACAGGCGTGCAAAAGTTTGATTAGATATATTTCGATAAATAGCACCAACTGGATAATCAAAAATAATGTCACAAGTAATGCCAAACACGCCCACACCTCAAATGCTGACGACATCAACATTGATGCCCATCGAGGCGTCGAAGCGGGGGTTTTCCTACGAGGGGGCGCAGCAGGAGGCAGCGGGGCATGGGGATGCAATACTGCGCGCTTCGACGATGTTTGGCGACCTGAAGCAGCAGGATCTCGAGAACGAGACTGAAAACAACGGCGATAATCTGCAGTTTGGTGGCGACTCCAAGATACGCATAATGCCGACGACCAAGCTGATGGCCACGCCCCTCGCCCACGGCACGGATCCCAAGCGAAAGTTTGTGTGCCCCTACGACAACTGCGCCAAGAGCTACGGCAAGAGCTCGCATCTGCGCTCCCATCTCACCTGGCACACGGGCATCAAGCCGTTCGTCTGCTCGGAGCCCAAGTGCGGCAAGGGATTCACCCGCTCCGACGAGCTCAACCGCCACCTGCGCACCCACACCGGCGAGAAGCCGTTCGAGTGCGTCCAGTGCTGCAAGAAGTTCTCCCGCAGCGACCATCTCACCAAGCACCTGGCCACCCACGACCGACAGATGAAGAGCAGCAGCAGCAGCAATCCCAAGCGCTCTTTGCCTGCCTCCGGGGGCGGAGGCGGTGGAGGGGGCGGAGGGAGCAGCAGAAGCAAGTCCAGCAAAAAGCTTGCCTCGGATGCGGATTCGGGATTTCACTTTATGGCCGTGCTGAGCGCAAACGATCCGGATAGTCTGCTGCAGCCGCATCATCAGGAGGAGGTGGAGCCGATAATGCCTGTGATGACGTCATCGTACGATCCGCTCAAGATCAAGCTGGAGCGGCCGGAGCACAGCAACAAGTACCAGATAACCATGCCCGACAACAAGCCCGAGGTCAAGTACGAGCCGTCGGATGAGATGGTGAATCAACTGCCCCCACAGGATGGGCCCGGCACCTACGGCATGCCCCTGTTCGTGCAGGATCGCCCCTTCCGGTGTCGCCAGTGCGAGAAGCGGTTCAAGCGCCAGGACGACCTCAATCGTCACATCCGCACCCACACCGGAGAGAAGCCCTACGCCTGCGGCCAATGTTGTCGGCGCTTCGTGCGCAGCGATCACCTCAAGAAGCACCAGCAGACGCATTTAAAGACCCGGTAGTTCCCTGGTTCCGTAGTAGTTCCCCGGTAGTTCCCCCCAACCACAAGCCCCATCAACCGTATCCATTAAGTTTCACAGCCAGCGTCCGAGTAACTAACTATTAGTTATATCTGACATGTCTTGGTCAGCAAACACAGTACAATAAAATTAATTCACATATTAAAGTTTTCCGATTTTCATTTCACAAATGGTTACATAGTTTAATAGTCGTAAATATTTAATAATATTTAAACGTTTTTAAAAAGCAGATTTAATATTAAAGCCTTGTATTATTTCCATTATTGTCCACGAAAAAGTAAAATAGGATAGGTCAAAAAATCATAAATATTTTATATATAAATAGTATAATAATAATTATATAAAACACATATATAAATAGTATAATTATAACTATATAAAACACAAACTAAACTAAATAATAAATATTTAATATTGATCAATAATGCGTAATACTATTCTATAAAATCTGCGCATTTAATATTCAGAAATTCGCAATTAAATATCCAAACAAACTTTAATGCTGAGCATCATGCAGGGAACACCCCCATTAGTCCTGCACGCTCGCAGGAGGAATGCCCTTCGTGGCAAATGCTAAGGGAGGAAAAGTATCGAATATCTACAACGCACTCGATCAGGTTATCCCCTTACATAGACATGCATGCATGCATACATACGTTTATGCAGCTACAAGCATACATACATACATACACACACATGCTGTGTTTAGTAAATATTTACCGTTTGCAGCCGTATACATACATACATTTGACACAGGTTTAACGTCCTTTTGAAGGCTGCAAGAGTTTGATGTCCTTTTGAAGGCTTCATCAAATGCGCAAAATATAAAAGTTTTGTTATGAACTCTAATCCTATATGTACATATATACTTGCAAATTTGTATATTCATGTAAATTTGTATAAAAAAATATATACAATTTCCACATAGATAAATAAAACTTTTAACATGAATCCTATTCTATATACAAACTTATGTATTTATATATGTATGTACATAAAATTGTTTACAATTTGCAGATACTTAAAAAAGATTTAAAATGCGCAAATAACAAAAATATTAGCTAGAATCCTAGCGCTTCGTTTATACCTGCGTATATGCGTATGTATGTATGTATCAATATGTTTACCATTTCTCGATAAATACGTACTCACATACATACTAAAGAGACATACAAACATACAAACAAAACTCTGGTGCATACTCTAATCGCATGCAGTTCAAAAATTGCCATGAGTTATTAACATGTACATACATATATCAAAATAATAAATAAACATACACCCATACGAGTGCATGTACGTTTGCATAAATGTAGGTATGTATGGCTACAGATGTTTGAATCTATACACACACTCGCACATACAAATGAACGTCCATGTACACACAGACACACCACCCCTCACACACTCATCGGAAGGCATGTCAGCCAACCATATGATTAATACACAGTGAACAGCTGATTCATCCGCGTTCGCTCAGTGTGTGTGTGTGTGTGTGAGTGTGTATATAAGCGCGAGAGTACGCTAGTGTATACACTCGCACACACACGCACACAAGCAGCGTGAGTGCGCACTGCGCTCTGCGCTCTCTCACACAGATACGACCAGCTGGAGCAGCGACCAAAACTGTTGATATCAAGCAAAATCAACACAGGAGCGCACTCGCGGGTAAGTTCACTTCGTGCTAAATTGTACACTCTTATTTTTTCTTCAATGCCAATTTAGTTTAGTCGATTTTGAAATTACAAATACCAAACCAAAGCGTAATTTGAATTGAAAATAAATAACTTAAATTAAAATGAAAATAAAATTAGATAACACTACTCATATATGTAGATATAAAAATTTCCTAAATTGTAAGCCGCTATAACAACAACTGTGCATTTTCTTATCAATTAAAGCCACAACAACAACTGCGCGCCACTTGTAAACTTGTGTTTATTTGGGCCAGAACATCCCCGCGCTGCAGCACCGATCAGTTGGCAGCGTCAGACAGAGAGGGAGAGAGGTTGTTTACAAATACAGACGATTGTATATACATACATACATACGCACACAGCTGTGTGTGTGTTTGTAACTTATTGAGGTCTACCACCGATGCAGCGTCGAAATCATACTACTCCATAGCTGGTCTCGCCACATTTCGGATACAGGATTACGATGGTAAGGGGTATTTCAGGCGCTCCTCTGCTTTCCCTCTCCCACGCTGTTCCTGCTCTCTTCTGGTGCAAGAAATGCATAGACACACACACACACATGCATGCAAATAAAATCAGCCATGACGAATACACATGCAAACATACATACATAATGCACGTATCTGTGTGTGTAGGCATGTGTATGGAAATACAAGCGATCATCTTTTGCGTAGTTCATTTGTACGCGCATGCATACATACATATTTTACATATGTACATAAATACATGTATGCAAGTGTATGCCTGCCTGTGTGTGAGTATGTGTATATTTACTGTATGTTTCGTACGTATGCACGCACACACTGCCAAGTGGCCATATGACGAGACTTGTATGTGTGCACATGTGTGTGACTACGTACGTCTGTATGTATGTATTTATGTATGTGTGCATGAAGTTGTTCGTCGCATTCACCTCGTATTCGTATTCGTTATTCGTATTCGTATTCGAATCGCTTGGCGTTCAAAGTGCTCGCTGCGCTGCGTTTTATTTTCTGCTGGCTCCTCTTGGCGCTCAGATTGGTTTGGATTGAACAAGAATAATGCTCCGTCTCTGGCGCGGAGCAGACGGTCGCATTATGAGCAACGGTCGGTCGTGAAGCGCATCAAATAAAAATAATTTAAAAAACCAACAAATTCAAAACCAAATTCAATACGGAAATCTTATCAGTTCGAAATTGCAATCAAACAAACGCAAACGAAATGAATTCAAACTAAATTGGCAACAAGTGCGAAAAACATACATATATATCAAAATATATATAAATATACAAGTACGTGTGTAAATATGCATAAATAAATATGTTGGCAATTACAAATATACATACTGACAAACAGACAAATGAACTGCAGCTGCAGACATACATACATACGCACGCATGCAGCAGTGTTAGTAAGGATTTTATATACATACTTACAGACACAAGTGCATTTTCAAAATAAAACACACATGTATGTATGTGAGTGCTGTAAATATTAAAAATAAAAATAATTCCAAGAGCAAGAGATTGAAAAACTGAATAAACACAACAGGAACAGCAGCAAGAAACGGAATAAATCAAGCAAAAGCTTCTATGTACATGCATACAGACATACGTATGTATGTATTCGCAAGTGTGTGTGTGTGTGTGTTTGTGTGCATGACTGTGCGTGTGCATGCGTCGTTACGAGCGAGTGTGTGTGTGTGTGTGTCAGCGTTCAATCGCAAGCTTAAAACTGTCTGTGTGTGTGTGCTCATATGCATTTGTGTAAATATGTCGCTGTGTGTGTACGTACGTATATAAATAAAATAAACTCATTACCACAGACGAAACTCGAACGTGAGTCTTTGAATATTGCAAAAACAAAACAAGGAACAAGTTTCACCTTGATTCAATCTGTGTGTGTGTATGCGTGCGTACATGCATAAGTGCATACATATGTATGTTTCGATACAGTAAATATATATGTACATGCATATATTCGAGTAGTATCTGAATGTGCAGCAGTATATATGTGCATGTCTATAGATATCAATATATATGTATGTGCATGTGCGAGCACAAACACTTCCATGTATATCGATATACTACATATCGATGTGCATATGTATGTATGCAGTCTACTTCCTTACAAACGCACGATCAGATGGATGAACGGTGCATGCACATTGTGAATGCGAATGCCTATTGTGAATGATTCGTATGTATGCATGTGCGGGAGTATTGTTGCCTGCAGGTATTAACCGGCCTTGCCCGGGCAATATTCTGACGTTCGAACTCTCGGTTCGCTTAAAACAATAGAATGAATTTTCATCAGGAACTGATATGCAATAATAATTTATAATATATATGCAAATGACACATGATTATTATTTATACAAATCGTTCAATTACCTTCGCAGTTCAAAGGATCCACTGCTAGAAATTATTGGATTATCGGGCCTAGCTAGGAGCCCCCCCACCCAACGTCCTGCCATCGGAACTACCTCAGCGGTGGTTACTGCAACCGAAACTTTGCAACACTGAAAACAGAGCGAGAGCGAGAGAGAGAGAGAGATAGTGTAGCTTATTATTCATATATTCTAAGCTCGGAAATTCATATGTTTTATACATACTAGATATAGTCTATCTGTATATAACAAAAACACACATATGTACATACAACAATCGTCAAATATCAGCACTACAATGGACACCGATGGCTCCACCAACAGCAACAGCAACAGCAACAGCAGAAGATCTCCTAATTATAGTCCCCATGCCATGGCCGGGGGGGACGACAATTACAATCTGGTGTTTGGATCGGCCCGGGTTCCCGTTAACTCAAGCACACCGTATTCTGATGCAACCAAAGTAAGTCAAAACTCCAGATGTGATAAATAATAAGATAATCAGCTTTATAGTATCAAATAGTTTAATAATAATATATATCGATATGGCAAGTGTTGTAAATGATCACAGCTATCGATTGGCTTAAGGATTCATCGATTAGTGTCATGCAAGGCGTTGCCAATTTAACGAGTTTCAAAATTCTGTTTATACCATTCTTAAGTTTGTTTATTTTTGGTATACTGACAATATTTTTGACATATATTTTATAAATTTTTTTTAATTTTTAAATTTTATTTAATTTTTTGTGTATTTGATAGGTTTTTTTTATATACATATTCTAATTTGCAAATCTAGCCAATTCTGACTATATCGTACTTTAATTACAGTAACCGTTTGGTTTAAGGAGGTATCGATAAATATTCTACCCGTCTAATTAGCTAAAATCCATTGATATTTAAATTAAATTTTAGGTACAATATGGGTTTAAAATAAATTTAAACTAAAATCCAATCAGATCAAAGTTCGTTACTAGTTGGCAAATAACTTAACCAATAAGAGCGCAAAATAAATAGAAAATCCCCCTTATTTACAATGTAGTTGGACTATTTGTTGTATATAACACTGGCTTCTACAGTAAAATAATTCGTATTGCCCATGTCTTAAGTTTTGCGCTTGTCTACGCATTTATTAACGCAAACTGGTTTATCTGTATGAATATTTGTCGGTATGTTTAATTGATTTCACCAGTTTACCTAAAAGGATTTCAGAATAAGTACATATAGGTTTCTATATGACCGTAGGTTATTGCACCCAAAATGTGAATGACTGTACATACAGATGTTTATAAATATATATTTATATATGTGCAATAGATTCATGCACAAATACTACTGGACTGTTGAATCTAATCTTGGCCGAATATCTTATCAATTAGACGATTTGTTGGCCTGTTTGATCAGATACTATACCCTTGCGTTGAATATTATAATTTTGTCATGAGATTGGTGGCCAAATAGACCTATTTATAATTCCATTATATATTTAATTGTATATATAATTGTATAAATAAAGTAGTATAATTCTCTATACCATAAAAATAAATAAGAACAATTTTATACTTTTACAAAAAAAAAAAATAGATTATGCTGAAATCTTAAACATATCTAGGAAAATATACTTATTACTGGAACATTAAATATTTCATTGTATTTTATAAATTATTATTATATTATTATGGATAGTAACAGTAAGCTAAAGGCAATTAAAATGAGCAAATATTTTAGAGGGTAAAATAAATCACTTATTTAGGAAGTAAATGCGATGCAGACTAACTTTAGTATATATGCTAATACATGACTATAAAATACGCGATTGTTAAACACACAAACTAACTATTTAACCACGACTTGGGGTATCTAATTTCGTCTCGTACTTTTGATTTGCGTAAGAAAAATCTTATTAAACATCAGCAATGTCAAGCGGCATTGCAACATTTCAAGAGCTCAATTTTGAGCAAGGGCAAAAACAATGGCAATGACCGTTGTAGCGAACGCTACGTCTGGCCCCCTCCCCCCTCCGCCCCTGCCCCCACCGACCCCACGCTGGACACATCCCATTCGTTTCAGCTAACACATTATATATATATATTCTTGTTCGTATTCGTCTTGCTGTTGCTGTTGCTGTTGCTGTCGCTCTCGCTGCTACTGCTGCAGGCTATATTGGTTGGTTGAACTCGAGGTTCACGAACTGCGACAAGGTCGAAGTTAACGCTATTAATAGTGTTTTTACTGTCTCTCTTTCGTGTATATAAAGCGGTTATTCACATCAACCATTTTCGGCTGCAGGACTACGCAGCATTACCTATGACTCTATCTCCATCTCCATCTCCATCTCTATCTGCATAAGTGCTATGCTGTCCATCGGTATTTCTGCACTTGGCGATATCAAAACTTAAACAGACAAATAGCAAATATTTGTACACTAATTATATTCAAGTCATGATTCATAGATTTCAAACAGAGTTACGCAGCAAGCAGCTAAAGACACGCAGCTTTTGGAGAATGTTGTTGATGGTCGTCAAAGTTTATCGACAACATCCATTTAAAATTCAAACATATCGATTGCAATTACTTTAATCGCAATTAGATTTGAATACAAATAAACTGAAATAAACTATTGTTTATAAAAAATCTTGTTTATATGTGTTTATGGTTTATTTGTTAAATAATATAAATAATAAATAATCTATAATAAATAATAGAAAAACGATTTACGAAT
This sequence comes from Hypselothyrea guttata, assembly GCA_035045125.1. NCBI lineage: Eukaryota > Metazoa > Arthropoda > Insecta > Diptera > Drosophilidae > Hypselothyrea > Hypselothyrea guttata. The sequence continues at coordinate 1,222,513 of JAWNNJ010000670.1, read as the reverse complement.
CTGCTAATACAAACAAAGGTATATTTATTAATTTATTAAGCTTGTTCAACAAAATTACTGCTTATATTACAATATAAAGCCAGAGAAACAGAAACAAATGAAGACATTGCATTGATTTGTCCTTAATTAAACCCCACGCAATAAATTTTATAGAATAATTAATATTTTTAAATGATAAGTAATAAAATAACGCTATTTTGATAACTATCTTGTTCCGATTTAAATATTTTAGAAAATTATGTGCTCATTCAATTTATAATTATTTTCCCAAATTACAACTATTGTTATTATGTACTTACTACAATTTTAAAATTTTTCACATTAGAGAGAATTATGATTATTTTACCAAGATTAGTTATAAGTCATATGTATTTAGCACAATCGCAATATCACCTGTTGCTAATTATGAAATTTTATATAAATTTTGTATCCGTATTCCACAGACAAAGAAACACTCGCCTGGCCATATCAAAAGGCCGATGAATGCGTTCATGGTCTGGAGTCAAATGGAACGCCGGAAGATATGCGAGAGGACGCCGGACCTGCACAATGCGGAAATATCGAAGGAGCTGGGCAGGCGATGGCAGCTTCTGGCCAAGGACGACAAGCAGCCGTATATAGTTGAGGCGGAGAAACTGAGAAAACTGCATATGATAGAGTATCCAAATTACAAATATAGGCCACAAAAGAAACAATCGAGATTGCCGGTTGTTCTAAAGCCAGATGCGGATAACAGCGATATTAACCATGACTCAAATAATACGGCAGCATCATCGACCGTTGTCGATGCCGGTCGGAAAAACAAAAGATCTACCTCAAGTTGTCAATCTGGTACATTGTCGAAGCGATCGAGAAACGATTCAGGTGATAAGCATAAATATAATAATAACAATAGCATAATTAAGACAGATGCTGTCGATATTATGCTACCGATGGAAAATAATTATATAAGTTACCCGTCAACGGAATACGCAGCTATAAGCAATACTGAGGGCGGAATGGAGAACAGCGCGGTCAAGATCGAATCGGATAATATATCCGAGATGAACGGACAGGAGAATCTATCCGAGTATTTCCCTTTCTTCGCGAACTCCCCCAAGAACGAAGACTCATTATTAGAAGTGAACGCGAGCCAACATGACCTAAACGCGATCGGTTGTCATACGAATTTTGATGACTGTCCCAACATAGAGCCCGTCTTCGACTCCGAGGAGAACATTGTCAACGATGCGAACCTTCACTCCGCCAGCCATCAACTGATCCCTTACGTGCCAGATACTCACGAGTGCTTTGTCGATGACTGTACCGCGGAGCACAATTCCAATTCGCAACAGGCGGGGGCGTCAAGTTCATCCGCATCCGCATCCGCATCGACAACCGTCTCATCGACAGGGTCCTTTGCGGTACAGCCGCAGACGGTGACGATGAACATTGAAATACACAACGGTGCGCTGTCCTATGCGGGGCATACATTCCAGAGTGATGAATACATCCCAATTGCATCGACGACCGAAGACAGCGACTGCAGCATCCTTACCTCAACTCATTCGCCCCATATCGGATTCAATAGCTTGGTTGAATCCGATAATATTGCGAACGCATGCACGTATTCTGGCCAGGAGTACGGCAGTCATTTGATTGGAGCACACAATGATCTCAACTACACAGTACATGATAATAACGGAGCTCTTTTAGCCTATACCTTTGAGGACCTGCCCCCTCAGCCAACTGGTAGTCATCTAGAATTTAACACTAACAAGTATGAGTTTTCAAGTTTATACAAAATGTGAATGTGAGCCACGAAATGTGAGAGAAATATTTAAGCTTTGTGTAATTGTATTTAATATGTTTTTACGTTTATAAATATACACCAAAATATACATATAATATATATACATATATATATATATATATATATATATACATAAATACATAATAGATATTTTATATATATACACATATACATAAATTCCATATATAAACGAACAATAAAAATGCTTTGCATAAGAAGAATTTCCAAGTTGCACTTGCTCTTATCAATATGGCTATTCAAGTAGGTATATAGCTCTATCTATAAGGTAATTTTGATTAGAAAATGCAAGGAAAAATACAAATATTTGGGTTAAATAAAAACTATTTACTTGACGGATTTGGATGTAAAAGTATTATTATGTACAATTCAATTTAATCAGTGAATTTGTCTTATTGTTCAAATATCATATTTTGCATCATTCAAATTAAAATATTGATTTAAAATTGCATTTCAAAAATTATTGTCGTGAACGGCAGTTACTTGGCTATCGATATATTGGTGTTTTCGCTAACGCAGTACCTTGCCAGCTATGCCATCGCTAGCGATAAGCTATCGACTCGATTTGATTAGAATGGCACGCACATCGATTCATCGATAGTGGCACGATGTTCTGGCTGCAGAGGCGCTAACTCCACGTACCAGAATCTCACGAAATAATTAAATAAAATAAAGAAAAACTTGTGAAAAGCGAAAAACAATGACGCTGCTCTTGCAACTGTTTTATTCGTACATCCTGATATGGAACATCATCACATCGTACGCGCTGGTGGATTCGAAGGCGCGGGACTACGACGAAGCCAATATTGCGGACTCCACAGGCTCTTTCCCCTTCCTCATGCCCCACGTCTCGCCCAAAACCGTAAGCTGCACTTGCAAAATAAGTAAATTAAGTGCGAAAAAGTTTTAATGTGTGCATAGAAAACAAACATATGTTAGCGCATACATACACAGGTATTTGTGTATATGCACGCACACACACAAACGCAGCCATTCATGTTAACATACAAATTTGTATGCCCATGTGTGTGTATCCATATGCTAACACACACACATGCATACATACACACACCACAGGTGTAAGCCACGGCCAGGGCGCGTCAATATGTCAACGTGTATGCATGTGTGTGTGTATGGCAAAATTTGCAAATCCCGTGTGTATGTATGTGTTTGTGTGGGGGGACTTTTTTCTAGAGATTTATTTGCTGCGTTGTTGGTAGGTCGGGAGAAAAGCTTCAGATGATAACCCAAGATTTTTAATGCGATTTGCACAGCTGTTTCGCAGCTTATCTGATTAATTGTGTTATTTGTTATATTTATTTATTATTATTTGATAAACCAGTCGAAAAGCAAGAAAATAAATATATTATATTATATTAATAACTTCTGTGTTTATTCACCGATTTCAAATCGCTTTTTAGGATAGCTAAATATGATAATAGAGATTATATATTCTGAATAACAAACTTTTATGTGCAATACTGCGCTTGTTGGGCAGTTTTTATCGATTAGAGCGTGAATGGGGCGTGGCATCCAACATTTGAAATAAATTTGATCTGCGTATGCTATATACATTCCAAAAATGACTGATTTAGCTCTTATAGTTTTCGATATCTAGCTAGCTTTCATCGTCGCTCTGAACAAGAATATAAGTATTAACCCTGTTTTTATGAATTTCATGAATGCAGGGTATAATTTAATTAAATAGAGAAAAAATGAAAGAGTGATAAGATTAGATATTAATATTCAATTAATTTCAGGTGGACTTGTACCTCTGCACGCCTATTAAAGTCGATCCCACCACATCGTACTATATAGGTAATTAATTCCTTGACTCTATTATGAATGTAACCATCTGAACTTTTGTTACATTTTCCAGTTGGCTTCAAACCCAATGCCTCCATGAATACTGCACATCATATGCTGCTCTATGGCTGCGGTGAACCAGGCACATCCAGAGTTACCTGGTAAGTTATTCTACATTCGATTTGTACAGACAGTTCTGACTATTTGTTTCGTTTCTAGGAACTGCGGCGAAATGGCAACTTCAACGGAGGAAGAAACTGGCGGATCTCCCTGCGACTCTCACTCCCATTCTCAGGTTAAATCGGTCTATGCTTTATACTCTACGCTTGCTTAACTGTCTTTTGTTTTGCAGATTCTGTACGCCTGGGCTAGGGACGCACCTAGGCTGGACTTGCCACCGGGCGTTGGCTTTAAAGTGGGCCTAAACTCACAAACCAAATATCTGGTTCTGCAAGTTCATTACGCGCACGTGGATAAATTTAAAGGCAAGACTTGAAAACTGAATTTGAGAATAGTCTAACCACAATTGTTGTTATGCCTTGCAGATGGTTCCACCGATGATTCCGGCATTTTCTTGCAGTACACTGAGAAGCCGTAAGTAGTTTTATAGTAATAGGTCGCTTTAGTGAACGGTCTCTATTTGGTCTTAATCTGACACTTATTAGCTGAGCATGCTACGATTATGCTCTTCGGTGAGAAACCAGCTCGCGTCTTACGCTCAGACCTCGGAGACCGTTTTTTCTTTTTATTTTTGAAGTTCTGAGAAACATCCGCGCATGAAAATTCCGTTGACAGTTTTGTGACAGCTCCACTACAGTAACACTCATATATTCTATCTACATATCTTCTATCTTACAGTCTGAAGAAGTTGGCTGGCACCTTGCTGTTGGGCACCAGCGGTATTATACCGGCCATGAAGACGGAGCACCTGGAGGCGGCTTGCGAAATTACCGAGAACAAGACGCTGCATCCGTTCGCCTATCGCACGCATACGCACGCCCTGGGGAAGGTCGTATCCGGCTATAAGGTGCGCTCGAATGCGCAGGGGGTGCAGGAGTGGACGCTGCTGGGCAAACGGGATCCCCTCACCCCGCAGATGTTCTATAATGTGGAGAACAAGTCGCCCATTGTGGCCGGGGATTACGTGGCTGCCAGATGCACCATGAAGAGCACACGATATCGCACCACGCTAATCGGGTAAGACACGCCTATTAAAGTTTATATATTACAACAGTATTTAATTTATTTAATGTAATTTGTTGTGCTTTTTAGTGCCACAAGTGAAGATGAAATGTGCAACTTTTACCTAATGTACTACGTGGATGAGGGCGAACCTCTGGACATGAAGTATTGCTTCAGCCAAGGTGCTCCCAACTACTACTGGGCCAATCCAGACACTGGTCTGCATAATATTCCACATATCGACGCTAGCACTCTGTAAATGTCTCCAATAACCTAAAGCTAAAACGGCAAAATATCGAATTGTCAGACGTGAACCGAATGTATACTGATTTATCTGGGTTATATTGTATTTAACGTATAATTGTGTATAGTAAGTTTTATCGTTGAACGTCATACTGTATGAATCTACATAAAGTTATGTATAATTTAAGCATTCCAATTATTTATTTGTATATATGTACCTATGAAAAGAATATATGAGTATACCTACATGTGTAGCTGAATCCTAACTTCAATTGCCTTGATTTTTACTCTGGCTGTAATGGAATTTCTTATCTTTCTTTTATCTTGATTAAAAATCCAACAGTTTTCAACTAAATAACAGCGCTACGCAACTTTATTATAAAATGCTCTATTAATTGGTATAATACTTCATTTTGTATAGTTGCCAACAGATATATAGATATAGATACATATATATATATATTTGCTTGTGATCGTTGGAATTGTACACACTACGTATATCCGCCAAAAAGTTAGGTATATTTGTATCTAAAATATTGTTTCAGTAGTTTCGTAATTGCGTTCCCAATAGTTTCCGCTATATAGCCAAATTTCAGATTTTATGTAGGGACTGTATTCCTTTTTAAACCATCTAGAAAAATATAATAAAATTATATTATATCGATTTGGGAAGGTTTTGGCCTATAGATTTCCTTAATTTTAGTATATATTTTTTCAAATTAATTAAATAAATAATTAATAGCATGCTGGGAAGCGGCAGTTGCGTAGCATTTAGCTTTTTACATGCATATCAGAGTCAACAATTTAAATTACGCGGCTTGTCTCAGCGATAACGATAAAGTTATAGTGGAAAAAAATATATCGGCAAGCGTTTTGACTAATAATATATAATTTAATATAATGTATATAACAGAAATGATAAAATTATGCAGTCTATTTGCTAATAGGCACCTTGGACTGAATTCCTCTGTATTTGTAGACTTTTGACGCTTCTTGGAATCTCTTTGCTTTTCCTCGAGTCTTGTCTTTTCCTTAGAAGCTCCATCCAAATCGCCATTCTCCAAGCATAATATATCCGGGCGTAAGCGAGCATCGGTGGGACAAATTGTGGGCTTTATATTATTATCCATGGCGTTCAGTTGCATAGCAAAGTTTGTAAACTGATAATACTGTGAGCAAATTATGATTAATTATATAGTAATGAAATTAATGTTATACTATAATGCATACATCGCTGCTATTATCGGGTCTGGGATTGCAGCTCCATAATTGTGTAGAACTTGGTATATCAAGCGAAAAGGTTGAATCACTTCTGGGAATATCTCCATCCATGTCACTAGGTGGGTAGCTTTCGTGCTAATCAAAAATAATAATAAAATAAGTCATGTTTAGTTTTATTTGAAGCGCATATACTTACATCCTGTATGGATAAACTACGGAATGAATTGAGCTTAAAGCTGTTCAGTTTGGAAAACATTTTCTTTGGAGTAGCATTAGGTGAGACTGCTGATTCGTTGGCTTCCTTCATTTTTTCCTTCTTAAGATGTTCATCGTAGTCTTCATAAGGGCAACATTTCAGGAAATTTGTCCATTTGCCATACAGAAAGAATATATTTTTCTGACTGCAAAGAATAAAGAATATTCGTATATAAATATTAAAAAATCGCAGCGGTATTTACTTGATATCTTGCACAACGCCCTCAACTCTATGGAGATCTTTCTCAGACGATGCTGATGATTTGAAAACCAACTTGGCAACATGACCAGTTGAATGATTCTTAATTTCCATAGTTCCATGCTGTTCGATCCACAGCTTGCCAACGATTATATTGTGCACACAGCAATTCACATTGCTCCAGGTGTATGTTTCGTTCCATCTATAATATTAGTTTTTACCAGAATTATATTGTATTAAAATAAAAAGTTTACATTAGAGCTGGGATTTGATTCGGTTAAGATTCGATTTTTTCGCGCAATATAATTTTGCGGTTTTTTGTGAAATTCAGGGACTGTTACTGTCGGTTACGATTAATCCATTAAATTGATTTTTAGACGTGAATCGACCGAAACGACTGATTCTACAAAATCAAAGATAAAACCCAGCTCTAGTTTATACCTACTTGGGAAATTCAACTGTGACCACACCATGCGGATGAACCTCAACGCTTTTACCGCAGAACTTAATTTTCGGATTGATCGAACCGTGAAAGTTAAAAAGCGCCGATTCGGCATGGAACGCGGATACGGGCGGGTGATGGGAAACTTGTTCGCAGATAATTCGATAACCGTCCCGCTGCAGCTCATAGGTTTCTCCCAATAATGGGTTAAACGGTTTTCCCAATCGATCCCAGTTCGAGGCCAATGCAGAAACGGCAAATGCTGAAATATAAAAGAAAATAAAGCCAATCAATAGCTGTATATCGGTTCGATATGGTTCGTAGACTTGCCTCCAACATATTTCATTCGATCCGCAGGATCTTCCTGTTGCGCAGCTTCGGTTAAAATATGCGCATACTCCATGTACTCACATAATCTCTGCAGGAAGCTCAATGGCTCATTGAGCACTACTGGCATCGTAATTTTGCTCAGGTCTTTGCCTATGCTATTTTTTAGAATTGACCAAACGCTGACTTTCTTCCGCGAGATCATAGCAGCTGGAAGCTGGGTTCTAAAAGTAATAAAAATAGTTTTATATTTATTGGGAATATATTAATGTATTATATATTTTTTAATGCATATTTCACTCACCTTTCAGTATTTTCACCTTCCGCCATGTTTCTGTATAACACTAATCCAATTGAATACAAGGAACGGCTGCAGAAAGGCATAACAAGATTATTATTTATGTTCTAAAAACGATAAGTTTTTATATAACATAATCTTATTATTTGTTACAGTTTAAAATAACTGGCATCTTTATATATTTCTTAATTTATTTATTATAAGAGCGTTACAGCTTTTTGATAAGTATTTTCATTCATGACAAATCAATAATTGCCGATGAAAGCAGCTGTCCAGTGCATACGATGCCAATGATTGATTAGATTTATGAGTACGCAGTTTTTGCACTTATGTAAATGTGTGTATCTGGGTAGATTAGCAGGCTTACTAACCCATTAAGTATGCTATACAAATTGCATTCGAATTTTGGTAGTAACATAGAATTGCTAAACACACACATCTTAAACACACTTTTACAACAAATATTATAAATAATAAATATTTATTTAGCTCACATTATTAATATATATAAAAACCCATATTTGAATCAAATATACCTTGTTAAAGTGTTTATTAATTTTACAGCTGGATTCGGAAGTTTTGGAACAGGTTTTTGAATGAGTTAGTTAAAACAATACAAACTGATAAGAAAATTTGGTATGTATATATACATGAAATAAAAATACAACTCCTTAATGGGCGATAAATTTCAGGTAGGAAGGGATGCTAATAGTTAATCGATAATAATAGCCAACTATGCGCGCTACGATTTGAATTAGTTACGACGGTTACGTGCAGCAAACCCGATAGTTATCGATAAGTAACTGTTCTGATGGCGGGAACCAAGCAAATACCTGCTGCTTAGCCAACGAGTTTTTGTTTAATTTTGAACATTGAAAGCATAAACTTTGCATATATAAATAAGCAAAAATAAATGCGTGATTTTATCGAAAGAAGAACAAATTTCGTTGCCGTCGGCATTACTGCGCGGTTCTACAGTAAACGAGACACTATTCGAGCATATCTAGTGATATACATCAACTATGTGGACCGGCCGCTATACGATTGGCAAAAAAAAAACATAAAAGCAAACACATGAATACATATAACAAGATCTACGTATATACTGACGCACGTTCAAGCTATTCAAGCATACATATGGCTATATTATGTAGCATCTTGTAAATACCAGAGTAAATTGTTTTATATACAGAGAGAAGTGTATGTAATTCGCGAGTATTTAAATAAATGTGCCTGTGTCTGTGGATTTCAAATGCAGGTGCATTATTTTTAAATTTGAATGCATTTTATTTTTATTTATATTTTCTTTTTTGAGGAAAAACTTTTGTTGTGATCAGCAAATATCGATCAGTTCACTTCGCTCAGTCAAATAGTTCTTTAGCTGCTGTTAAAGTCGTTGCAATTTTGTGGTACTTTCTTTTATTTATTTTCGACTGTTGATTCTGTGAAAATGTTCTTGAAATAATTAATATTCATTTATCATGTGACATTAATTGTGGTTGAGTGACAATCCTTTGAAATATAATTAAAACGAATTGTGCAAGTTGTGCGAGTTACGCAATATAAGTTGCAAATAAAATAAATAATATATAACGCGAATTAATCAAATGGATATAAATTACAAACGCTTATGCATTCTACAGAATATACTATATCCACAAACAGATATGCATATATATATATATTTATACTTTCAAATTGCAAATATCCATGCGTGTAAAAAATTCTAAAAATAAATTACAACAAAACGGTTTATTTGAATAAAATGTAGCATGTTGTATTGGCTCGCATTTATTTTAGCCCAATACAATTGACAATTCTCTTTTATTATATAAATTAACGCGCTCAATTCGAAATCACAATAAAATGCTTGAAAGTAGAGCAGTATCTGGGCTATTTCTCTATTTAAATTTTAAGACCCTGTACTTCCCAACCTCTTGGGGTCTATGCAGTTTTCATAACTGAAATGTGCAAACGGCAAACGCAACCCTGACAGATTCTATAATTCATCTTGATCATTATGCATTTGATTTAGATCTTGAGCAACTACAAGACCAATTAATCCTACAAAATCGCAAAATATCGCTAATTAAGTGTGGGCGCTCAGATATTTGGCATACACTAATGCCCCGTACTCATCCGAACTGCATCGAGTATTTTTATATATCAAGCAGAGTGACGTATATACGTCTCGCTCATTAAATTTCTTATTGGCGGAACACAGAAACTATTGAGTTGAAAAACCAATTAGCTGTTCGTTGACGTTGACGACGAGCATAAATAATCAGGAAGCGCTGCATCGGTCTATCGATAAACTGGTAGTATTGTTGATCGAAACTCTCCAAAGTTTGTTAATCTTTCTCGCGTTGAAATGGAAGTGACAAAAAATAAGTGTATCTAAAACAATTAATATATAAACATATATTGAATACAATTTTACTATATACGTTCAGTTTATAAAAAATAACAAACTATTTCAGATGGTTTATAAGATTGTCTAACGGTTTAATGGAAAAATTAATTCCAATGGATATATTGGGTGTGGATCCCAATTCTTTTTCCATTAACGAAAAGGATAACGAGGATTTCGAATTTAAAAAACGGTAAGAGTAATATAAATACTTATGATTTATTAAAATCTAGCATTAATCATGAAAATTCATTTTCATTAACAAATAATGTGCCCTATTTTCAGTGTCATCATAGGAGAACTTATTGACACGGAGGAGGAATTCTCAAAGGACTTACAATATGTGGTGGAAAATTATATCAAGGCTGTGGATAAACCCACAGCTCCCCGATCGGCCAAAGACAACAAGGATTTGATATTTTGTAATTTTCTGCAAATTGCAGAATTTCACAACATGTACGATTTACAAAACAAATACCGCAGTTTCGGAACGAGTTTTAATTGATATTTATATTGCAGGGTGCTGAAGGAGGGTCTTAAGAGCTACAACAACAAACCTAGTATGGTAGTTAAGACCTTTCTGCGTTTGGAGCGGGATTTCGACAAACATGAGAAATACTGTCAAAACGAACCGATGGCCCAGGAATTTCTCTCCACAAATGCGGAATGTCAAAATTATTTTCAGGTAAGTTCACCCGACAAAGAAATATGTTAGGGAATAGGAATTTCGGATATGGAAAATTTGTACAACATACAACATACAAAATGTAACAGCTTTGAATATATATTTTGGATACGCTTCGTAAATCAACTAATGACATTTGGTATACTACATGCGTATAAGAAATCGAGGAATTTTCTCCACAACAATATTATAAATAGTAATGCGTAAACATCCCACAGTTTTCGCACATCAGATGCTCAATGTCGTAAAATAAATATTCCTACACTTGGAGAAATTCACACTTGCAAGAAATTAAATAAAATACTTAAAAATGCTTATAATATTGAGCATAAATTTAGCTTATTGGAAGCGAAATTTATATTATAGAATCGAAGGGAAGCCGCAATTTGCATAGAGTTTTTTCCAGTGTATGTGTGAGTCTGTCTACACAGAACCTGAGTACATAAAACACCATCTAGTACATAATACTCGGTGGCTGGTACAATTGTATGTACGAATCTAGTAGGGTGCAATAATATTGCAAATATACATATGTTTAATATCCGCCAGCCATATGTTCAATGCTTTTTTTCGAATAATATGCCTTGTGCGTGTGATTGTGTGTTCGTGTGTGTGTAGAGAGTAGTATAACAGTTTATTTTTAAAACCAGGCGGTTCTAAATATTAAAGCTTTTGCACATTTCAGTGTCTTTTCAGTAGTGTTTGCCGTCGTTTCGTGTCAATTCTTTTCCACACGTGGATTTCGACTTCCCTTCTGGTACATATATATTTTAATAATCAGGCTATACCTGAAAAACACCGATACGTGCATCTCAAAAATATCTGCATATTGTTTTCATTCAATATGCCATCAAAAGTTAATCCAAATGTGAACGTCTCTTGCCTTGTCCATGGCGATTTTCAAGTTATATAACATTACTAAAAATAAAAATTACTTTCTCCCGCATATGAAAATTTAATGTATTGTGTGTATATTCAAAAATCGTTTTATACTTATTCAAAAATATATATATATATATTTATATGACCGCATAGATATATAATTAATATATACATATAATTTTATGTATTTTGGCATCTATGTGAACATATAGAATAATTTTTCTATATCTATGCAAGTGTTATACATGTGTTATATGTGCAATGATGAACTAGGTGGTTTCGCCCGTGTTTTCGTCAAGTTTTCAAAATAAATATTCAAAATATTGACCTCGACTTTCTCGCTCGCGTTCATAAATATATAAATAAAATATCGGTCAACCAAACATTTAATTCATATTTCTGTGAGATGCTAAAATTATAATTCTTGTGAAGTTGAATCTTCCAGAATGTTTAGAGCAATACATATTTCTTTTAATTGTGCTATAGACCTTGGATGAAAAATAACAACATGTCATATCATCAGCTTGTAGAACAAGTTATCATTTAACAAATTTATGAATGAGTTAACAAAAAAATTTACAAGTGTAAATTGATTTATTGAGTTGAGTTTCCACAGGAAATGATTCGCTTGGAAAAAAAGCGATTTTATTAAACAGTGGGTGGATATATATATTTATCTATGCAAACAAACATTTCGTGCATATAGTATATATATAAAAAATTTAATTTTGGACTGTGCGATCGATCGATCTGTGAGTAAGCTCCTATATTATTAGCCTACGGTTCATATACACAAACAATTGTCCGTAATAAATAAAAATTAATGGCGGAAAATGAAAATATTCTAGCAAAAAGCTGCAAATAAAGGTTTTGTCCGGTTACGGTTCTCTGTGAGCTTTTGATATACAGTTTTTAAAACATTAAAGAGAATTTTTATAAATTCAGCTAACAATCGTTAGCAAATTTTGTATAATATCTGATCAAACCAAGGACTTTTACATAATGGTTTTGGGCTAATTAAATTATAACAAACCTGAAAATTTAAGATATGTTGAGAGTTTTAGAACCATGGGGAAAGTTGTTTTATTAGTGAAAATTGTGCTTTATTTTCAGCAACTTTCATCGGACCTTGGGGACGACAAGCTACTGTCTGAACACCTTAAGCTTCCACTTCAACGAATCAACGACTATAAACTTCTGTTTAAGGTTTGAATATCTTGCATATCTTAATATAATACACTTTTCTCTGTAACTCCTCATCAATGTTAATGTTACACGCAACTCATCACATGGAAGATATGATTGCAATCAGTTTTCTACAATTTGCTCATGCGTTCTAACTGAAATTGTTCTCAACTTTCAATTCACAGGATTTAATCAAATTGTCACAGTACTTAAAAGAAAACGTTAGGGATTTGGAGAGAGCTTTAGAGTTAATGCTTAGTGTGCCCAGTAGAGCCTATGATAATAGATTTATTTCGAGCATTGAGGGCTATAGAGGTAACATATATAAATTGGGCAGGTTATTGCTGCACGAGTGGGTAACACTCACCGATAAGGACGGCAAAACTCATGATCGTTATTGTTTTCTATTTAAATCAAGAATTTTGATAACCAAATTGCGTAAGCTATCTGAGAAAAAGTCGATATTCATACTGCAAAATATCATAAAGCTGCCCCATTGCGATATCGAGCATAAAGTAGATGAAAAGCAAATCTTTCTCTCCTCTAAAGTAGCGGACGCCACATTAAACTTTCCCATTTTGCTAAGACCCCATAACGAGGAGAGTCATCTAGTATGGTATGAGGATATTTGCCAATATATCAGTCACGAAGTTGCACTGCAAGAGCATAATGCAGATGATCTAAAATTGGATGCAAAGAATGTTGGCACCGAGAGTGAATTATTGCTGCGTTTGCCCCATAAGATCGAAGCTCATGATCCAAATATAGGCACACGTCCATCTGACGTGGCCGAGAATTACTTTTTGAGCAAAGAAACCAAAGAACGACTTCAGCACGAACAGCAGGAACTGCTTAAATTCGAACAGGAATCAATACAACTATATAAACAACAACAGGGCCAAAAAACGATAACCCAAACGAAGGTCCAAGTGAATACTCAATCTGCTCATTCGCAAATCGATCAATCGAACACAATCGAATCTGTTACCAGTTCGAATGTGCAAAAAGTTAATATCGCAACTGAAATTTGTAAAAATATTGTGAGCTCTACAACAAACGAGAATAAAACTGAATCTAGTGAGAGTAAGATTAATATCGAGCCTGTAATTGATATAAAACCTATCGATAACAAAATCCTAGTTGCTGAAAATAAAGTTAATATCGAACCTGCAACTGCTTCTAAGCCAATTGATAATAAAGCCCAAGTTGCTGAAAACAAAGTTAATATCGAACCTATAACTGCTGCCAAACCTATCGATAACAAAGCCCAAGCTGCTGAAAGTACAGTTCATATCGAACCTGATGCCATTTCCAAGCCAGTCGATAATACATTAGAAGCCAATAAGAATAAGGTTAATTTCGATATTAAAACTGAAAGTGCGCCATTAATCGAAGCTAAAACTGAGCCCAGCATAGGATTAGTTTCTACGACATCTGTTGAATGCGATAAAGTTAAAGAAACCGTTGAGATCACCAAAGAATTTGTTGCAACAGAGGAAACTCAATTGATAAGCACAGAGGGTAAGAGCGAAACTGAAGAATCAGACTTCAAATGTAACATAACGACAGAATTGATACCGAAAATTGAAATCAGCCACCCGATAGAAGAAATCCCTGATAATATTATCATAAAACCTAAGCATAAACCAATTGAACTGCATCATATTTTTGGATATAATGAATCCCTGCAAGATAGCGATAATATTGTAAAGAACTCCCAAAGCCGACCGGGATTCGCTAACTCTACTAATATTACCGATTCAGCTTCATTAACACAATGGAATAATGAGCTTGCGAATATCAGAAACCATAATAACGATGGTAGCGATCGCTTTGGTCCACCAGGTCCACCTGGCCCGCCTCCACCTCCCATTCCACCTCATTCAGTTCGAATGCCTGGCTTTTTTCAACCGCTTCCGCTTATCGCGTATGAGACCACCATAGAGATACTAATTGTTAAGGCACGCCCACCATCACCACCACCGCGTATACCTGTCATTAAACGTGTTCTGGTCCATACTGAGAGTCTAGAGCAAAAAACGCAAAACTTTTTTGAAGGCATCTACGACGTATCAACCACAGACACGTCGCTCAATAACGCAAAGAAAAAAATCCGCAATATTAAAAATACAGTATTGAAATCAACTGACTCCACAAACTATGCACAAGATACTGTAAAAAAAGCCAAAGCTCGCGACTTCTTGCACATTTTCACCCCGCCAATAAAAAAGAAAAGACCAATCTATGAGATTGTCGAAGAGCCTGTAAATATAAGCCAACTTGAGGGAGATTATACTGAGTCTATTGCTGACGATTTCAGAGAGTCAAGTGCCGAATTTGAAGCCCGGGGCCAAAGCGTTGGCGTTATGGATGATAACTATTCGGGGTATTCACTGGCTTCTAGGCGGCGTACTGAAAGTAAGTTCAATTGGAAGACAAAACCCAAACATTCATAACATTCGTTAGGAAAATTCGAAATAAGTGTTAAGTACCAAATATCGACAGAATTATTTATGTAATTGCGAAATATGCGTTGATATCGAATAGATGCCTCGTGTTTCTAACTGTGTAAGTTATTCATTTAATAATACATTTTATTCACTCAAAGAAATATTTGACAAATTTATTGATACCGTCAATTTTATGTTTTTAACTCTGTCCGAAAATTATATAGACAAAAATCTTAAGAACAAGACTGCACGAGCATGATCGTATATCCATTTATAGATGTATTAAAACGGCTTTGAGCACATTCTGCAGCTGTATATTTTATTTTCTAGTACTATATACACCATTTTTACACTTTGTCAATAAAATCGATCATTTTATTTGACCTTTGCTTTCACAAATATTCCCGTAAAAACAGTCTATCAATTATAAACTATTTTAAACTATGTTGTATCTAAACAATATGTTTCTATATATCTTTGGCTAATATTTTCTTTTATTTTTTTATAAAATTATTGTATTATTTACCTGAAAAGGAACCAGTAGGTCCAGGGATTATGATATAGGCACCTCCTATGACAACAACACTCTAGACAAATATGGCATTAGTTCTAGACGTGAGCGTAGTACTCTAGATCGCATTGAAGCGCGTTCGACCTTGCTCTCATCCAGCCGAGCGGAAAGTCGTGCCGAAAGTCGTGCGGAAAGTCGCGCCGAAAGCCGTGCGGAAAGCCGAGCTGAGAGCCGTGCTTCGTACTCCATTGCCGAATCGCGTGCAGGCAAACGGTCATCCTTGATGGATGAAGTTGGGCGCTCCATTGATAAACCAGCTGTTACCAAAATGTTAAAGAGCGTGCAGGTTCAAAGTAAGTTGAATTATCTGTTATAAAATATATCAAATAATTTATACAACATTTGTTTTAAGGTGGCGAGAGTGCACACTTTGAAATCCAATTCAAGGAGCAGCCAGGAATGGTTTCATGGCTGAAGGATAACAAGCCATTGGATGATCGTCTAGCGGATCGTATTATTCAAACTAGTGCTCCAATGAATTCATATCGCTTGGATATTAAGAATTGCAGGTAAATTAATCTGAAAAACATATAAAGTGGTTTCATATGTGGTTTTAATTTAATTTGTATATTTGCAGCGAAACTGATGCCGGCACTTACACTGTTCGCGCTCAAACTGGCTCCGAGACTACGACTGTCACGGCTCAACTTGCTGTCGGACAAGGTAGAATATTTACCAGAACGTAATGCTACGAATTCTACATATTTATCGCTTTTTTTACAGCATCTGGTCTCGATGAGACCAAAACAAATGTGGCTCCCGCCTTTTTGGTTAGTCTAAAGGACGTGGAAATGATCGAGAATACTCTGTTCCGATTCATGATCAAGATCTTGGGTGATCCGAAACCGAGAGTTAAATTGTAAGTTCAATTAGTATTAATTACTTTTTTATTTAATGCTTTATTTGTGATTGATTGAAAATATGCTAATATTAATGCAATTTGCCAAGTTAATCTGAACGCACACAGTTGTAAAAATTAATTGCAGGAGTTGGCAGCCCTGTCACTGTTTACAGTTATTAGTTTATGTGAAAAATTTTTATTGCATGAGTTGGCAGCGCTGTCACTGTTTACAGTTATAATATGTGAAAATTTTTGATTGCAGCTTCAAGGATGAGAAGGAAATACTGGAGGTCAACGATCGAATTCAAATCATCAGAGATAAGGACTACCTAGGGTTCTACGAGCTAGTAATAGCCGATGTCCAGAAGGAAGACGCTGGAGTCTACTCCTGCAAAGCAAACAATAAACATGGCGAAGCGACCTGTGAGGCTACAGCAACAACAATTGGTGAGTTTCATCTTATTTTATATTTTAAAAAATGTGAATTGATGCATGAATTACATTGCAGAATTCAAGAATCCATTTGGAGCGCTGAGCGGTCAAATTTTGCCCCCTGGGGAGAAAGCCGTCTTCACATGGAAGCGCAATGGCGAGAGCTTTGATCCCGAGGAGCGTTTCAAGGTGCTCTTTGGAGAGGATGAGGATTCGCTGGCCTTGGTGTTCCAGCACGTAAAGCCCGAAGATGCTGGCATCTATACGTGTGTGGCCCAGACAACAACCGGCAATATCTCCTGCAGTGCCGAGCTCTCTGTACAGGGCGCCATCCAAACTCTGAATAGGGAGCCTGAGAAGCCTACGCTCATCATCGAGCATCGTGAGGCGAACACCAGCATTGGAGGCTCCGCCATACTGGAGCTGCAGTGCAAAGGCTTCCCCAAACCCGCAGTTCTCTTCAAGCATGAGGGCGAAGTCGTTGCTGTCGATGATCGACACAAGTTTATGTACGAGGACGAGGAGACCATGTCGCTGGTCATTAAAAACATCACCACCGAAGATGCTGGAGAGTATACCATTGAGGCTGTTAACGAATTGGGACAGGACACCAGCTCAATCAACTTGACAGTCAAGGGTAAGCCACGTCCAATCAAAGGCAATTCACCTATCTAAAATATCTATATTTGCAGCTCCGCCCAAGATCAAGAAGATTAAGGATATTACCTGTTCGGCGGGCGAGACAATCAAGATCGAGGTTGAAGTGGAGGGATCTCCAAAGTCAACAATTAATGCGACCAACAATGGCAAGGATATCTCCTCCGAAAGCAATGTGAAGATAAGCTCCACATCCATTGGCAAGAGCACCGAAAAGGTGGTTATTGAAATATCCGAGATCAAATTGTCGCAGGCTGGCAACTATTCGATCAGGGCCACAAATGATCTGAGCCAGAGCTCAGAGTACTGGAACATCACGGTTAAATCGAAGCCGGTATTTGTGAGGCAGCTGGAAAAGGAATACGTACATGGTGAAAAGGAAACCGTGCAGATGTCCGTGCGCATCGATGCATTCCCAGAAGCGAAACTCATCTGGTATCATGACGATACTGAAATCAAAATGACCGACAAGAAGTACCAGGTGGATTGCGATGGCAACATCTACACCCTAAAGATCACCGGAGCCACCCGCGTGGATGCTGGAAAATATAGCGTTAAAGCCGTCAATGAACATGGTTCGGCGACTTGCGATACGCAGCTGCTGATGAAATGTACGCCGGAGATCAAGAAGAAGCTGCAGAACATCACGGTTATGGAGGGCGAAACCAACGTGGAGCTGGCGCTGGATGTTGACGCTTATCCCGTGCCCAACATTAAATGGTTTATCGATGGCATTGAGATCGCCGAGAAACGCAACGATCTGCGCAAGGTGCACGAGGGCAATACCTTCAAGTTGGTGCTCACTGAGGTCGCAACCAACATGCAGGGCAACTACTCCTGCAAAGTTATGAACGACTACGGCGTCGTGGAAGACAGCTGTTCAGTGACCGTTAACTGTAAGTGGAAAATGTACAACTTGATAAAAAACCAATCGTTACATGTCTATTATTAAATAGGCAAACCCAAAATAAGAAGACCCCTGAAGGACGTGGAGGTGAAGGAAGGCGATTCTTTGACTCTGGAAGTCGAGATTTACAGCGTGCCCGAAGCCAACGTTAAATGGTAAATAATATTTGATTTAGTATTAAAACAGCTATTTATTCGAGCATTTTTTAGGTTCAAGAATGGACATGAAATACACGAGAGCGCACAAATTAAAATCAAAAGGGATTCTCAACGCATTGAGAACTATTATCTGACATTGAATCTGGCCAGAAGCGAAGATGCAGGCACCTATGAGGTGAAGGCTACCAATTTCGTGGGGGAGACTACCTCAAGCTGCAAAGTTATGGTTTTAAGTGAGTACGATCTTTAAAAAATATAGATAACAATGAATAATATGGATTTATTAATAAGGATGTAGATCTGAGTAATATTTGTTGCAATGTATGAAGGAAACATGCATAAATCAACGATCCTTAAGATATTAAACTCTGAAGTATCGCCGTTTTTTGCCCTACTTTTAAACCTTTTTCCTTAGTTAAACTAGCAACCTTATGGTAATTTCTTTTAACTTTATTAGATTCACACGATAAGTACGCGTTTTAGATTCATTTACTCGTATCGAAAAGTGTTTGAAATTATACTGTACTAACAAACTATGTTTTGGCCTTCATACAAAATTAATTCATTTCCAAAAAAACACTTTAATTTAGCCCAAGACTGCCTATCCATGGAAGAAACCGTCACAAAAGCATTGATTGCTACCACAGAACAACCTGAAGAAGGGGGTAAAACAAATAACTCTTTATCAACTTTTCTTGGATGTCGTACTTATAACTAGTCTATGAAAACACACAGTGTTCAAATGCTGTATAAAAATGCTCCACAAAATTAACATAACTTTTTCAACCTTTTGCATGTGTACAGAAATGAATGTGTGTATGGATTGCATTAGATTAAGTGCATCATAGAAATAATCTTACATTTTAATATAAATGGGATCTGGTTATTGGAGCC
Organism: Hypselothyrea guttata; assembly: GCA_035045125.1. Lineage (NCBI taxonomy): Eukaryota > Metazoa > Arthropoda > Insecta > Diptera > Drosophilidae > Hypselothyrea > Hypselothyrea guttata. The sequence continues at coordinate 1,202,658 of JAWNNJ010000670.1, read as the reverse complement.
ACCCTAATGTCTTGTGGGAATAGTTTGTTTCAACCTTAATTGCATTCATGCAGATGTCGATGAAATTTCGATAATTATTGCAATTTATCTATCGAGATGTTTCAAAATGGTAATCGGTCTACAAATAATAATATAATTAAATAAAGGAATATAAACAATAGTAAAAGAATAATATAAATATAAATATAGAATATTGGGAATTGTATATACGAATATTATTTATAGCTATAAGATATATTAATTAATTTATATTAATCCCTAAAAACAGGTGCAAAGTATTACCAAGTAATACATGTAAATAGAATGAATATAATATTGCAATTTAATTCTTTTTGGAAAAGAACCTTTAATATCGACTGTACAATACAAATAATGAATATTCTAAGGTGCCGCTAACTTCACAGACTGACCTACGAGCGCAGCCTCACAATAAGCTGTAAAAATGTGTACAACTAAGTTTTTCTCAGTGCATAAATAGGTACTAATGAACATGAATTTTGCAGCAATTCCTGAAATCGTGCACGTCGATGTCTTCCAAATGCATAGTTTTGAGAGCGTACCGCTTAAATATGAAGTCATTGCCAAGGGTATACCCAAGCCGGAAGCGATTTGGTATCAGAACGATAAACCACTGAAGAACGACGATCACTTTGGACTCTCCGTTGATGGGGTTTGTATAGTTATAAATGCTAAAACTGATGTTTGTTAAATGCATGCTGAAATATATTTTAGGACCATTACAAGCTGGAGGTAAAGTCTTTGGATCTCAAGGACGCCGGCGAATACAAGGTTGTCATCCAAAACAAGGTTGGCGAGAAGAGTCACAAAGGAGTTCTCTCTCTCTCAGGTATAAATTAGTTAATGTCTGTAAATTATGAACCCTAGTAACAACTATTATCCATAGGTGTTGCTGAGTATAGAAAGCCGCTGCTGATCGCCAACAGCGGGCTGAGCGACATCAAGGTCAAGAAGGGCGACAAGGTGGAGGAAACTGTGATATTTACGGCCGATCCGAAGCCGGAGATTCTTTGGTTTAAGGACGGAGAGCCTGTGCAGGCCAGTGAAGGTCTGCTGTTGACCACCGATGCTAAAGATCTGGAACATGGCCTAAAGCAATACACATGCAAGCTAACGATGCCAAAAGGTGTGTAAACCATTAGTTATAAATACTATTAACTTTAATAATATACATTATAAATGACCTTCTTTAGCTGACATTAAGCACTCTGGTCGCTATGAGCTGAAGGTGAAGAACAAGTACGGAGAAATGGCCACCAACGGCTGGATTGATGTTCTGGCCAAGCCAGAGATCTCTGGCCTGGAGGACCACAAGTGCATGCCAGGCGATTCGGTCTGTTTCGAGGCATTGGTTTTGGCCAATCCCAAGCCCAAGGTGTCCTGGACTCGTGGCAATGAGAACCTGTGCAACAACGAGAACTGCGAGGTTATTGCCGATGTGGATGGCGATAAGTACAGAATTGTCTTCCAAGCCGCTTCGCCAAATGAAACCGGCAAATATACATGCACTGCTGTTAATTCCGAGGGCAGAGCTGACAGCAACTTCAATCTGCAAGTGATGGGTAACAACATTTAAAACTAATATAAAATAAATTGTTAATTTCTTGGTGTTGCAGTTGAGAAGCCGACGTTTATTGTGCCACCAGAAGATCAAACCATTCACGATGCCAGGCCAGTGGCAAGCAAGGTGCTGGTGCACGGCGTGCCCACGCCCACCGTACAATGGCTGAAGGATAACAAACCCGTAGACTCCAAGGCCGTGAAGACAAACGCCAAGGCATCAGATCAAGTTGAGAGTGTCTTTGACATCGATTCATTTAGCCCAAAGGATGCTGGCAATGTAAGCCAATTATTATTTACTTGGAATGATATTAAAATATTATATTTGTAATTTATGCAGTACTCCTGCGTTGCCAAGAATGAGGTGGGTGAAACGACGGCTCCGTTCAAACTGTCGCTGCAACAGCTGGCGCCCAGCTTCGTCAAGAAAATGAACAACGCCCTGGATGTGGTGCAGGGTCAACCCCTGCTGCTGGAGTGCACCGTCGATGGTAGCCCCTTGCCCACAGTGCAATGGTTCAAGGACAGCGAAGAGCTGAAGCCCAGTCAGAGGTTTGTTTTGGTTAATTTTCAAGAGTTTGTTAGCTTATTTAATTTACTTTACAGCGTTAAAATGACAACTTCGCCCGAGGGCCTTGTTAAATTGGAAGTTATACACGCAGAGCCCAACGACTCCGGTGCCTACAAGCTGATTATTTCCAACCCACACGGAGAGAAGGTTGCACTCTGCGCGGTTGCTGTTAAACGTAATTATCTCCCTGCACATAATACTAATAATAAGTTACTAATTAACCAATTTTTAACTTTAGCTAATGAAGCAGAGCCCAAGTTCCTTAAACCCCTGGAGGGCCAGTCGGTCACCGTAGGCAGTCCATTGAAATTAAGCGCCCAGGTCACTGGATTCCCTGCTCCCGAGATTAAATGGTACAAGGATGGCATGCTTTTGCGTCCAAGTTCCACGATTAATTTCATCAACAATCCCAACGGACAAATTGGCCTGAGGTAACCTATTAATATCTATATATTATCAAATTATATTATTAATTTTTATGTACGCAGCATTGATTCAGTTGAACCCCAAGACGCTGGCGTTTACAAGTGCACAATTGTCAATAAGGAGGGCGAAATGGAGGGAACGGCTCAGGTTCAAGTCATCTCTAGGGATGCCAAGCCCGCATTTGTTGCAGAGCTGCAGGATGCCTCCAGCATCGAAGGTTTCCCCATAAAAATGGATATTAAGGTCGTTGGTTTCCCCAAACCAAAGCTGCAATGGTTCCACAATGGACACGAAATACTGCCTGATAACAAGCACGTGGCTGTTATAGAAAATCCAGACGATACCATCAGTTTGATTGTGGATAAGACTGCGCCATCTGATTCTGGTTTATACGAAGTGATTGCCCAGAATCCTTTGGGATCGACGGCATCGAAGGCTAAACTTTATGTTTCACCGAAAGTTGATGAGACCGTACCAGAGGAGAGTCCACAGTTCGTGTCCGGACTGCGCGATGTTAATGCCGATGAGGGCCAAGAGCTCAAATTATCCGCACCATTTATTGCCAATCCCATGCCAGAGATTATGTGGTACAAGGATGACGAGTTGCTGGTGCCAAGTGAGCGTCTGCTGATGACTTGTGACGGCAAACACGTTGGTCTAACCATCAATCCCGTCGAGGCCTCCGACTCGGGCAAGTATTCCTGTTTGTTGGCCAATCCCTTGGGCGAGGATACATCGGCCTGTAATGCCAATGTTCGAAAGGTTTACAAGGCTCCGATCTTCACGCAAAAGATAACGGATCAACAGCAGGTGTTTGGCAACAATGCCAAAATTCCTGTAACTGTTTCCGGCGTACCCTATCCGGAACTGACGTGGTTCTTCGAAAATAAACCCATCAAGATGTCCGATAAGTACACAATCAAAAACGATGGAGATCATCATACGCTGATTGTCAATGACTGCCAAAAGGCCGACCAGGGTGAATATAAATGCATCGCCTCCAACAAAGAAGGCAAAGATATTACAACAGGTCGTCTGGAAATGGTCAATGAAGTGTGAGTGTTATTATTAATAAATAGTTCTAAACAATTTAACTGTTTTCATATTTTCTGTAGCAAGAAACACATGCGTTCCGAACCGCCTGTGTTCCTCAAGAAGATCGGAGATTGTGATGTTTTTGATGGCATGGCTGGCAAGTTTACTGCCTGCGCCACGGGTTATCCAGAGCCGGAAGTCGAATGGTTTAGAAACGATCAACGATTGTTCCCATCCGATCGCATTCAGATGGATAACGAAGCCAATGGTCTGCTGCGTTTGACCATCAAGAATGTCTCAGAGGCTGATGCAGGACGTTATGCCTGTCGCATTTACAATCCCTATGGCGATGACATCTGTAATGCAGATCTGCTCTATGATGGTAGATATATCGCATAAAACATCTATAAGTTGATTCTCACATTTTAAATGTCATATTTAGTTTTGGATTCGCATCAACGCCCATTGGGAGATCAATATGCTGATTTCAAGCAGTACAAAAAAACTGGAGCTCCCCCTCCATTGCCCGATGCTCCCATCATATCGCGCATGACGGACAGACGTCTGCTGCTGTCCTGGAAGCCTTCAGTGCCACTCAGCCCACGCTATCCAGTCACTTACCAGGTGAATATTACCTATAATTACATACAAATTCGTTGCTAACTCTTGCCTGTTTTAGATTGAAATGATGGATATGCCCGAGGGAGATTGGAGAACCATTCGCACAGGCGTGCGTAGTTGCGCCTGTGAAATGCGTAATTTGGAACCGCTGCGCGACTACAGATTCAGAATTCGTGTCGAAAATAAGTTTGGCGTCAGCGATCCCAGCCCCTACACGCAAACCTATAGGCAAGTTTGCAAATCAGGTATAAATTCTGTTGATTTATAATTAAAATTATTCGTTATAGGCAAAACATCGTACCTACACCTGCGAAGACCTACACCTACTTGCCACCAGGAACTGATTTCAGACCGGAGACTTCTCCCTACTTCCCCAAGGATTTCGATATCGAACGTCCACCCCACGATGGTTTGGCTCAAGCTCCACAGTAAGTTCATTTATTAAGTCAATAATGTACGGATTTATTAAAAGCTATACATTTTTTTTTGCAGATTTTTACTGCGTGAAAATGATGTATCATATGGAGTCAAGGGCCACAACACCGAGTTGATGTGGTTTGTTTATGGCTATCCGAAACCACAGATGACATTCTATTTTAACGATCATCCCATTGAATCCGGCGGCAGATTCGACCAAAGCTATACACGTAATGGTCAGGCAACGCTCTTTGTGAACAGGCAAGTAAATTCTTATAATATTGTCATTATTTCTATTATTTCTATTTATTATCCCACAGCATGTTGGATCGTGATGTTGGCTGGTATGAGGCTGTAGCCACAAATGAGCATGGCGAAGCTAGGCAACGCGTAAGACTCGAAATCGCCGAATATCCCAGGTTTATTAAGCGACCTGACGAAACCTTCATAATGGCGCGTAAAAATGGACGCATTGAAGCTAGAATTACGGGCATACCCCTGCCAGAGGTGCACTGGTATAAGGATTGGAAACTGATTGCTGAATCTTCGCGTATTAAGGTAACTATAGAAATTTAAATTAAATATCTATAAACTAATACTTACGTACACGACTGACCTACTTCACGTCTTGCCGCTTACTAAGCAGGAATTCCGAAAGCAACAGCTATATATATCTGTCTCTCTGAGTAAGGAATTTAGAGGAGAGTGAGAGCAAAAGCTCCCAGTATTTGATGCATGAGAAACTGGAAGAGAGCAAAAGCTTAATAAGCTTAAAGAAAGAGAGTGATAGAGGGTCAACTAGAAAGATATAAGATATATAAAGAATAGCTTTTAGTATGTTCATATTTCGATGCGAACGATAACCTCTTGCTGTGATTTTATCTAAAAAAGAAATACTTTAATAAAACCATTTTCATTTTCCATTTACAGATCAGCTCGTATGATCCAGATATCTACGTGCTCTCCATACACGATTCGATCATAAAGGACGGCGGCTTATACTCTGTGAGCGCTCGCAATATTGCCGGGTCTGTTAGCACTTCAGTCACCGTGCACATCGAGGAGAATGAGGATCAGTACATCTATAAGACCTACGGCAGGCATCCCTATGTGCGCTCCAAGCAGTTGCGCTACGAGGATAAATACGATATTGGGGATGAGCTGGGGCGTGGCACTCAGGGCATAACCTATCATGCTGTGGAGCGTGCAACCGGCGATAATTACGCCGCAAAGATAATGCACGGCAAGCCGGAGCTGCGTCCGTTCATGTTGAACGAGTTGGACATTATGAACATGTTCAATCATAAGAATATCATTCGTCCCTATGATGCCTACGAAACGGATCGTTGCGTAACGCTGATAACTGAATTGGCCGCTGGAGGAGAACTGGTTAAGGACAACCTGTTGAGACGCGATTACTACACAGAGCGGGATATTTGCTATTATATTTATCAATCTCTGTTGGGACTCGATCATATGCACGAACTGGGTGTCGGTCACATGGGCCTAACGGTAGATATAAATAGATTTCAAAGAGCAATGCATCTGAATTAATATTGCTTTATTATATTTCAGATCAAAGACTTGTTGATTTCCGTCGTTGGTGGCGATCACATAAAGATTGCCGACTTTGGTTTATCGAGGAAGATCAACAAGCATAATCTATCGACTTTGGACTATGGCATGCCTGAGTTTGTCTCTCCCGAAGTTGTGAACAAAGAAGGCGTCAACTTCTCGCACGATATGTGGTCCATTGGTTTGATCACCTACGTCCTGCTCGGCGGTAGAAATCCGTTCTTGGGCGCCAATGATAGAGAAACCCTGAACAACATACGCGAGGGTCGTTGGGACTTCAAGGATACCATATGGACGAATATTACTGACGATGGACGCGATTTCATCAGCAGGCTTCTGCTCTACAGCCCAGAAGAGCGTATGGACATTAGGACAGCGCTAAAGCATCCTTGGTTCTATATGTTGGATCGCAAGGTCACCGATGAAGATTATCGCATTGGCACCGATCGCCTCAGGAATTACTATGATCACTTTAGGGATTGGTATGCAAATGCCGCCTGCAAGAACTACTTCCGTAGACGTCGTCTTAGCGGATGTTTCCAGCATCCATCGAAAATGGTCTATCCAAGTGGACATTCGTATACTCCAGAGCGTACACCCGAACCTCTGGTGGAGCCGAGAAAGCGCGCCAAACGAGAGGAAGTAGTATCCAAATACTTGCATCCTGATTACGAGCTAGGTCTCATTCAATCTGAAAGCCAGTAAGTGCACATATTAAACAAATTGAGATTGTATTGCTAAATATTTCTGTTGCAGCTATCAATATGGACCTGATACATATCTGTTGCAGCTGCGAGACGTTAGCTTCCCCGTTAGATTGCGAGAATACATGAAAGTAGCGCACAGGCGATCGCCTTCATTTGCATTGAACGATTCTGTGGATTGGTCGGTAAGTTTACATAAAGAACTATCGCTGGCCGAACTCTCGTAGGCCGAACTCTCGCTGCCCGATCTCTCGATAGCCAAACTCTCGCTATGTGAACCCTCGTTGGCCTAACTCTCGCTGACTCTCCTTCTTAGACATGCACTAATCGATTACTCTAATCCATTCTAGCTGCCAGTTATACGCGAACGTCGTCGTTTCACCGACATAATGGATGAGGAGATCGACGATGAACGAACAAGAAGTCGCATCAGTATGTACTCGGCTAACGATACGTACTCCATCAGGCGTTTGCGCACGGAGCTCGGTCCGCGTTTGGATGAATACACAGAGGCTGATGCCATGATCGAGACCCAGAGGGAGGGCTATCCGCCTTTCTTCAGAGAGAAGCCGCAAACGATTGCGATCACCGAGAATAAGCCAGCTCATATTCATTGCTTTGCCGTTGGCGATCCGAAGCCGTGCGTGCAATGGTTCAAGAATGACATGGTGCTCTCCGAGAGCAAACGCATCAAGATCACTTACGATGACGACGGAAGGTCTATCCTGCGATTCGAGCCCGCTGCGCACTTCGATGTGGGCGTCTACAAGGCAGTTGCCAGGAACAAGGTTGGACAAACTGTGGCTAGATGCCGCATTGTGGTGGCAACACTTCCGGATGCCCCCGACTCCCCGGAGGTGTCGGCATCGAGCGCAAGCGAAATTCTGCTCAGATGGAAGCAGCCAAGGGACGATGGTCATTCGCCTGTTTTGTGCTACAGTCTGCAGTACAAGCTGGCCAATTCTGATGCCTGGACCACTGTGGCCGACAATATCGATCACGAGTTCTATCTCCTGCATGAACTGGCGCCCAATACCAAATACCATATACGTCTGGCATCAAAGAATCGCATCGGCTGGAGCGAGATGGGAATTCCGGTGAATGCATCGACTTCGGGTCCCGAATCTCCCAAAGTTCATATTACCAAAGCCATGAAACATTTACAGCAGATGACAGAAAAGGGACACGAGGTGATTCCCGAGGAGGAACGCGTCCACACAGACTACCATTGCGAACGCGAACCGCCCAATTGGGTTACCGATGCCTCAGTTAACGACAAATATAGCTTTATATCGGAGATAGCGCGCGGAGAATTCAGCACCATCGTGAAGGGCATACAGAAGTCAACGGACACCGTTGTGGTGGCCAAGATATTCGAGGTGACCGATGAGAACGAGGAGAACATTGTCGCTGAATTCGAGCATTTCAGAACGCTGCGACATGAACGCATCCCGGCGCTCTTCGGCGCCTACAAGCCAATGAACGTGCCCATTGCCATATTCGTAATGGAGAAACTGCAGGGTGCCGACGTACTCACCTACTTCAGCAGTCGCCACGAGTACTCCGAACAGATGGTCGCCTGTGTAATCAGCCAGCTGTTGGATGCCCTGCAGTACCTGCACTGGCGTGGATACTGCCATCTGAATCTACAGCCCGATAATGTTGTCATGGCTTCGGTGCGATCGATTCAAATCAAACTTGTCGACTTTGGCTATGCCAAGAAGGTCAACAAGCTGGGCCTGAAGGTCACACCATGCGGCCTGCTGGACTTCCAGCCGCCTGAAATGATAAACGATGAGCCGGTCGTGCCTCAAAGTGATATTTGGTCCCTGGGCGTGCTGACCTATTTGCTTCTCTCCGGCTGCAGTCCATTCCGTGGGGCTGACGACTACGAAACTACACAGAATATATCCTATGTGCGCTACCGATTCGAGAATCTGTTCAAGGAAGTGACACCAGAAGCTACACGCTTCATTATGCAGCTGTTCAAGCGCCATCCGAAGTAATCTAATAATGTCCAATAATATAGATTTTATTTGACTAATTTGCCCATTAATATCTTTATAGCAAACGACCATACACAGAGGATTGCCTGGAGCACAGATGGTTGATGTCGTCGGATTATATGGTTAGAAAGCGTGAGCGTGCCGTCTTCCTTGGATGTCGGTTGAAGGTAATAGGGTTATACTATATTATTCAAAATACCATTTACTCCATGCTCTCCTCTTGTATCTGTTATAGGAATTCAGTGATGAGTATCACGAATTGAGAAACAAAACCGCCACCACATCCAAGTCTTTGGCTTCGGTTGAGGGCGGTCCCACGCCTTCCCAGCTGCTGCGATCGAATAGCATCCAGGAGGAATTACTTACAACGTTTTAGCCAAAGAAAACTAAAAACAAAAAGTGTTAATACGAATTTTTCTGTATTTTGGTTAATGAATTAAACAAAATAAATAAATAATATATATTTTATTCAATCACTCTTAACTGTGCAAATTTATCTCCCTAAGATTAGCCAAGAAATTAAGTTAATAATGATTTGTTAAAAACAAATTTTATTAGATCTCTATATATATTGGTTGTACATTAGATTATTAGATTATTCTGGAATGCGTGTATTACAATTACCATGATACATTTTAACAACGCCATCACAACGAAAGTACGCCTCGAATATATTACTATAGCCGTGATCCTTCCACCACGTGCAGAGCTGCCTATTCCAAATACAGTCTAATCTGTATATAAGGTTTGGATACTCGTACCCGAGCAGTGTAAAAAAGTCCTGGTCCCCCAGATGACCTTTGAATGAATATTTGGAGACAAGTCTATTCACTTCGTACTGCGTGAGCAGCTCTACGTAGGTTCTGGAGTCCCTAATGCGATTTAGGAGCATCAGCACTACACCAGAGTTAAGGCCAGGATAACCGTGACGTTCATGATTGCGATTAGTTGCTAATTTATTATTAATAATATTATTGTTATTGCTATTAGCTAATTTCATTGGGTGATATGGATTACCAAAATTAGATTTTGGAAATCGAACACGATAGCGGTACAGTATATGTCGATAAACCGGCGTCAGTTCGGGCGCCAAGCCGAACAGTTGATGTGGCAAGAATCGATCGAACTCAGCGAACAACAATCGAACATCGGAACGAAAAACAATATCACAATCGAATAGAATAGCACGATTTAAACCTATATCTGCGATACGATGCAGCCCCAGCGACAAGAAGAAGAGCGAGTCGCTGTAATACGAATTGGGCGCCGAACTAAAATAGGGCGATAGCTTCGTTGTTATATCCTGTATGATATTGGAGCAGATGTTCACATCGTACATGGTGTATATCACGATACGGCGGAACTTGCGTATCTTTCGCCGTAGAATCTCCAGCACAGATCCCTCGCTCTCCTTATCAGTGATTATATGCAAATGCAGCTGGGCATTCGTGTGCTTGAACAAACTATGTGCAAATAAATCAAACTTCATATGGAGCCGATAATTCTCCCTGGTGTATATGACGAATATATTATAGTCCGACGTGGGCGGTTTATCGGGCGATGTCCTATTGGTATGGAGCGACGAGTAATTTAACAAATATTGCATTGGCTTTAGGCTGGGATGATTAAAAACTGCGCCCTCCGGTTCGTCATTATTATTGTATTTGGACTGAATCTGTTCGATGTTTGGACTGCGACCGGAGAGAAATACGGAAATAATCTTACCGCGAAACAACAGATCTGTGTAGGCGAAAACAATGAGCACGCATATGGCAATTAATGTCAGCGATACGATTAGCTTCTTTTGCCATTTACAACGAAATAAAGTCCAACGTTTGGGCTTCGGACGCATCGCATTTTTGCGATTCACAATCAGGGTTACGGGGGGCTCGTACTCCTCTAGTAATTGGGACTTGCACTCCAGATTCGTGTTGGCCGGATAGGTCTTGTTCTTCCGGCTGTTGTAGAAGGCGTACTTGGTCATCTTGCCGATTTAGCTACGGATTATGCCCATTATAACGCATAACAATCACATACATATATATATATACATACATAAATCCTTAGAACTAGCACGATAAAGCACACCTTGCAGGTGTGTGTGTTTGTTTTTTATTTTATTTACTGCCCTAGAACACACTGAACGGAAACTTGAGTAGTAAAATTACAAAATACATGTTTGTAAGCTATTAATTAGGAACAAGGCTTTGACATCAAAATGCTTATCAATCAATAAAGTTTCAAGCGGAGGCTCAGCCCAATCGATTGCACTATCGATACTATCGGAAGCAGACGTGCGATGTGTGGCGCGCGCAATCGATTGGCAGCTTGTCTAATTGGATTACGTTTACACGTTGTACTTGCTTTATGAACAGCTTTGCTTTATATACTTAACCCAGTTTTTCCAATTTTTCAATGGGTACAGGGTATACAAATCCTAAAATTGTCTTAATTTTATTTACTTTCATTTGTTATTCAATTTTATTGACATAAATTACAAAGGGCAATGTTTTGTAGTTACTTAGCCAGCTGATAAACTCCACCAGAGAACAACAGTTTGTGTTCCCGCACTTTTCTCTGCAGGAAATGTTTAAGCTCGTCTTGGGTAAATTCGACTCCTCCGTTGTGCGATGCAAACAATTTCAGCATCTGATGTATACGCTCAATTGGCATCGAATCCAAATTGGTAAGCATGCCAACAATATACGACCAGAAGACCTGAAAATATTCTATGTTGTTGCCAAACATGAAATGAGTTAAAATATGTTTACTGCGTACCTGAAGCTCTTCTTCTCTTTGATCACTGGCCGATGCCATAGCCGATTCCAAGTCCTCTTCGTCCGCATCTGTAATGTTCATCTCCTCGAATTGTATTTTCTCACACTCTTCTTCCAATAATGTAAAAATGCCCGGTTCCGTTTCCGTAATGAGTCCATGATTTTGCCAGAAACTGATGCGACGTCTCAGTGCCGAAGGGGGGACTTTGATCAGACTGCTTAATTCATCCAGATTCCATTCGCCTAAGGCAAATATAGATATCTATGTTAACAAATGCGAATTGAATGTGTAACCTATTCACTAGAACTTCGATGTGGTTTGAGTTAAGCTCTACTAGACACCTACTTTTATGCTGAAAGTGATAGATTATCACCGCCTGCGTAGGAGGTACAGTCATCTCCAAAACTCTCTTGCCAATCTCAATCACGATGTTTACACGTCCGGTCACTGTACGCCAGTTCAGGGTGCGATTTCCCTTGTAGGATTCATAGGCCTTGGTGAATTTCTTGAATTCGTTTTCGATTTCCTCTGGCAGTTGTAAGCTCTCCTTGTTGAACGATGGCCAAAATTGTGCAGATATTATTAACGAAGAAATGTCGAACAATGGATCTGCAAAGTGTTTAAAATAATAACTTAATTATATAAAAAATTTATAGTAGGAATTTGACTCACTGTCGTTGTTGCTATTGCCATCGCCGTGTATATGCGTATTAATACGTTTCGAATCGGTAACGTCTTTGAGCATTACCTCACAGCTATGCAGCAGAGACTCGCCAAATCTTATTTTCAGCAGCTCCAGATTTCGTATTTCCTTTTCCGAGTTGAAATCCAACTGCGCCAGCAATCGATCAGCCATTAAATTGCGATATTCGATCATGAACAGTTCCTTGCTGCCGTATATATCGACGACCATGGATATAATATCGGCGGATCGAATAATTTTAGAACTGTTCAGTTGCAATACATTTGGATCGATGCCAAATGGATCGGGCTCCCAATTCTCCCAGTTGCTCAATTCATTGAGACCCGTATCCTTGCCATCCTTAACCAGTTCTCCCTTTGCCAGTTCTTCAGAGAGATCAGTGGGACCCTCTTCCGTTAATCCCGTCACAACCCGTCGAACCGTATCATTGCGCTTGCGCAGGTAATCCTTTATGGGAGCTGTGACTATTTCTAATATCACTCCAGTATTGTCTAGGTGACGAATGGCTTTGATGGCAGCTACGTAGCCAGTTAAAATATCCATGGTGTTAACGCCAGGATGCAATATTCTTGCCTCCAATGCGCTTCGCAAGGATTCAGTTAGATAAACTCTCATATCTATTTTTTCCATGCATATCTTTAGATCTTCTATAGCAGGCGTGGACTCCGGATAGTCTGTATAATCGAAAAGAAACTATTACAACTGCGAATGTTATTTTAAGTAGATCCTTTGGCTTACCTATAATAATGCTGAAAAACTGACTAATCACGTTCTGTGCAAAGGTTTCGTACATAAAATACGTCAACTTCACTTTAAAAGACTGCACAGAGTCGGGAACTTGTTCCACGTCGCCAGTTGGGGGTTTCCCCTCAGTGAATATGCTTTTGAGCCAGGTCATGATGACGTCGTTGATCCACTGTTAAAAGAAAGCGTTGATTATTCCTACTTGTTTACAGAGCTCGCAAAAATCGCAAAACGTTTCGAATGAGCGCCCTATAACTTGTTCTCTTTCTCAATGTTGCTTTATCTAAATCAACAACATAAGACTCTAAGATGCCCACTAATTGCTAGTCAGTCCTGTCGACTTTTCTTAGTGTTGAAGTTATTCTGAGAGCTCTGCTGATTACATTTGAGATGATTGTAAGCAGTTACCGTTTCCAGCTGCTTGAGATGACTTCTGTCGAAGATGCCGAGGCAGGTGTCTGTGATATGGTCCTTGATCTTGAGTTTTATTAGCGCCGTTAGAGCGCTGCCGCCTAGACGATCTATTAAATCCATCTCTGAAAGTTTCACGTTGGTGGCGTTTACAATCTCCGCCAGCTTCTGGCAGCAGCACTGATCCACATCAAAATTGCAGCCAGCACAGGGCAAATCCGAAAATACCTCGGAATCTATGCGAAAAATATGTGGGAATTTAGGTTGTTTACTACAAAACTGCGTCTCCTTCTCTACATACCCATTGTTGTGGAGGTTAGGATGGCATCCTTGGTATAAAGACGATAGTGAAGTGCATAAAAGTCGCCAACAAACTCATTGAAAGTGGGCGGCAAACGGGCCAGCAAAGCGTTGCGGATGATTGTGTTGACTTGCTTCAGTTTCGCTGCGGACTCCTTGCTCTTTAGCAGGTGCAGCGAACGTTTTCTGATCTCCTGCAGGCATCTAAATCCATCGTAGAGTTCGCCAACTGCGTGAATAAATTTCACAAATAATGCATCCTTGTCGCTCAGATCTGCAATAGCTGAAGTTGCATCTGTTTTGGTCTGTTCCGCTTCCGTTTCGTTAGCGAAATTGGCCCAAAACTTTGGCACAATGACGCGTCGTGTTATTGACTCCACCTCCAAGTCCAGCACGGCTATAAATGTTTTAATACTTCCATAATTTGTAAGATGCCGGCTCAATTCTTCGTAGGTTTCCTCTTTGATTTCCTGCAGCGGATAGACAATCTGAAAGCAAGCTCTGGTTAAGCAAAGGCAACTCTATGTGTTAGGTACTCACTTCGCCGCCCAAAATGGGAAATATCTTCAATACCTCTGACCATAATTCTCCAAATTGGCACATGTTTAGTAAACAAGTTTTTACTTCATATGAAACAATTTAATAGTTTGCATTAGTGCTGGTACAACACTCGATATATATTGTGGCAATGAGCAAATCGATATTATCGAATACGCCACCAAATATCGATAAAGCGCGGCATTTTAAGTGTTTATCCAATTAAACAAATATTGGCATAGAAATATACTTGAAATATCTTCAACACTTCTGGCCACAATTCTCCAAATTGGCGCATTTTTATTTTAAATGTTTTTACTTATCATGAAAAAATTTATTAATACTTTTGCATTAGAGCTGGTACAACAGCCAATATATTTTGTGGCCTTGAGCAAATCGATATTATCGACTATGCCAGCAAATATCGATAAAGCGCGGGATTTTAAGTGAGAAAAAGACTTGTAATGAAATTATAAACCCGTATTTATTATAACGAACTGTACATAGAAATTCTGCAGTGCCATATGAATTTTTAGAACATGTCGATAATTGCTATTTACATTCAAAACTCCGCCACTATTGCTTGATTATCAAAATATAATAATAGGCAGTATCAAAATCAAAATTATCTCTTGTTTATAACATTAGGATGGAACTTTGGCCTGACTCTTGCGTTGGAACATTGAGTCAATGGTTGAGAAAACGTCGCTAGCTTTCCTAGCGGCGTCCACCTTAAAGTGCAATCCCCTCAGGCCATAATAATCAACTAGCGGTTTGGTTTGCTTATGGTACGATTCAAGTCGCTTTTTCAGAGCCTCGGCATTATCGTCACTTCGTCGTATTAGCGGCTCTCCAGTGATCTATAGAAAACAGAAGCATGTTATTACACTAATAGATGCACAAATATCCATCCAATACTTACATCGTCTTTCATGGACACCTTTGGGGGAGCAAACTCCTCGTGATAGGACCGTCCGCTTGCCTGATGAATCAAACGTCCCGTAATCCTTCTGACCAATAAGTTATCATCTATTGCAAACTCAACAACGGCATCCAAGTTGGTGTTTCGTTTATCCAGCAACTTATCGAGCTACAACATCAAAAATTATACCTTAATAGAAGATTATTGAGAAGATTATTATTATGCAAACCTTTTCGGCCTGCACAACCGTTCTGGGGAATCCATCCAATAAAAATCCATTTCTGCATTCAGGTTTATCCAAATTGGAGTCGATCATATCCACCACGAGCTCATCCGATACCAGCTTGCCTTCATCCATAACTTTCTTCAGCTCAGCTCCCAGCTTAGATCCCGAAGAGATCTCCGCTCGCAGCATATCACCCGTCGATAAATGACAGACGCAGAACTTTTCTTTCAGCAGAGGCGCCTAAAAGCGATTAACCAATATTATATATCGGTAAATGCAAAAATATAAAAATGAACAATTTAAAATAGTTCCTAGGAATAGACATTTTAGTTTAGAATTGCTTATTTTAGCATCAGCTGAATATAGATCTAGTCAAAAATAGATTGCTAGCAAATTAGAAAGAAGAGACATCCCTGACAATCAATCAAAGCATATCGTCCGTCGATAAATTACATTAATTTGATTAAATAGATAATGCGATTCGATTAAATATAAAATATTTGAATATGGAAAATTTAAATTAGGTCCCAGGTGAAATTCCTTATATTAGCATCAGCTAAATAAAGATCTATTCAAATATAGATAGCTAGGAATTAATAAAGAAAAGAGAGATCCCTGACAACTTTTTGGGCTGCTAAACACATACATGCACGCATATGTATGTATGTGCATGAATGTACATTTGTATCAGTGTTGTTAATTTACGCGAAAAAGCTAATGACAACAGAACTATAATTGTAACTATTTGAGCGTGAATTTTGTCAAATTTCTAAAAAAGCTGAACTATTTATTAAAAAGCCGAACTTCCCGCAGCAAATGCTCCTTAGAAACAGCCAGATCTGGCGGGAAAAAAAGCGTATTTGGCCACTGTGCTTTGTATGTATGTATGTCTGCGCGTGTTTCAAGTTGCCGCTCAGCATAAGAGGTTAAACATTTCAAGGTTATCAATTGCGGATATCATCAAAGAAAGCTATGTCTGCGCACTTATCGAAATACTCCAAGCCAACGCATCGGGAGTTATCTGGGTTATATAACATTTTACACACCTGTGTGCCTTTGCCAGAGCCGGGGGGGCCGAGAAGTATGGCGTTTATGCCAGCACTGCTGGGCTCATAGCGCTCCACAGGTACGGATACGGTTGGTGCCATCGTAATTCAAATAAAGTAATTGCTTTCGGTAGTAACTGTTGACCTTTATATCATAGCTCTTACACGCACGTATAATCCCTGATAACAATAGTTTCACCAAGAGATGGCATGCAACATCGATAGCTTTCAAGCGAAGAATCGATTAATTGCTCACGCTTTGCCTCACGATGTTTCGTCATACAGTGGGGAGCAAAAGTGATTCCATGATCAACATTCTCATGTTTGAGCGCGCATAAAAAATAAACGAATGTAGTAAATGACAAAAACTTTTTTTTTCTTGAATATCTAGTTTATTTGTAACAATTTGGCGTAGGTAGCAAAATTATGAGATAAGCAATTGTACAGTAATAATTCAAAAACAAAAAAAAAACGGCATGTACTCAGTTTTGCACTTTTTTTATTGAAAGAAAAGAAAATCCTTTATTAATATTTTGTCCAGAGACCCTTATTTTCTATGACGTTTTTTATACGTTTTGGCATGTTCTCAACCAATTTCTCTAGAATTTCTTTCGGAATATTATTCCACTCTTGTTCCACACGCCCCCAAAGATCGTCTAAGTTGGATGGGGCTGATTGATACTGTCCGAGCCGTCGCTTCACAATTGCCCATAGGTTTTCAATTGGATTGAGGTCAGGACTTTGCGCTGGCCACTCCATCAGCTTAAAGTTTTGATTTCCTAGCCATTCTTTAACAATTTTCGCAGTGTGCTTGGGATCCCCATCTTGTTGAAAAGTGAGCTCCTGCTCTGGGTACGCACACTGGTCAAGAAAATTGGGAAGATGGGTTTGCAAAATGATTAAATAATCTTCCTGTCGATGGACAGCTAGAAGAGCACTGGGTAGGATTGGATACGTCGCGGCTGTAAAAAAAAACAAACCAGCTTTATCCGAGAAAAATATTGAGGCTCGGCTTAAATTCGCAAAGGCCCATAAAAACTGGACAATTGAAGACTGGAAACGTGTTATCTGGTCGGACGAATCCAAGTTTAATCGTTTTCAATCGGATGGAAAGCAGTACTGTTGGCGTAGACCCGGTGAGAAGCTTCAAAAGCATCATGTAAAGCAAACTGTTAGGCAACATTATGGCTTGGGGGTGTTTCACGTTTTGGAACATTGGACCGTTGCACAAAATTGACGGGATTATGCGAAAGGAAGATTATTTAATCATTTTGCAAACCCATCTTCCCAATTTTCTTGACCAGTGTGCGTACCCAGAGCAGGAGCTCACTTTTCAACAAGATGGGGATCCCAAGCACACTGCGAAAATTGTTAAAGAATGGCTAGGAAATCAAAACTTTAAGCTGATGGAGTGGCCAGCGCAAAGTCCTGACCTCAATCCAATTGAAAACCTATGGGCAATTGTGAAGCGACGGCTCGGACAGTATCAATCAGCCCCATCCAACTTAGACGATCTTTGGGGGCGTGTGGAACAAGAGTGGAATAATATTCCGAAAGAAATTCTAGAGAAATTGGTTGAGAACATGCCAAAACGTATAAAAAACGTCATAGAAAATAAGGGTCTCTGGACAAAATATTAATAAAGGATTTTCTTTTCTTTCAATAAAAAAAGTGCAAAACTGAGTACATGCCGTTTTTTTTTTGTTTTTGAATTATTACTGTACAATTGCTTATCTCATAATTTTGCTACCTACGCCAAATTGTTACAAATAAACTAGATATTCAAGAAAAAAAAAGTTTTTGTCATTTACTACATTCGTTTATTTTTTATGCGCGCTCAAACATGAGAATGTTGATCATGGAATCACTTTTGCTCCCCACTGTACATCTACACATCGTATATAATAATAATATAAATAAATAAAATAAAATAATAATAAATAATAATATAAATATATCTAAATATAAAGATCTTTTCCCCCAAGAATAAACATTACATGAATCATGGTTTTATTTTATAACATTCTATTTGACATTAACCCATTCTATGAAAAAATGAAACCATCATTGCTTCGTTAAAGAATTCGTAGTTTGTATAGTGTCTCCAGATTCCAGATGCTTTATAAGGCGATACAAAGCAGCAGCTTCTTTAATTTTACTAAATCCAACGCAAAACGCCTCAATTTCAATAAACAGTTCCTGAAATACAAAAACATCGTTTTAGCTTGATGATATATAAAGATAAATCCTTGCTGATCTCACCTTAACATTAATAATTTTGTTCCTAATTAAAGACTGAAGAAATACGCATACTAATCGAACCAAACGCGACTGCATGTACTTATCTTTAACGGTTTCACAGGTGGAAATGCAATTACTAATATATAAATGTATGAACTCTGTTGGCAAAGGACACGACGTTGTCAATCTGCAACAAAAGAAATGTAACGTAAGTGTTTAAAACAAAAAAATAAAGATGTTTAAGATAAAGACCTGTTAACAACCTCCATTGAGTGCAAAGTTATATCCATATTTACTAAAATATTAAAATACTCCGTGATATCCGAATTCAACATAAGCCTGGACAAAATTTCAATAGATATCAGTGGATTGTTCTCAACCAGTTGAGGCAGCTGAAAGGCGTATTTAATTATTGATATATCGTATAAATATTTGCAATATTTAATGAAAATTACCTTAGCTGGGGTCAGTCCATATTGATGCGCTATATTTCGGTTCTGCTTAAGTAAATCGTCCAGAAGTATTTGCTGATCTTGCAAAGTTAATGGCTGAACGAACGCCTGCTCGAACAGAAGTTTCGTGTTGGGCGTTACATAATTGGATTTATCGTATAACACGCTCAGATTTATACTGCTCGAATCATTGATCCACAACAATTCGTCCTCAAAGTCCATCAACGGCGGGGCGATTGACAAAAACATATTGCTAATAATTTGCTTACCAATTACAATTAAATCTACAGTTTCAGTAATTTATTTTTACAAATTATTGCCTTACGTCGAGGACCCTCTCACATTTTCAACTCAATATTTTTGGCAAAAATTCTGAAAGTACAAAAGTTGTAAGAATCGTCAAGAAAATAATGCAATGTTTAATTTGAAAAAATCGCATATATAGTAACAGCAAAGCATAATTAATATAAATCCTTTTATATATTTATAAAAAAAATATTTTTCTAGCTAACTGGATATGCATAATATCCAATAAGAGCAGCTACGATAAAGGCAGATTTATCCGACGATATCGAACACAGTCCAACTAGCCCGATAATGAACAGCTACGATTGGGACAGATTTATCGGACGATATTTTAATTTTTTCGTATTATAGGGCTAGTTAGAATAAAATAAATCATTTTATATATTTATAAATAATATTCTCTTCCTATCTAACTGGATATCCAATAAGAACATCGATTATGACTGATTTATTGGACGATATCAATCCAACTAGCCCCATTGCTAGAGACAAAAACGATACATTGGAGGTTTTGCCAAGATGCTGCCTATGTTGGGCGAAATATTAATAATTCCAATGTTAATCTATTATTAACAACTTGAATATTTATTTATTTATGCACATTGATACCACACTATTCATCAATAGACACTGACACGCAAAGCCTTTTAAGTTGTCCACAATTACGTGTACTGTTTTGTTTAAATCTGGCACTACTTACTCTTGGGGTTCAATAACTCAAGACAATCTAATTAATTTGGAAAACCAAGGAATTACGAATATACGAAATATTCACGTTTTATTAAGCGAACGACAAACAACTGTTGTCAATATTATTACTGTGAGCATTTGTGACATTCCAGAATAGTGTGCGTCAACGCACTAAAATCAGTGTTAGCATCAAAACGGAACGTTGAAATTTGGAACACGCACACATATTTTTATAAATAACACTTTTATTTTTTTAAATTGCGCGTGTAATGCCAAATATATATAATAACACTTTATTTTGCTGGATTTCTATTTATTTATTTATTTAATGTCGACTGATATTAGTCGACACAGTAAATTTAAAATACAATTTAAAATGAAATTAAATAAAGGAATTCATTTTAAAGTGAAATATAATGTAAAAGTTGATCTGGTAAATAAATATAATTAAAAATTAAATGCAGTTTTATTCAATTAATGCTCATATTTCTAATGATACACCTTCAATATTTTTATGAATTGATTAATTATAATTTTATTGAACATAGTTTACATTTTACTTTTAATTGCAATAACCCTTCATTAAAATTAAATAAAAAAGATCAGTCGGACGGGCCCGACTGTAGAATACCCTGTGCCCTTTATTTTATATACATTTTGATAAAACTGTCACACTAAGCGAATCAGCAGTACTTCTTCTTTCCTTTTTAGTGCGCCAGCTGCGCTGCGCTGCCAATTGCGTAGTTTAAATCTACTTTGTTTATTAACCGCTTATCAGAATAGTTAAATATAATAGAAGAGAGTATATATACCAAATAACAACATGCTATGTTTAATATTACGCTTGTTTATGAACTTTTAAGTTTTTTGGCCTTAAAATATGCTCCAATTTTAATTTTATTTCTTGCCTGGTATCATGAATTCAAAAACAACTGAAATCGGACTAATATACCTTGCAGCAAAAACAAATAACTGCCAAATTTTTAATTAATTGGTATACTGCCAATTATAATAGATTATATTAAATCTGCATCCATCTGCAAATGCTGCTCGCCTGGTATCATAGTTTCAAAAACAACTGAAATCGGACTAATATAGCTTGCAGCAAAAACATATAACTGCCAAATTTTTAAATAATTGTTATACTTCCAATTATAATAGATTAAATTAGATTTGCATCCATCTGCAAATGCTGCTCGCTTGGTATCATAGTTTCAAAAACAACTGAAATCGGACTAATATAGCTTGCAGCAAAAACATATAACTGCCAAATGTTTAAATAATTGGTATACTCCCAATTATAATAGATTATATTAAATCTGCATCCATCTGCAAATGCTGCTCGCCTGGTATCATAGTTTCAAAAACAACTGAAATCGGACTAATATAGCTTGCAGCAAAAACATATAACTGCCAAATTTTTAAATAATTGTTATACTCCCAATTATAATAGATTATATTAGATCTGCATCCATCTGCAAATGCTGCTCGCCTGGTATCATAGTTTCAAAAACAACTGAAATCGGACTAATACAGCTTGCAGCAAAAACATATAACTGCCAAATTTTTAAATAATTGTTATACCAATTATAATAGATTATATTAAATCTGCATCCATCTGCAAATGCTGCTCGCCTGGTATCATAGTTTCAAAAACAACTGAAATCGGACTAATATAGCTTGCAGCAAAAACATATAACTGCCAAATTTTTAAATAATTGGTATACTCCCAATTATAATAGATTATATTAAATCTGCATCCATCTGCAAATGCTGCTCGCCTGGTATCATAGTTTCAAAAACAACTGAAATCGGACTAATATAGCTTGCAGCAAAAACATATAACTGCCAAATTTTTAAATAATTGTTATACTCTCCAATTATAATAGATTATATTAGATCTGCATCCATCTGCAAATGCTGCTCGCCTGGTATCATAGTTTCAAAAACAACTGAAATCGGACTAATATACCTTGCAGCAAAAACATGTAACTGCCAAATTTTTAAATAATTGTTATACTTCCAATTATAATAGATTAAATTAGATTTGCATCCATCTGCAAATTCTGCTCGCTTGGTATCATAGTTTCAAAAACAACTGAAATCGGACTTATATAGCTTGCAGCAATAACATATAACTGCCAAATTTTGAATTAATTGTTATACCAATTATAATAGATTATATTAGATCTGCATCCATCTGCAAATGCTGCTCGCCTGGTATCATAGTTTCAAAAACAACTGAAATCGGACTAATGCAGCTTGTAGCAAAAACATATAACTGCCAAATTTTTAAATAATTGTTATACTTCCAATTATAATAGATTAAATTAGATTTGCATCCATCTGCAAATGCTGCTCGCTTGGTATCATAGTTTCAAAAACAACTGAAATCGGACTAACATAGCTTGCAGCAAAAACATATAACTGCCAAATTTTTAAATAATTGGTATACTCCCAATTATAATAGATTATATTAAATCTGCATCCATCTGCAAATGCTGCTCGCCTGGTATCATAGTTTCAAAAACAACTGAAATCGGACTAATATACCTTGCAGCAAAAACATGTAACTGCCAAATTTTTAAATAATTGTTATACTTCCAATTATAATAGATTATATTAGATTTGCATCCATCTGCAAATGCTGCTCGCCTGGTATCATAGTTTCAAAAACAACTGAAATCGGACTAATACAGCTTGCAGCAAAAACATATAACTGCCAAATTTTTAAATAATTGTTATACTTCCAATTATAATAGATTATATTAGATTTGCATCCATCTGCAAATGCTGCTCGCCTGGTATCATAGTTTCAAAAACAACTGAAATCGGACTAATATTGCTTGCAGCAAAAACATATAACTGCCAAATTTTTAAATAATTGGTATACTCCGAATTATAATAGATTATATTAAATCTGCATCCATCTGCAAATGCTGCTCGCCTGGTATCATAGTTTCAAAAACAACTGAAATCGGACTAATATAGCTTGCAGCAAAAACATATAACTGCCAAATTTTTAAATAATTGGTATACCTCGAATTATAATAGATTATATTAGATTTGCATCCATCTGCAAATGCTGCTCGCCTGGTATCATGAGATTCAAAAACAACTGAAATCGGACTAATATAGCTTGCAGCAAAAACATATAACTGCCAAATTTTTAAATAATTGTTATACTTCCAATTATAATAGATTATATTAGATTTGCATCCATCTGCAAATGCTGCTCGCCTGGTATCATAGTTTCAAAAACAACTGAAATCGGACTAATATAGCTTGCAGCAAAAACATATAACTGCCAAATTTTTAAATAATTGGTATACTCCCAATTATAATAGATTATATTAAATCTGCATCCATCTGCAAATGCTGCTCGCCTGGTATCATAGTTTCAAAAACAACTGAAATCGGACTAATATAGCTTGCAGCAAAAACATATAACTGCCAAATTTTTAAATAATTGTTATACTCCGAATTATAATAGATTATATTAGATCTGCATCCATCTGCAAATGCTGCTCGCCTGGTATCATAGTTTCAAAAACAACTGAAATCGGACTAATACAGCTTGCAGCAAAAACATATAACTGCCAAATTTTTAAATAATTGTTATACTCCAATTATAATAGATTATATTAAATCTGCATCCATCTGCAAATGCTGCTCGCCTGGTATCATAGTTTCAAAAACAACTGAAATCGGACTAATATAGCTTGCAGCAAAAACATATAACTGCCAAATTTTTAAATAATTGGTATACCTCCAATTATAATAGATTATATTAGATCTGCATCCATCTGCAAATGCTGCTCGCCTGGTATGATAGTTTCAAAAACAACTGAAATCGGACTAATATAGCTTGCAGCAAAAACATATAACTGCCAAATTTTTAAATAATTGGTATACTCCCAATTATAATAGATTATATTAGATTTGCATCCATCTGCAAATGCTGCTCGCCTGGTATCATAGTTTCAAAAACAACTGAAATCGGACTAATATAGCTTGCAGCAAAAACATATAACTGCCAAATTTTTAAATAATTGGTATACCTCGCAATTATAATAGATTATATTAGATTTGCATCCATCTGCAAATGCTGCTCGCCTGGTATCATAGTTTCAAAAACAACTGAAATCGGACTAATACAGCTTGCAGCAAAAACATATAACTGCCAAATTTTTAAATAATTGTTATACTCCGAATTATAATAGATTATATTAAATCTGCATCCATCTGCAAATGCTGCTCGCCTGGTATCATAGTTTCAAAAACAACTGAAATCGGACTAATATAGCTTGCAGCAAAAACATATAACTGCCAAATTTTTAAATAATTGTTATACTTCCAATTATAATAGATTATATTAGATTTGCATCCATCTGCAAATGCTGCTCGCCTGGTATCATAGTTTCAAAAACAACTGAAATCGGACTAATATAGCTTGCAGCAAAAACATATAACTGCCAAATTTTTAAATAATTGTTATACTCCCAATTATAATAGATTATATTAGATCTGCATCCATCTGCAAATGCTGCTCGCCTGGTATCATAGTTTCAAAAACAACTGAAATCGGACTAACATAGCTTGCAGCAAAAACATATAACTGCCAAATTTTTAAATAATTGGTATACTCCCAATTATAATAGATTATATTAGATCTGCATCCATCTGCAAATGCTGCTCGCCTGGTATCATAGTTTCAAAAACAACTGAAATCGGACTAATATAGCTTGCAGCAAAAACATATAACTGCCAAATTTTTAAATAATTGGTATACTCCAATTATAATAGATTATATTAAATCTGCATCCATCTGCAAATGCTGCTCGCCTGGTATCATAGTTTCAAAAACAACTGAAATCGGACTAATATAGCTTGCAGCAAAAACATATAACTGCCAAATTTTTAAATAATTGTTATACTTCCAATTATAATAGATTATATTAGATTTGCATCCATCTGCAAATGCTGCTCGCCTGGTATCATAGTTTCAAAAACAACTGAAATCGGACTAATACAGCTTGCAGCAAAAACATATAACTGCCAAATTTTTAAATAATTGGTATACCTCGAATTATAATAGATTATATTAGATCTGCATCCATCTGCAAATGCTGCTCGCCTGGTATGATAGTTTCAAAAACAACTGAAATCGGACTAATACAGCTTGCAGCAAAAACATATAACTGCCAAATGTTTAAATAATTGTTATACTCCGAATTATAATAGATTATATTAAATCTGCATCCATCTGCAAATGCTGCTCGCCTGGTATCATAGTTTCAAAAACAACTGAAATCGGACTAATGCAGCTTGCAGCAAAAACATATAACTGCCAAATTTTTAAATAATTGTTATACTTCCAATTATAATAGATTATATTAGATCTGCATCCATCTGCAAATGCTGCTCGCTTGGTATCATAGTTTCAAAAACAACTGAAATCGGACTACATAGCTTGCAGCAAAAACATATAACTGCCAAATTTTTAAATAATTGGTATACATAGATTA
The DNA here is from genome assembly GCA_035045125.1 of Hypselothyrea guttata. Classification (NCBI taxonomy): domain Eukaryota; kingdom Metazoa; phylum Arthropoda; class Insecta; order Diptera; family Drosophilidae; genus Hypselothyrea; species Hypselothyrea guttata. Next base: position 1,176,841 of record JAWNNJ010000670.1, on the reverse strand, counting down.
TATTAAATCTGCATCCATCTGCAAATGCTGCTCGCCTGGTATCATAGTTAAAAAAACAACTGAAATCGGACTAATATACCTTGCAGCAAAAACATGTAACTGCCAAATTTTTAAATAATTGGTATACTCCGAATTATAATAGATTATATTAAATCTGCATCCATCTGCAAATGCTGCTCGCCTGGTATCATGAGATTCAAAAACAACTGAAATCGGACTAATATACCTTGCAGCAAAAACATATAACTGCCAAATTTTTAAATAATTGTTATACTTCCAATTATAATAGATTAAATTAGATTTGCATCCATCTGCAAATGCTGCTCGCCTGGTATCATAGTTTCAAAAACAACTGAAATCGGACTAATACAGCTTGCAGCAAAAACATATAACTGCCAAATTTTTAAATAATTGGTATACCTCGAATTATAATAGATTATATTAGATCTGCATCCATCTGCAAATGCTGCTCGCCTGGTATGATAGTTTCAAAAACAACTGAAATCGGACTAATACAGCTCTGCAGCGAAAACATATAACTGCCAAATTTTTAAATAATTGGTATACTCCCAATTATAATAGATTATATTAGATTTGCATCCATCTGCAAATGCTGCTCGCCTGGTATCATGAATTCAAAAACAACTGAAATCGGACTATCATAGCTTGCAGCAAAGACATATAACTGCCAAATTTTTAAATAATTGGTATACTCCCAATTATAATAGATTATATTAGATCTGCATCCATCTGCAAATGCTGCTCGCCTGGTATCATAGTTTCAAAAACAACTGAAATCGGACTAATATAGCTTGCAGCAAAAACATATAACTGCCAAATTTTTAAATAATTGTTATACTCCCAATTATATTAGTTTATATTATTATTATTTATATTAGTTTAGCAACGGAATATACAGTAAAAAATGTATTTAAATATTTTACATATAATTTAATTTATTTATATTTGGAGTTTATTAACCGATTTCAATTCGCTTTTCAAGATAGTTAAATATAATAAAAGAGAGTTTATGTTCCAAATAACAACATTCTATGTCATATTACGCTTGCTATTTAACTAACTAACTTCAAATATTCAAACATACGCACACTTCAAGCGCCAAGCAACATGCTTGGTATGGCTATCCCTCTCGCACGCTATTCCCACACATATAGCTGCTGCGCTTGGGTGTGACACATGCAATTTAGGAAGCTTATATCTACTTTGGTTTATAAACCGATTTCAATGCGCTTTTCAGGATAGTTAAATATAATAGAAGAGAGTTTATATACCAAATAACAACATTCTATGATTCATTGTTACGCTTGCTTTTGAACTCTAAGGTTCAACTATTGTGAAGCTTATACTCCTGTGTTTCTAACCGATTTCAATGAGCTTTTCAGAATAGTTAAATATAATACAATAGAGCTTATGTTCCAAATAACAACCTTCTATGTTCAATATTACGCTTGTTATTCAACTTTTTATTTTAAAAAACACGAGGTTGTGTGAGTTTTATTGATTTTTGGGCGTAAAGGGGGCGTGGCATCAAAGATTTTAAATAAACTTGATCTGCGTATTGAATACATCTACTGATAGCAATCAAGATGGCTGCTCTAGCTTTTGTAGTTTCCAAAATCTCAGCGTTCATACGGACGGACGGACAGACGGACAGACAGACAGACAGGGCTATATCGACTCAGCTCGTCATCCTGATTAGATATATATAGTTTGTGGGGTCTGCCACGCCTCCTTCTGCATGTTACATACATTCTGACAAAGTTATTAACCCTGTTTTTCCTATTTTTCAAATGGGCACAGGGTATAATAATATGCCAAGGTTAAATGAATTCTTTAACTGCGGTTTTACTAACACAGTTCTTTTGTGAATGTTTTATATTGTTTTGTGTTAACACTTAAGAATAATTAATAAACGATTAATGTTTGTATGTTCATATTATAAAGAATCAAATACAAACTTGCAGTATTCATTTGAATTCCCCTTTCTGAGAATTAAGAAATTATAATAATTACGCATGCTATGTTTTAGTGAGTGGCAGATCTATATTATGTTAGAATTTATTTATTTGTTTAAACTAAAAATGCGACTGACTGGGAATAAAAACGATTGATATATTTGTAATTTGAATAGAATAAGATCAATGTGAATAATTACTTACGTTAATTAGTAAACGTGAGCGAATGATTAAAAACTATACTAGGTTGGCGACGATATTTTAATATAGCCAATCTTATAGTGGAAATTAACTAAAAGAGCTAGGTAAACAATGATTAACTGAGGACAAAGAGTTCATATAACAATCAGTTTAAATACTAGTTTTTAGTAAAATAAACATTGAGTCAGATGCGTCTGTTGAGAGCTTCGCATTCACTTAACAACTCGTTAAAAGTTTTTGCAACTAGCCGTTATATTTAATATTCAATTACATATCATTTGCAAAATAATTACTTAAATATGTTCATAGAGAGTTACGCTGAAAAAGTCTCAGCTTTACTTTGGAATAAGTGAACAAAATTTTATTATATTTAATAAGCAGTTGCATATCATTTAGAAAAGACTAACTTAAATTTCTTCTTAGAACTACTCAAAAAAACGATACAAACTTTAATGTAAAATGGTGAATAAAATTTTATGAAATATTGTGAAGTTTTCTTTACGCTTAATGTATCAAGTTTAATTAATAGCAAAATAGTTCCAATAACAAGTTAATTCCAGATATAATCTACAAATAATTGCCATATAGAATGAGACATACAAAATAATTATCCAAGAGAGTACAAAGTATTTGTATGTCTTATGGTCTATTATATGGTGTATCTGATCGGCGGGATCGGATAATCCCAGATCGAGTTCAGCCAGATAAAAGTTGAGTCACATAACAATGTAAAAGGTTCTATCATACCTAGACAATAATATATCTTCGATATGTATGGTAAATTATACAGACTTAATAACGTACTTTGACTAATCACTGGCTTGACATTCGACCGAGAAGGCCTAACGTTTTAAAGTCTAAATCATTGAAGTGCATACAATCGCAGGTTGTAAGTAAACCAGCTTGTATATATGTACATATATGCATTAGTTGTACAATATAGATATGTGCATATGTCTGTATATATATAAATATTTGTTTACGCCGCCGCTGCCGCAGTATAAAAGCAAAATTCAGAGAAATCATCCGTCAGTTAGTTCGAGTTTTTGCATTACTACACAACACGTTTATTGGAGTTTAAAATTATCATTTGACACAAATAGTAAGAGACGCATTCAAATCGTATTTGAATTTTAATTAGTACTTTGATTTTTTATTACAATCAAATGTGTGTCGTTCGCTGATCTTGTTTATTATTAGATAATGAAAGTCGAATCGATTATCGATAATTATGCTTTGAGTTTCGCATTGATATTGATCAAAAGTCACTTAATACGCTCCTAATAAGCTAATCAATTGATAGTTGTAATTCATCCATATCAGTTAAATATTGCTCAGTTGCTAATTAAGGATTGAAGGATTTCCGTATCGCACTATTCATACAAATAAATAGATATAGACAAATACTATGCTTGATGATGGTGCAGGTATAACGCTAAAGTAGATTCATGGTTAGCCAAAAGATTCGCTTCAATAGTTTCAAAAAAGTGTGTACTCATTGGACCTTGAACCACTTGAAGTACTCGTTCTGCTTACAAATTATATTCATTGCAATGACGTACGTTTTTTAAAGACTATGATTATAAGAGTCAATTATATAATTACAACATGGGTATTTAGTTAATGGGTACTTAGTAATCCATCGTTATTTCCTCTTCTTGGCTCTCTAAAGGTTTTCTTATTAGATCTAATTAACTGGAATTTAATGATTATTAGCGAAAAAACCAAATTCATTATATTGATTTTTAGATGTTACAAACAAGGCTATGTTTATATATTCAGAAATCGTAGCCAATTAGAAAATAATTTGCAATATTAAATAATTAAATTATCTTTTATTATTAAATAAAATAAAATCAAAAAATAAAATAAAATAAAATTATCTGTCGGTAGTAAATTAGTCCATAGGGTTTTATATAATAAATTTATAAATGTATATACATATATTCTAAATAATAGGGTTAATGATAGTTTAATATAACTATTAAAACAATGTTTCTATTATAGGTGAATTCAAAATGAAAGCCGTATTTCTTTTACTGGCGCTGATCGTGGCAACTCTTGCTGCTGATGAAAAATACACCACGAAGTATGATAACATCGATGTGGACGAGATCTTGAAATCCGAACGCCTCTTCACCAACTACTATAAGTGCCTGGTCGATGAGGGCAGCTGTACACCAGAGGGGCGTGACCTCAAGAAGAACTTGCCGGATGCCCTAAAAACTGAGTGCAGCAAGTGCAGCGAGAAGCAGAAGGAAAACACCGACAAGATCATACGCTTTATCGTTGATAAGAAGCCAAAGGAGTGGAAGGCGTTGCAGGAGAGATACGATCCGGAGAACATTTACATTACACGCTACAGAAATCGGGCGAACGAGGCCGGAATCAAGGTCTAAACTAAACTGTATTAATAACTCTCTAAATATGTAATTCAAGCATTTCATGGAAAGCAATAAAAGCTTTGTTGAAAATTCTTAACGGTTGCATTTTAACTACCAACCAGAAGCTACGGATTATAAAAATGCTATAATTTGTATTTAATGCACGTCAGTTTTTATTTACGACCGATCATTCGATTATAACGACTCTCCTTTAGCCCTTTTGCTGCTAATTGATTGACGTCAACTAATATACCTTAATTTGCAAATTACCGATCGGTAAGCGTAAATATCTATATGCAATTTACGAGTAATTAAAAGTACGTGCAAGGTGTCAAATGTCAGCTGACCCGGAACTCTATATAAGCCTCCAAAACTGCATTGCTAACGACATACGCACACACACATGCATTGAATAAAGATGATTGAATGAGAAAAAACATTAGAGATATTCGACCTTGAATTGTCCAAAAAAAAAGCAACCAAAAATAATAGAATGCCTTGTATATTTCATTTTATTTTCTAGTTTTATGCTAGGCCTATTTTATTTCATTTAATTTCTTTTATTTTCATCCCCATATTTATATTTACATTTACTTTTACTTTTAAACAACATTTACATTGTAACTTTTAATTACACATTTATATTTTATTATTTTTTTCTAAATTACTTTGTCGCCTGTAATAAGTTGACATTAAATAAATAAATGCTTTTCAAATAAATTTAGATTAATAACATAAACAATATACATACATATGCACATGTATGAGTTTCTGAATTCCCACATTTGCTCAGTGTTCCATATACCAGTGTTCCGTTGCGGCGCTAAATCATCATGTGTATCTTGCCACACATATACACATGGCATACACACACACGCAGCTCGCTGCTGAAATCGATAAAGAAAAATATCTAAATAAATGCGATAATTTGCTTCGGATGATAGATACATAATTGCCAGTGAGAGTTTGTTTTATTGTAATTTTGTAGGTATGTAGCATAAATAAATAATTAATAATATACACACAATTGAAATTGTTTAGTTGCTGTTTAGTTTGGAGCTGCGACATTTGATTTGCAGTTCCTGGTGAATTGTTAATTTGTGGCAACAATTTGTGCTAAAGTTGTTTTTATTGCAACTATTTTAGATAAACACGGATGTTATTGGAAGAATCGCAGTAGGGATGAATCGTAGGGGTTTAAATACTGGAAACGCGATGTCTTCTCAATCCAACATTGACGAGGGGAACTGGAAGGGGGTCGCCGAGGGCTCGGCCATGATGCCTTCCACGAACGCCTCCGCCCTCAACCCCCAGGACGCCAGCAACCAGAGCGGATTCCCCCAGGGCGGCCTGCCCTACAATTCCAGTGGCAACCAGTATCCGCAGGGCGGCCAATCCTCTCCTGCGGGCAACCAATCGCTGGTATTCCAGAACAGCAATCAGCCGGGATCGAACACCCCGCAATATACCTCATCCCCGGCGCCCTCTGGCTCCTCCACCCCTGGCCCGGTGGGCGTAGGCGCCCAGAATCTGCAGGGCAATTACTCACAGTCAACAGCGGCGGGCAACTTCAATGGGCCCGTGGGCGGCCCCTTCGGCTCTCCCTCCTCCGGTTTGGGCCAGTTCAGCCGCCCGGCGAGCTCCGGCACGCCCTTCAACAGCGGACAGGCGGGACACTTCTCCTCGCCCACGGTGTTCGGCGTGGGTGGACAGTTCAATCCGATGCCGCCGGCATCTCCCTTTGGACACGCTGGCAATCATCCCATGATGGGCGGACCCCAACAGATGGACAGAATTGATCAGGGATTCAGGAGGCACAACTCGTACTTTAGCCACACGGAGCATCGGGTGTTTGAGCTGAACAAACGGCTGCAGCAGCGGAATGAGGACAGCGACAACTGCTGGTGGGATTCGTTCACCACGGAGTTCTTCGAGGACGACGCCCGGCTGACCATTCTGTTCTGCCTGGAGGATGGGCCCAAGCGGTATACCATTGGACGCACGCTGATTCCGCGCTTCTTTCGCAGCATCTTCGAGGGGGGCGTGTCGGATCTGTACTTTCAGCTGAAGCACGCCAAGGAATCGTTCCACAACACATCCATAACGCTGGACTGCGATCAGTGCACGGTGATCACGCAGCATGGCAAACCCTTCTTCACCAAGGTCTGCGCGGACGCCAGATTAATCCTAGAGTTCATGTACGACGACTACATGCGGATCAAGTCGTGGCACATGACCATCAAGGGGCACCGAGAACTCATTCCCAGATCCGTAATTGGCACCTCCCTGCCACCCGATCCCATGCTGCTCGACCAGATCACCAAGAACATCACCAGAGCGGGCATCACAAACTCCACATTAAACTACCTACGCCTCTGCGTGATCCTCGAGCCCATGCAGGAGCTGATGTCCCGTCACAAGGCGTACGCATTGAGCCCCCGGGATTGCCTCAAGACGACTTTATTTCAGAAATGGCAACGCATGGTAGCGCCGCCGGGCAAGAAGGATCCCCAAAGGCCGCCCAATAAGCGTCGCAAAAGAAAGGGCTCCAATTCGGGAGGGGGCAACAACGCAAACACCCCGCCAGTGGCCAATCAAAAGCGTTCCCCCTCTGGTCCCAGCTTCTCCCTCTCCTCCCAGGACGTGATGGTTGTGGGCGAGCCAACCCTGATGGGCGGCGAGTTCGGGGAGGAGGACGAGCGGCTCATCACCCGGCTGGAGAACACGCAATACGATGGCACCAACGCCGTTGAGCACGACAATCACACCGGCTTTGGTCACGCCGATTCCCCGATCTCGGGCTCCAATCCCTGGAGCATGGAGCGGGGGGGCAACATCCCCGCGAGTCCCGGCAATCCAGCGGGACCACAGAACAACGCGAATATAGCCGATATAGACAAGAAGAGCCCCATTGTCTCGCAGTAGAATCAAAGCTGATATCTGAGTATATAGACGACCCGATATCTGAGTATATATAGACAGACGACCCGGAATGAATGAATTTGATTGAATTTCATGCATCGTTTTCGACACACACATACATACATGTACCCATGGTGAAATGTATTTTCATACTTGCGTGTAAAAAATGATTTAAATAAAGTTTCAAAGCTTTTTGGATATGTAAACGAAGCCATTTGTTTGAGAGTCGAATTTTTGAATTTAGCGCCACTTTAATATTGCGACTTGGTGGCAACCTTATTGAATTATATGTTAACACTCTGTAAATGTTACATTAGCAGACTCTGTAAAAGAAATGAATTCTCAGCGAACACGGGCCAGTGCTGCCAGATATTTGGAGTCAAAAGTGGCAAAAATTGAAAGAAAAAGTGGCTAAAAATTACTAAAAAATTAGATTTAAAACAAATATACTGGCAAATTCTAATCTTCGTACCATTTGACGCTTCTTTTGAACACATTACTCCCAGCGGAGTCTGGAAACGCCATTAGTTCGAGGCAATTAAACTTAGGACTTTATTCAACTACACACAATGAACAGTTACGATCTGAGCTTAATTCTTGTTTGGGGTCTTAAAATAGCTGGGTTCATCCTGGGACTTGGGGAAGCGGCTCAGATAGCGCTCAAGTCGCAGAAACTTGATGGAGATGAGCTTCTTGTCGAACCACCAGCCGTTGATCTCGTTGTGCACTGTGCCGGCGTCCGCCTCGCTGCCACATCGGATATAGACACAACAGGACTGGGTGTCCAGCTGGACATCGCATATTCTGCAGGAGCTGCCGACCTTCTCGAAGATGGCATCAATGATCTGCTGCTTGAGATTGGGCTGCTCGATCTCCGACTGATCGAACATGTGCCTGATCTTCAGGCACGACGTGGGCGGATTCGCAATCTTGTTGGAATTGTCAAAAGCCGAACTCTGCCACTTTTTGGAGGTGCTCGCATCCTTGTTACTCACGCTCCTGTTCCAGCTGACGGTGCGCAGTTCCTCGCCATTGCGCACAATAATGCCAAACAACACGCGATTGTCCTGGGTTTCGAGCGTCTTTAAAGCCTTGTTCCACGACGACAGCAGCTGCGATCGCTTGTGAGCCGGCAGCAGCTTCTCCTGCAGCTGATTTACGATTATCTCCGAACTGTCGGCCTGTGTGCTTTGGTACATCAGCTCGTTGACGATGTCCTTGATGAACTCCTCGGTGGCCAGCAGCTGCTCCCTTTGCCGGTTGCGATAGAGCATGGCCAGGGAGTAGACCAGAAAGCAACCAAGCGACAGCAATATCAGCATGCCAAAGACTGCAAAGAAGCGCGCAATTTTCTTTTTAACAATGCAGAAGATCGGCAGCCTTGGTTCCAACAGTTCGAATGATAATATCGATGCGGTTGGGTCCAGCGTGGACGCAATTGTCCTGATCATCCACTGGGGATTCTGAGCGATCAGATACTGTGTGGCCAGCAGTTTGTGGCGCATCTCAGCGTCGAACGCGTCGCCGTCTTTGCTGATCGCCTGCTTCAGCTCCCCAATCTCGAATCTGGGCGAATGCTCCTCGCTCACACAATAATGCAGCTTGGCCCTTTCGCTAAGGGACTTGAAGAGCTGCTCGCTGATGTCGATGGCCTTTTTCAGCAGATCCTCGCTTAGGCATTGCAACTCCACAGAGTCTTTATCAATCAGATTTGGATTACATATGGTATATTTGAGGTCTGTTTGCGACATGGCACTGAGACCGAACTTCTTGGCTGTGTAGAGCACTATGATTATTGATAGGAAAACCACAAATGAGCCGATCAGCAAGTGCGGCACATCCGGTTTCTTGAGCAGCGATCTGTAGTTAATGCCGCTGCACTTTCTGATAAAACCGTTGCTCAGCAGCGACTTGGAGGCAGGTACATCCTTGTAGCTGAACTTCTTCTTGATCGACGCGTCCCGAAAGCTTAGCAGTCGATTTACCACACGCCCATCGCACAGATCCGATTTCCCGTTCAGCTTCACGTACGGCGACTTGCGAAATTTGCTCTCCAAGCTGTTCAGTCGGTAGGCCTCGCTGCTGTCCGTCTCATAGACGGACGACTGTACCGGGGGAGGTGCGTACATCCTGGATTGGTTTGGACTGGGCGCAGAATTCGCATAGATATTGGAGGGACTGCGGTAGGAGACCGTCGGCAGCGGACTGTCGTTGTTGTTGTCCAGGAGATTCGAGCTGCAATTGTATCCCACGGGACTCGGCGTCTCCTTTGAGTACAGCACATAGTTCTTGACGCTGTGCCTTTTCAGCTTCTCGTGGGTCATGTGTTTATACAGCTTCTTGATCAGTATGGCGCGCGTTGTCTCCGTAACCGGCGTAGGCGGCATGCCGATCTGGCGCAGTCTCTGCTGAATTTCCACATCGCTCAGGCGATGCAAGCTTTCCTCAGTCATGTTAGGCTAAAAACAAAACACAAAAAAAAAACGAATTTAATTTTGGCTGCATTTGAACGCGTCTGTATGTATTTGTGTATTTATGTGTGCATGCACAAACATGTTGCTCTCAGAATGCATACACACATGCCTGCATACATTCACATAGACGCACACATGCATATGTATTTATGCTCAGAACACTTGCAAACTCACCATTTAGCTGCACATACGATATGCGAATATATATTTACAAGATTTACAGCTTGTTGGAAAAACGTCTTTTCTTAATGCTGCTGTTTAAAATCACAAAATAATGCAGCATCAAACCAATTCCAAAGTAGAAATATTTCAGTTGAGCAATGTCGGCTTACTTGTAACGAATAAATACCAGCATCAATCGCAGCGGGTCACGAGTAACTAACGCCTTGTCACAGTTCCAGCGTTCAACGCCTACACGCCGTTTATATAATTTGAAATATTTGTAATATTACATTTTTAATGATGACATTTTCTATGCTAACATATTAAAATATTTATTTATTAACAAAATGTTTATTTATAAAAAATAAAAATACTATGCGCTGTAGTTGGCCAAACTTTTGCAGAGTATACATTCGAATATAAATTTAAAATGTATATTCGATTTTATCTATACTACGTGCTTAAAAATGCTTGAGTTTATAAAAATAACGTGCCTATAAAATAAAATGCTAGTAACATTTCTGCATATTTTAGCAAATGTTACTTTTCGAATTTTAGTATTGTCAACAGCAGGCAATCGTTATCGTTCTTTCACAAAAATAAGTCACGTGATAGTCGTGACAATAGTTATCAGAATTGATAGTCGAAAATCATCGATAAGTGCAGAGCCCTGCAAAAATGTTCTTGCGCACAGAATTTGTTAATTTATTATAAATAAAAGCAGCAAAATAACAATTGACAAGCAAGCAGAGGCGTCGACAGATCTCCCCATGGACTGCCATCATCGCATCGAGGTGCCCCTTCGCGCGGGCGGCGGCAAGAAGATGAAAAAGCGAAGGGAACTCGACGCCCTCATAGCACATTCCATAACAAAGCGAGGAGCTCGCCGTCCCGTTCAATCGCAGGACAAGTTGCTCTCCTTCTCCACCGATGACCCTGAGGATTACGCATGGGTAATGTATCGAATAAACAAAAACAAAACAATGTTTGCGATCAGTGATGCCAATTATCGGACCGCAACTACAGCAGAACAGCATTAATCACATCTACAGTGGGTCACAAATGTTAAAAACATACAGAATAATTTAAATTTTCACAATTGTTGAATTTATCTGAAACTGCACTAAAAAGAACGTGAACCAAAAAATCAGTATTTTTATATTTCCCTTATTTTCTTTTAATTAAACGACATTTTAAACTGTATTTGAATGTGAGTCAAAATGTGATTAATCACATCTACAGTGGGTCACAGCTTAAATATTAAATAAATTTAAAACAATTAATATTTGCAAAAATTTTTAATATATGAAACTGCACAAACTGCACCTCTTTAAAATAAATACTCCTACTTGATTTATCTCTATGAAGTGCTTAAGTCTAACATTTGTACTGCATACTTTAAGTTGTGATCCACTGTATCTGCAACATTATGCGCATCTATGCAATTGAAATATGATACGCACATGCATACTATATAGCTATAAATATATATATGTATATATATTCCTATAGCTGAATGTTGAGAGCGGAGCCCGCCGAAACCACAGAAAAAAGCTCTACTTTCGAAGATGTGGGCCCTTTCTATATGGCATTTCCATAGCCTTGTTCGTGGGCATATTATATTGGCTTTACTTTGATTTGCGACAACAGATCACGGATTACCGCCAGAAGATCGAAGAAGGTAATATAATATATAATATAATTCTTGCAGTATTATTAACCCATTGCTTTTAATAGTATCTGCCATAAGCAAAATCTTTCCGGACACGTTGCAACAGTGGCATGAAACTACGTCATTCCTGATCAAAAACCAGACATTTGTCATAGGCCAAATCAAAGACTTGTCCCAGAGCATTGGGGTCCTGAGCAGTAACCTGAGCAACCTTCAGGATACGGTCAAGGCCCAACGCAACTACGGCCAGGATGAGAAATTGGTGGCCGACTTTGGAGCCAAGCTGGAGGCGGTTGCCTCCGACATCGATGGCATTAAAACGCATTATAACAGGCTCATGGAACTCCAGAAATCCCTGCGCCTCGATACAGACGCCATAAAGGAAAGATTAAAGATTGCAATTAAAATGGCATGTTATAACGAATATTTGTAATTTCAGGCAAACCTCAGTCAATTGAGCACGCTGCAAACGATCGCGCTGCCTTCGAATTTGAGCCACGATGTGAATGTGCTCAATCAGTCGATGCTAAATTCATTCAAAACATTCGAAAGCAATCTGCAGTACGTGAACAATTCGCTAAGCCAGACGGTCAAGATACTTCAAGGCGAAATCTCGGCCCACAAGGTAAGCAATTAAACCAGTGATCGCAATTATTATGTTTTAAAATAAAGATTTGTTATTTTTTCATTTGTATTATGCTGTTAACTTATAATTCTTATTTGCGATCCCTAAATTAAATGCACAAATCACATATATATATATATATATAATTATGTAAATTTGGCTTTTTAAGCTGAAACTGGACGACTTATTTGATCGCTCTGAGAGCATTACTTCACGCGTGGCGACCTTGAGCGAAAATTGGCAGGAATATCAGCAGAAAATCAATGCTGTAAACGAGCAGCTGGACACAGTTAAGGGAAAGGTAAGCTCGCAGCATTCTCGTTGTTTCATGATGATATTGATATATGCCTTTCTGATCCGTAGATGCTATTAACCGATAACCAAACCAGCGAGCTTGCTGCTTCGCTCAATAAACTGATGGCTCTGCACAAGAAACCTGCAGAATTGCCCTCCAATGAGCTGAAATCCGCTTCAAACGCCACCGCTGTCAATATTTCCTAAATGCGCATCTAATATTTATAATTTTTGTGTACAAATTGCAAAGTTGTTGCTCTAAATGCCATAGAAAAAACCCAAAACGAATTCCGGCCGTTAAAAGCAGAGCAAACACTTGAAATCTTATGAATTTGAATGCAATCGAAAATTGCATAGATATTTATGTATATTGAAACTTTCGTAGCAAGAAATGTGTGTTGTATTAGTCATTCTATAGAAAAGTTAGTCCTAAGTTAAGTTTAGTTATTATTATATTGCTTATAATTGTTTGCCAATTCAATATGCATCAAAACTATTCGGTTATACAAGTACAACCTTAACTAAATGTGATTCTTTTCAATGCTCTGCATTGAAAACTCCTTGAACTAAATTCTTGTTTGTATTATTTTGCAAGCTGCTTGTTTTGTTTTTCTGTTTACATTTAATTTACTATGTTTTGTAAACATAAATTGTAGCAATAAAATATCTGCATTTTGAATTTATTTTATTTCGCGCATTGTACGCGCATGGAGCGTACTGTACATAGTTTGTGGCATCGTAAGGGGGTAATCTCCTAGATCGAATGCTAAACTTGCTATTACTCACCTTCTCGGCTGAAATAGGCAAAGATAAAGACTACAAAGTACAGCTGGGCTTCGATTCGATTTAATCGATTTTTTTATTTTTAATCGAAATTTTTGTACCATGCAATATTGCGAAATTCAGTGGAAAATTCAATGTAAAGCGCCTCAAATGAACAAGATAGGTACAATCGGTAGTATAATCGGTTCAAGATCTTTCATCCGACTGATCTGCTTTGACCCTACTAGTTTGTTTTTCAAACAATATTAATTTAATTTTGTATGCATAATTTTTTAAGTTTTTCCCAAGATTAGTTGCAAATTCGATTAACCGATTCTAGATCGGAAAGATCGAACCCAGCTCTGCTACAAAGTCAACCCGCAATTCCCACAAATAAAATACGAAATTTAATAAAATTAAAACTAAAATTTTATAGCGTAATTGTTACAGCATTATTGGTGATCATTTCGGGTTGCTCTCAACGTAGACCGTGGTATTATCCACCCCCAAGAACTGGTTTATGCTCAGCGCCGACAGCATCTTCATCTGCCCCTGGTAGAGCACATCGCCGATAATCTTCTCCGCATAAATGGCCTGGGAATTATCCATCGAACGCAATTTGTGGGCAATTATTTTACCGAAATTGGTGAAATGATCGTCCAGCTGGCTGTCCGCGTTCTTCAGGGCCAGCGAGAAGAGGCGCTCAAAGTCAATGCTGGATATATCCGCTCGACATTTGCCGGGCGGTACGTTATCATTATCCTCCGACTGTTGCGACGAGCCGGACAACGAGCGTTTTCGGTTGTTCTTGATGCATTTGGGAGGCGCCACAAGCTGCGGTTTAATGCGGCTGTTCGGCTGCTCGGCGACCTGTTCGTTGAAGTGGGCGTTTAGGGGATGAACCGAGGAGATGTTCAGGGATTTTCTTCTGTCCGATATGCTGTTGTTGGCCGGCAGAATGAGCTCCACCTCCTTGATGGTGGCGCCTCCGCCGGCGCCTGGAATACTGATAATGGGATCGACCTCGACTTCCTCGAACAGATTGCCACAGAATTCGGGCGACAATTTGTTGCAATCATTTGGCTGCTGCTTGTGCTGCTGCTGCTTTGGCAGACTCTCAGCATCCGAAAACTCCTCGCACGCCTCTGGAGGGGCAGCGGCGGGGGCGGAGGGAGCGTTATCAGAACTTGGCTGTTGGTCGGAGCGTTTTGGCTTCTTTTCGGGTATTTCCTCGTCCTTGAGGAACATCAGCGACTCGAAGTATCTGCGCTTGGGGCAGTAGGGCTCATACTTTTCGCCCTTCTTCTTTACCTCGTTGTATTTCCGCAGCTGATGGCGAAAAGCGCAGCGTAAATTGTTAATTTTCTGCTTCGTCCGCTCGACGTTGTAGTGTTCGCCGTGTTTGGTCGCGACGGCGATGAGGCGCAGGTACGCCTCCTGGCGCTTTGTGCGGTTCTTGAAGTCGCCAGAGTCCGCCTTCCACAGGCACGGATTGCACTTGTATTCCTCTATAAAGTCGTCTATAAAATCCATATTTGTTTACAAATCGATGAAGAATTCCACAAATCGCCAAAGTACCGTACGTATGGCATAAATATTAGGTATGGCAAGCTGTCGATGACAATATTCCGATATATCGCTGGTGAAAAACCACCACCATTATCGCTGATGCCATCAAGCACGATGTTTAATTACAAAGCATGCAATTATATAAATATATGCAATTTTTGGTCAACTGATTTAATTTATATATCTGAAATGGCATTTATTGTTTAAGTTAACTCCAATTATAAACGAATCGAATGCAGTCGTCTGCAATGCGACGCTAGCTTGCTTATGGCAAATAGTTAGTCAAATTTGTGGTTTGGCATACGGTCACACTGCGATTTGCTCTGTAAACAGAATTCTATTATTTTTTACAAATATAAATAAACAAATAAAATGAGCGGAGCTCATCGAGAGGCAATCCAAAAGCAAATTCACCAAGATTGGGCCAATAGAGAATATATCGAGGTCATAACAGCGAGCATCAAGCGAATAACAGACTTTCTCAACTCCTTTGGTAAGTTATCTTTCGGTGCTGCGCCCCAATCGACGCATACATATGTATGTATATTGCTGTATATATATATATGCGCGTGTGTGTGTAATATAAAAAATCGGCAATTTGTAATAATTTTGAGATTGAATTTCTAAAACTGGTGAATCAAGCATCAACATTTAGACAAAGATGTGCATAATAAATAAATAAATAATAAATCATATTTAATCTTTATCTTCCAGATATGTCCTGCAGATCACGGCTCGCAGTGCTAAACGAAAAGCTGACGACGTTGGAGCGCCGCATAGACTACTTGGAGGCTTGTGTAACTCAGGGGGAAACCCTCACTTGAGCATTTACAGATGTAGACATTTATTATACTTGATATTGTATGCTCGACTATTAAAATACATGGAAATACATAGCAATTCTGATTAACAATAAACCATTTATTTTCCTCGCTGGCCTAGTACTTTGTCGTAACTATAAAATACCCAGTCCTCAGTTACACGTTTTTTCATGAAGTATTTCATCTGTTCCAAAATTGTTTTATGCTATTTAATTATTATTTAAATTACAATTATTTATTTAAATAACAAATATAATTATTTATTTAACTTATAATTATTTGTGTAAACTACAATTACTTACTTTAATTATAATTGCTTATTAAAATTACAATTATTCCTTTAAATGTTTTTGGAAATGCTGACAAATTGTTGAATGCAGATGCGGCGCAGTGAAAACGGTGCGATAAGTTGGTGTTTGTGTCATCGACTTGTTGCCATCGCTAGTTCAGACAAATGATGAACAGATAGAAATGGATCGCAACAAAATGAGCGGCTCGAATAGGGGCCAAAAGAAGAACCTTTTAGGGGGCGAACTGTTTGCGCTGGGCACCAAGGCCACCCGGGACGATGCCAAGGCCAAGATGATACCGCTCAAGGCCATGGGCGGGCCGGGCGTAGGCGACCGCAAACGGGAGGCAACGTCGGCGATTGCGCCGCACTCGAGCAAAAGATTTCGAGCTAGTTTAAAAGAGGGATGCCCCGAGATTGCAACAACTTCGGGGATTTCCCAGTACGAGCTGTGGGAACAGCTGGCCGTGGACTGCGATCTGTCCAACGTGCTGGAAAGCGTCTATGCGGCGCTGGCGCAGAACGACAACGAGGCCGTCGTGCGTTGCATTTGCAGCATCGTGCGGCAGGCGACGGCGGCTTCAATCGCCGCCAGGCCAAAAGTGGACAACATCGCGTACCTGATGCTGCTGTACCTGGCCAAAGTGCAGCCCCAGCTGTTCACCAACGACGTGGTGACCTATGCGCTGTTGTCCTTTCTGCGTCGGGATGCCAACGCCAAGGTGCGCTACAATGTGAATCTGCACGTGCTGTGCACCAATCTGCTAACAAGGGGATACGCGGATCTCCACCCCTGGCCGGAGGTGCTGCTGCGCACGTACATCGAGGATGCGGTCAACGAGCGCTACTGGGCAGAGCATGATTATTGCGCGCCCTTTGTCAGGAATATTGCGGCAGCCTTTGGCACGCGCGTACCGCATCTCAGTCTGCTGCGTTGGGATGCGAACGCCACGTTGGCGGCGGGGCAAACGCACAGGGACAGCGTCACCATTGATGACGATTCTGGGGATAATTCCACGCCCAGTCTGGACGCAAGTCCCTGCCTGCAGGGGGAGCTGGCGGATCAGACGGCGGACGCGATGTGCACGGTGAAGCGGAGATTCTCGGATGGCGTGGTGCAGAAGCTGGTCAGCGATGCCATACGGGATCAGCTGAACAAGCGCCAGCAGCAGGATAATTACACCAGGAACTTTCTCAAGTTCCTCTGCACCACCGCCGGCATCTCGGAGGTGCGCTGCCTCAGCGTCTCCCGGCTGGAACTCTGGATACACAACGGCAAGCTGGTGAAATTCGCACAGCAGCTGCTATCCTACATCTGCCTGAACGTCAAGGCGAAGAGCAGCCAGGACAACGAGGTGCTGCAGGTGCTGATCAAGATGCGCTTGAAGACGAAACCCTTGATCAATCACTACATGTCCTGCCTCAAGGAAATGATCAATCTGCAGCCGGAGATCCTGTGCAACATCATGAAGCTCGTGGTCCAGAACGAGCTGTCGAACACCAGGAATCCCAACAACATGGGCATGCTCGGTAAGCGATGCACGAAAGATTATAAAAGATTACAGTTGCTAATGCCTTGGTTTGCTTGCAGCTACCATGTTCCAAACGGCGCCGGATCTGTCGGCGGTTAATCTGGCTGAGATCTATCAGGAGTTTCTGCTGCAGCGCGACGATTGCTTGAGAACGCTGCGCGTCTTCCTGAGGGAACTTGTGCGAATGCTGCGCTTCGATGTGAATCTGGTCAAGTTCTGCAAGACCTTCTTGAGCGAACGGGAGGATCTGAATCCGCAGATCGAGGGCTTTGAGTTCAAGGAGCGCATCTTCCATTCCATGGTCGACATCGTCTGCCTCTGCATGTTCCTCTCGGCCACGCCCCAGGCGCGCGAGGGCAGCTTATCCCTCAAAACGAATCGCGATGTGAAGAACAATCAGGCGCTGATCAAGCTGTACAATCAGATGTCGCAGATACAACTGGACGCCGTCTCCTGGATGTACGAGACGGTTCCCAACATATTCAAGGTACAGGCGGGCGAGTATCAGCAGTCGCTGCATAAGCTGCTCCTGCTGGATAATCCGGAGCAGTATTCCCGCTGCGATCAGTGGCCATCGGAGCCCGAGCGGGGCGCCATTCTGAGAATCATTTCGGAGACGCCCATCCACGAGGAGACGCTGCTGCGCATCATTCTGATCGGCATCACCAAGGACATTCCCTTCTCCATAGCCAACACCTTTGATATACTCCTGCTGGTCATCAAGCGAGTGTCTGGCATGAAGGCTGCAGATTTTCCAGCTGTGCAGGCCAACAAATTCGACATCATTGACTTTCTGTTCAGCATGTCGGAGTATCATCATCCGGAGAACATTCGCCTGCCCTCGGACTACGAGCCGCCCAAGCTGGCCATCATTGCGTTCTACTGGAAGGCGTGGCTGATTCTGCTGATGATCTCCGCCCACAATCCATCCACGTTTGGCGCCTTCTGCTGGGATCACTATCCGACCATGAAAATGCTGATGGAGACCTGCATAACGAATCAGTTTAACGGATTTGCAAACAAGGATGAACTGCAGGCAGGTGTTTTACTTACCATCGCTGCTCTTACAGCATTAACTTTTGATTGATTTCATTTTTCACAGATCGTCACCGTGGAGCGGGATCATATACTGCAGTTTGAGACCTATTTGGCTGCTCAGACCTCGCCGCACGCGGTCATCACCGAGGAGAACGCGATTCTAATCACACAGCTGATGCTGATGGATCCGATGGGCACGCCCAGAAAGGTGCCCAATCTGGTGCTGGAGCAGCTCAAGTATCTGAACCAAACCTACAAGCTGGGGCATCTGTTCTGTCGCTGTCGCAAGCCAGATCTGCTGCTGGACATCATACAGCGACAGGGCACAACGCAGTCGATGCCTTGGCTCTCGGATCTGGTGCAGAACAGCGAGGGCGACTTCAGCCACTTGCCCGTGCAGTGTCTCTGCGAGTTTCTGCTGTTCAACGCACACAACATCAACGAGGAGAACAGCCGCGATGCGGAGCTGGTGAACTTCATCCGAAATTTAATTATGGACTCCACGTACAACAATCACGTTGTCTGCGAGGTGCTCGACTACATCTTTCGACGGCTGTCGTCCACGGTGAAGCAATCGCGTGTCGCCGCCTTGTCCGGCCTGAAGATCATCTTCAAGAACTCTGGGAAGTACGAGAACGAATGGCTGCTGAAATCCATACAGGAAATTCCGCATTTTCTGGAGGCCAAGGCGTTTATAATCCCCCAGCTGCGCGCCGCCTGCCAGGTGGAGAACTGCCCGGAACTGATCATGGCTTATATACAGTTCATCACAGCGCACACGCACAACGATCCGGTCAACGAGATGCTGGATCATGTGATCGACATGGCGCAGCTGATCGTGGAGCGCAGCACAATGTTCCAGCACATAATCATATCGCAGGAGGATTACGACACTTTCCCCGATGAGGAACGCCTGCAGACGCTCAAGTGTCTGTTTGTCATGTTCAACAATTATATTATCAAGCTGCGGGAGTTCCATGAGCCCTACGAGTGGACCGAGTATCCGGATCTGTTGATGGTGCAGTTTGACGACGGCGTTCAGCTGCCGCTGCACATCAACACCATACACGCTTTTATCATTCTACTGACGTACTCCAACAGCAATATATCAGAGTCTATACCCATATTGGATTACTGGTTTCCCGCTGGACGACCTGCGCCCGTTGCCTTTCTGCCCACGATGCCGCAGGAGCAGATTCAACTGCTGCCCGACTGGCTGAAGCTGAAGATGATACGCTCCTCCGTGGATCGGTTGATTGAGGCCGCCCTCAACGATCTGACGCCCGATCAGATTGTGCTGTTCGTGCAGAATTTCGGCACGCCCGTTAACTCCATGTCCAAGCTGCTGGCCATGCTGGATACGGCGGTGCTGGAGCAGTTCGATCTGGTCAAGAACGCCATACTCAACAAGGCCTATTTGGCGCAGTTGATTGAAATTCAGCAGGCGCGCGGTGCCAAGAACGGACACTATACGGTGCAGGCGCTGGATTTGCATTCGCATTCGCAGACTGTGCCCGATCTGCCCAAGATCAATGCGCAGATTCAGGAGCAGCTGCACATAGAGGAATACCAAGCGGACGACTTGGTCAGCAGCAGGCAGGAGTTCAGTCAGAGCGAGTTGGCCACGTTGCTGTTCAAGCCAGCGGATCAGCATTCTATAACCAGCAAGGACTATCGTCGCATGATACACACGCTGCTTAACGAAGTGGCAGATGATTCCAAAGCTGAGCTGCAGCTGCTCAACGGCATTAGGCAGGCGCTGATGTGGCACAATCCAGGCGATGAGCTGCGCCTTAAACCCATCGATGTCAGTCGATCAGCCTGCAGCTTGTTGCGTGCCTTCTTTAGTTGCAAGTTGCCTGAGGAATCCTACGTTCAGTTGGAAAACCTTCTGCGCAACAGAAGCATGCAACAGCAACCGGCCTTGAGGCAGCAACTGTTTCAGCAGAGCGTCTCCTTCATGTTCAACGGCTCCTTTCACTTTAACCACAGCAAACTGCAGAGCAGAAATGCGCTGCAAGAAAAGAAGCAAATAGTTAGGAATATGATTCAGAGCTTCGAACATCGCAGCAATCAATTGGATGCATCCAGCACATTGAAGATCTTCCACAACGGACTCTTTATAGATTGGCTGGCTGAGGCAGATCCCGAGATCGTCTCCACCAAATTCCTGAAGGAGAAATTTCTGTTTTCCAAGTCGTGCAGTGAGTTTAGATTCTATATACTCTCGCTGATCAATCATCAGGCGAACTGGGACACCATCGAGGGCATTGCGGAGGGCCTGTTCAAGGAGTCCAAACAGGATTACGATTTCAGCACGGTTCTCAACTACTTTGAGGCGCTTACGACGAATCCCAAGCTGTGGAAGGGACGCGACAAATACATGTCCAAGAACATACAGCCCAACTCGTTCTTCACTCTCAAACCCACGGAACTGGAGCCGTTTGTGCACTTTATTTTATGCGAGGGCATCGATCAGAACAACAGCAATTACGACTTTAAACTCTGCTCCCGCATGAATCTGCTGTTCAAGCTGACGGACAAGCGTCGCAGTCTGATGGTCAAGGTGGCGGAGCATGTGGAAAGAAGCGACACGGTGCCGGAATCGTTGAAGCTGCATATCTTGCAACAACTTTACATCATGTTCCCGTGCATCAAGTTCATCAAGGCGGGCAAGATCGGCGGACAGACGCAGCAGCTGCAGAGCCTCAAGGGCTGCCAGGCGGACAAGATCTGCAACAATTTGATCACCTGCCTCGGCAGCCTCACGGCCAAGAAGGACTTCGAGACGCTTTCCACCGATACGGAGCTGCTGCTGCGCAAACTGGCGGCATCGCATCCGCTGCTCTTCCTGCGCCACCTGGGCGTGCTGAGCTCCATCATGCAGGGGCGCGGCCAGATGAGCATGAAGGCGCTGCGGGAGGAGCATCATTTCCACAGATTTGTGCAGATACTGAGAACGCTGGAGCTGCTGCAGCCCACGATCTACGAGGACACGTACAAGAGCGAGATACAGAGCACGCTGAGCTGCTACTTTGCCTTCTTCAAGCATCACAGCTCCGTCAAGGAGGCCTGCCAGATGCTGGTCAAGTTCGTGCAGTTTCTGCAGTCCTACATCCACTGCAACCCCTCGAGCGCCCTGCTCTTCATCGAGCAGTACGTGGGCATCCTGACAGAGTTGGCCCACAAGTACACCTCGATGAGCAAGCTGCAGACGCTCGTTCAGGCCGTGGCGCTGCTGCAGAACAACACCAACAACGCCACAGAGCTGGATGAGGAGGAGTCCAAACTGGACTACGAGCTGGATGGGCATGCGGAGACGAAACCCGCAATTAAAACAGCTCCTGGCGAGGCGGTCGAAACCTTTGAGGGCAGCTCAAGTGCGCAGGATGCAACGGCTGCCAAAGGCGCATTTGTAGTCGCTCCCTTCAAGACCAATTTTATGGATGTATCGCCGCAACTGCTCGATCTGATCAAGATCATAAAGCACTCGAACATCGAGGAGGCGATACTGGGACCTCTGCAGGAGGTCGAGTGCCTGACCTGCAAGCGTTTCGTCTTTATTAATGAGCTTTTTGAGCGTCTGCTCGATCTGATCTTCTCGCCCAGTGCACAGATCCGATCGATCGCCTTCATTATTCTCATCAGACACCTGAAGCACAATCCGGGCAACTCCGACATCAATCGCTGCACCCTGAACGCCTACATCCAGTGCCTGAGAGATGAGAACTCCTCTGTGGCAGCCACCGCCATCGACAACCTGCTCGAGATCTGCGTATTGCTCCAGGAACACGCTGTGGAAATTCTGTCCGTCGCCTTCTCCCTCGGCATCAAGTCCTGCCTCAACACCAGCAGCCAAATTCGCAAGGTCATGCAGACCCTACTCGTGCAACATGGTTATTAGATGGGCGTAGTATTTCCGAGCAACATTCTAGATATAAGCACAAATTGTCCTACTTTATAAATGTCTTGACTGCTTGATTTGAGTATTGAAAAGTGAATTAATACAAATTAAATATACAATATTTGTAAACTTACCTCCGAGTTTGTTAATTAAAATTAGACAGATAAGAAATTATTGAGTTTTTGGTAATTATAAATGTTTTTCTGAGTGTTTTTAAGAGATATGGCCGATGTATTAAGTGTTCTTATAAACTTCGAGGCGTTAAAAAGCTCATAAAAAAACAATTTTTATTTAATCCATTAAATCGAGATTCAGATATGAATCGATCCAAAAGATCGATTCTACAAAAACCAAGATCGAACCCAGCTCTAGTTTGAATTTAAAAAAAAACAGGATCATTGGCACCTATCCCCATTTAAATAGATAAAATTGCATCATTTTTCAGAGATTTTTTATTTGGTTCTAAATACAAGGTAACGTCTTATTGTAAAAGGTCAAAGTGTTTAATGCAGAGCAAGTTTCAATGGATCAAAAATAAGCATACATATATATGTTTGTTAAAACGCGTTTATATATATGTATATGTATATTTTGCTTGCGTCCTATACAGATATATATATTTTTGTTTTCGGGTATACAATGAAACATTTATAATATCTGTCACAGAATAAAAATCAAACTAAACAGCATATTCTCATCAAACTCCAACTCCAACTCCAATTCCGACTCCAACTCCAACTCTCCAGTCGCAGGATTTATACTCCCTTAGTCTTTTTCTTTCTTTTGCTTATATTTTCATTTTGTATTTAACATATTTTTTTTTATTTTTTTTAAAATCATGCATTCATTCAGCCGAAATGTGATCGGGGAGCTCGTTGCGTTGAAAACGCTTCCACATGCGCGAAAATAGATTTTCTAAGCCTTTGGCATATTGCGAACAATCGAATAATGGACTATCCACCCTGGCCTTCCAGACCTTGGCGCGCAGGGCCTTCAGATATTCCCGTTCGGTGCCCAGGCGTATTGCAATATCCTGATATTCCTCCCTACTCCGAGCTATCAGCTCGGGGCAGCCAAGCGTGGCCAATTGCGAGGCGGCGACTCTGCGACAATAAATTAAATTAAATTAATTAAATACGCTCTTAAAATTTGGAACATTTTGGGTTTACCTGGAAGCAAGGGTTTCGCCGGGCAGGGTGACGACTGGCGTGCCAGTCCAAAGCACGTCCATGGACGTGGTATGCCCGTTGCAGAGGGGCGTGTCCAGGCAAATATCCGCCAATTGGCCACGACGCACGTGCTCCTCCTTGGCCGCCACGTTTGAGAATATGATTCGGTCCGACGATATGCCTGCAAGTAAAAGGAATACCATAAGCTAGATCATTTTTAACCATTTTTAGACCCTTTACTTTAAACAAGTAAATAGCTCTATTAACCTAGTGTAAGTGGTATAGGCGTGCAACACCCACAAAGTATATATATTCCTGATCAGGACGACATGCCTAGTTGATATAGCCATGTCCGTCTATCTGTCCGTATGAACACCTAGATCTCAGCAACTATAACAGCCAGATACAACATATTCGGAATTTAGGTTCTCCTATTCAGTAAGCAGTACGAGTTTGTTTTAGATTTTGGATACCACCCCCTTCCACCGCAAATCGCAAAAAACCGCACCTACATCAATGGATCTCAGACTATTTTGGGAGCTCTGTGATAAACCCTAGTCATTTATTGATAGCCTTACCCAAATCACTGACGGATTTCTTGATGTTCTGCTCGCCAACCGCTGGAAAACGCAGCAGCCACAAGACGGATTTGGGCACGTTCTTCAGGATGACTATCCAGGACTGCAGCGTCTGCGGATCGATCTTGTAGAGCTGATTAAAGTTGCAGTAGACTATGGCATCGTCGGGCAGCATGTACTGCCGCCGTGTGGTGATGACGATGCTCTGTGGCACCTCCTCGCCGGTGGCTGCCTTGTTGTTGGTTTGGGTGGTGGCCAATCCGTTCTGGACGACGACGCCGTTGAGAGACGTCTGCACCTGTCCGGTGGCGATCATGGAGACGATCTGTGTGGTGCTGGGCAGTTCGGCGACCTTGAGCGTGATCTCGACGGGCTTGTTGGCGTTGATCACCTCCTTGATCTCCTTGACGTCGGTGCTCTCGACCAGCGGCGACAGATCCGTGGCATTGATGACCGCAACGTTGTCCACCAGCGACTGCTGCTGCTTGTCGCAGACGATCAGGCGCTCCTTGAGATGCGGAAACATTTGCTTGTGATCGCCAATGAAGTAGGTGTAAGGCATGTAGGATAGCTTCTCGCTGTACTGGCTGGCCAGCTCCATGGGACTGGTGACGGCATCGGTGATGATGTAGTCCATGAAGCTGGCGCCGCTTGTGCCCGGATAGCCCAGCCACATGACCTGAATGGGCGCGGGTCGCAGCGCGAAGATCTCGTTGCGTGCGCCCTTCGTATAGCCGTTCATGTTGACCAAAATGTGTATGCCATCGCTGTAGATCTGATCGGCGGCCTTACCATTACAGGGTATCAGCGACAGATCCACAAAGTGCTCCGCCTCACGGCTGATCTTGTGCCGGAAGGTTGTGCCATCGTCCGGACTGAGGGCATAGCAGAAGATCTCGACCTTCGAGCGATCGTGCAGACCCGGCACCGACTGCATCAGATGTGAGGTAGGATGATTGCCGAAATCGGAGCTCAGGTAACCGATGCGTATGCGTCCGTCGCCTGGCAGCTCGCGCTGAAAGTTATACGGCTGCTTGTGCAGCACGTGCACCTTCTCCAGACAGAGATTGGCATGGCGTGCGGCAATCGCGCGACGGAATTCATGGGTCAACGGATACAGCATGGAGTGATGCGGATGCACCGAGGGCAGGCGATTCTTGTCCAGCTGCTCGGCCACGATGCTGACCAGCTTCTTCATGCGCGCATCGTAGTCCGTCCAGTCGCAGACGATCTGCAGGCAATGCGCCAAGTTGCAGTAGGCGTCGGGGAAGTCCGGCTTCAGCTTCAGCGCCGTGCGATACGACAATATCGCCTCGGGAATATTCCCAGAGTCCTTGTGTATGCTGGCCAAGTTGCTGTGCGCATCAGCGAATGCCGGATTTATCTGTATCGCACGCGTGTAGCACTGCAAAGCGCCGCTCACGTCCTGCAGCTCCTTGAGCGTGTTGCCCATGTTGGAGTAGGCGTCGGCGAACGTGGGCTGAATCCGGATCGCCTCCTTGTAGTGCATCAGCGCCTCCTTCAGCTTGCCCTGCTGCTGCAGCACAGAGGCCAGATTCGAATGCGCCGCAGCGAAATCGGGAAAGACCTCGAGCGCCTTCAGATAGAGGCGTGTCGCCTCCTCAATGAATCCCTGCTCCCGCTTTATATTGGCCAAATTGTTCAGCGAATCGGCATGATTCGAGCACAATCGCAGCGCAGTATTGTAGCAATCTTCAGCTTCCTTAACCTGCAATCCATTAAGATAATTAATAAATGATTAAATAAATGGATTCTCATTGGTTTTACCTGCCCCTTCTCCTTGAGCGCATTGGCCAGATTGCAGTAGGCATCGGGAAAGTTGGGCTGCAGCTCGATGGCGCGTCTATATGTGTCTATGGCCAGATCGATTAGGCCCTGTTCGTAGTAGACGCAGGCCAGGTTTCCATGCACAACGGCATTGTTGGGCGACAGATTCAAAGCGCGTAAATAGGCGGCGACAGCTCTGAAATCATAATGGTGATATGTATTCAGATATTGATAGATCATAAGTTCAATCAACCTAGTTTTATATTTCAATATATTTTAATTAATATTATACAGATTCGTTTTCGCTTTGGCTAATAATAATATAGCTAATTTCAAACTTATAACATTTCAATCTCGTTTATATTATTTTATTAAACTACTTCAAATAAGTATAAAATTTATTATAATTTTAATTAACAGCTAATAATTCAATACATTGGTATTACTATTTATTATGTTATATCATTTAATACTTTTATTACAAGTCGTCACTTTCGCTTTACCTCAGCCAAGCGTATTTTAATTGATACAACAATTTAAATATTTTAATATTTTAATTTAATAAAATTATATGATATTAATAAGGCTTTACCTTCTCCAAACGAATTGTATCAAATTTCTATAGCGATTGCCACTGTGCAGAGTCTTACAGCACACTATATTGTAATGCTCTAATCTAATCTGAACAATCGTATAAACCACAATGCACTGATAGTCCATGTTTAGTCTATGGAATTGTCATTTGTAACGAATATTCTCAATAATATTTCGATGCGTTGTTAGCTTGTAATATCCACAAGAAATGCCAAAGAAAACTGTGCGGAAATGTTGTGCATTCTGTTTTATGATGTTATTAAAAATCTTTTACATAAGTTCATTTGCAAAAGACGCCACTGAAATTTTCAAAAATTTCGAATTTCAAAAAATTCTACTTATGTCTGTGTTTCAGCCAGAGCACACATGTCAATACAATATTTTGTTGGAATAATTTGCATACCCTAGAACGCCGCAGCATATAGAAGCTGGCGTATACGCTTCTCCTTCGACTCGATGCGTTTCCGATTTCCTATATATCTTAATTAGTATTCAATGTCAAAGATATTTATCTATGGCAATTATACAGTGCTTTCATCCCAAATCATTGACCGCCACTTATTTTTAGATATCAAAAAGCATAATTTTTCGAAAATTCAAGGGTATATATACGAGTTTGGATATAGAAAGTTTTCACTGAACACTTGCTTATATACTATATATGTATATATATGTGTGTAACACTTAAGGAAAACTATTTCATGACGTCATGGCACTCAACAGCGCCAGAATCAAATATATATATGTATATTCCGATAGATATATTTTTACAATATTAACCTTACAGGTGATCCGCCCACCAAGATCAAGAGCATGGCGCAATTAAAGCAGCCAAATATCATTGTTTGGACATCTATATATAGCTATTTTTAGCACCCAGATACGCTCCGAGGGCTGTTTTTATTGAACCAAGGCCAAACGAGATTTCATTCAGAAGCAAAATCAATGTTAAATCGAGCGTTGATGATTAGGGGATGGGCGTAGGGGCATGGCGGCTGGACTGGTAATAAAACTGGCCCCACTGGGCCGGATAATTTAGCGATCGCTTAACGAGGGGATTTTATTGTTTTAATTTTTTATTTGATACTTCAAGTAGAACGAATAATTTCACTAATAATTGAGAGGTTTAGCTGTTGTTATTGGACATTTAAGTGTACTTAATTAATGTAATATTAATCTAAATACATTCAATAGTAACATGCAGCTTGATTCCTTCACGATAATTATCGGCCAGTGAGAGTAGGGCCATTGAGAATTGGGTCACTGAGAGTTGGGATACTGAGAGTTGGACTAGTGAAAGTAGGCCCATCGAGAGTTGGGTCACTGAGATTTGGTCTACCAAGAGTTGGTGTACAGGGATTTAAAAGATCAAAACCCCTAATGAAGCTAGAGTTCGTCAATTAGTTAAATTTTACCAAGACTTTCCAAGTAGTATTTTGAGAGGAAGAATTTAGCAAGCTTTAATAGATTGTTTGCAATAGGGATAAATACTTATACAAATAATATCTCATTTCTAGCAATATCAATGGCATATTTCCGAATTATTTCCAAAATTAAGTGTCTTACTAACCTGTCAAAGATTCTGGCCTCCTTAAGCACATTGCCCAAGTTGATGTAGGCGTCCAAGAAGTTGGGATCGAGTGTTACGGCCTTTTCAAAATGATGTATAGCCAGCCAGATCTCGCCCTGGGCATTGAAGACACAACCCAAGTTGCTCCATGCGACGGCGAAGCCGGGACAGGTTTCGATAGCCTTCAAATAGCAGGCCTATCAAAATATTTACCAATTGTATTACAAGACAATAATAATATCAAACAATGAAATATACTTTAGCTTCTTCCAGGCGTCCCAGGGCTTTAAGCAGGTTGCCCAAATCACTGCGCACACAATAGAGGTCCTAGAAAAGTAAATAATTCATGGGTTTATCGAATAGCAAGTGATAAGGCATTGCACCTACGGGATTGTATTGTAGTGCTGTTATATAAGCTTGAACTGCCGATTCCATATCACGCGCAGCGACCAAGGCTGCAGCCAGGTTTATATATCCATCGATAAAGTCCGGTTTTAAGCGTACGGCACGACGATAGTTGTCCAACGCCTCCTGCAACTGTCCCCGTTCTTTGTAGACGTTGCCCAAGTTGCTGTAAATTGGAAAGAATTTAAATTGCAGATATGATATAAAAGATATGCTTGAAGCAAATATACCTATAGGCCTCGGCCAGCACAGGATTTTGTTTTATTGCCAAGGTCGAGAACTGCGCAGATTTGTCTAAGCGTCGGCATTGGAAATGAATCGAGGAGAGCAGCAATAGGACTCCGGTATTAGTGCTATCCTGACGCCACAGCTGCATGCAGTGCTTCTCTGCGTTCTCATAATCCACCGCCTGGTACTCTCGATGTGCCAGTTCCAGTAATCCTGCAAATTATAGTAGTAAGCATATAGTAATTTATAATTATTTATATTTAAACCTTGTACTTTCAAAAAGTACAAACGGGTCTATTAAGTTAATACTTAAGAAACTTCTTTAAAACTTCTAGATCTCGCAAACTCTAAGGGCTAGAGACACCATTTTTGGTATGTAGGCTATTCGATGCACCAAGCAGATGGAATTCGTTTTAGATTTTTGATATTTCCCCTTCTTGCCCCGCTAGCCATAGATTTCTCAAACTATAAGCTCCACAGCACCCACAATATCCAAGTTACATATTGTAATTGGAAGTATAAGTAGCTTATAGCATTCTTCATCGATGTTGAAAATTTATTTTCGATCAGCAAAGAAACACCGAAGATACGCAACATGCAATTTGCTCGACTGTTTTTGTGTTATTGAAATACAAAGTACAGTTTGTCCTACTGCTAGTTACATCCGACTGAACTGCTTTGTCCTTGTCGGTCTATTTAATTTAATATTTATATAATAACCCCATTAAATAGGACTAAATATATACACTTGTATATATGTAATGAAATTATTATATTTCACTATGATAGAAGTTATAGCAATAGTAACCACAAAAAAATTAATAACAAAAAAAAACGAATTATATAATTTACATTTAATATATTTTATCTGAGTCAACGCCAGTTGTATTCAGATAAAAGATAAAAATATTTACCGAATCAATTAGCAAATTAAAGTTTTTGTGCGAAAACAGCTGTGACACACTGTGCGTGTATACACACATTAGCACACACACATACGCACAGGCACGCGTATGCATATACATGCAATTGTGTGTATGTATTGAAGAATTTTCCATTCGCCTCAATACACATGCGTACTCACGTGTGCAAACTGCATATGTGAATGTTTACATGCACTAACATAGAGACATACATACATACAGACATGGAAGTGTATGTGATGGGCTGTAATCTTACCGACGGACGACAGCGGCTGATGTTCGCTGCTTTTGCCCACTGCATTGTTGTTGGGCAAATGATTTTGTTGCTGCTGCTGCTGTTGTTGTTGTTGTAGAAGGGAATGTGTTTGTTGACCCTGTACTTGAGAGTGCATTTTTTAGCGTCGCTTCCTCATATAGGCATGTACAATGCCCGAAAGACGTTTAATTCTGTCTAAAATCAATAAGTTCCGATCAATTTCTCAGACACTCCGTTTAAGCGCTCTTCGATGCGATTCAGCGATTTCTCTCCATTCAGTTATCTGCAAAAACAATGCAGCACGTTTAATTTAAGCCAATCCAATGCACAACTGCCTCACATTCTCCAATAAAAAACAATTTCTGCCAAGTTTAATCTGCTGCAATAAATAACCTTTTATTGGTTGGGCCAATAGGTATGGGCGATATTTGCAAGCCCATTAGTACCTGTAACTGTTGCGAGTATTTTCATGGAACGAGTAACGATAATAAGGGTGGTCCGCTCGAATTTCCATACTGTGCAAATGTTTTTGCTATTAAGCAGTTACAAATTAACGTTTATGCGGCAAATGTAAAAAGGGAAATAAATATAATAATAATAAAATATATATAATACATTTATTGTCAAGAATTTGCATTGCAAGGGACTGAAATGTATATCGATAGTTTCAACGATAATTTTTCATATGCAGTTCTTAAATTTTTAATATTACAAAAAACAGAAAAATATGCAAAATTACTGCTGTTAAACTAATCGATATAGCATGATTGCTAACTTACTTATGTCGATTGTTCTGTAATTGTTATCGTCTGCATTTGCATATGCTTCGACTTTTGCACTGTTCAGAATCGATAGCAGATGTTTGAACTTATCGATACATTTTCTGGCTATTCAGATTTTCTGGTTTATCTTGTTATTCAAATTATATGCCTATGCTTAACTAAAATATACTAATACATATACAATTTAAGTCGCAAGATCTAACTGAATTTTCACTGTGCAAAAATATGTTTATTTTCTTTTGTTATTATTATTTATAAGATGCATTGTAGAGCCAGATAGTGAAGCTCTTCAGGCTAAGTTGGGATTGTTCAAATAAAGCCAATAACTACTAAAACATCCACAAATACGCATCCTAAAATACCAACAATGATATATACAAACCATATTTATAGAATGCATCCAATGCGCTAATTATTTACTATGCCAGTAAATTTTTACAATAATTTTGATCTGCACTGCTATACGAATTTTAAGTACAGAAATATTCTGGGACTAATAATAATAATTGGATGTTGATTATACCACTGCAAAGCACGTTGAATACGATCGACTTATAAAAACATTAACCCGGCATTAAATTCACACAATACACAGTTTTAACTGTTCCACATTTCAGTAATGAATTTATTGGATAGATTTATTTTTCTCAGTTAATTTCGCATATTAACGTAACTGTAAAGGCTGGAAAGTTGTTTACAGCTTCAACTTGGTGCGCCTCCAGTGACGACGCTTGGCGTTGTACCTAAAAAAAATTAAATGAAATATAGTTTAATTTCAAGTGTACAATGGAAATCTATCGCAAAATATCGCTCCATAAATACAGAATGTGTATTTATAAGCATAAACAAACAGTTGCCACTGTTGTGGAAAATATTGCATTGGAAATACTGCATTGAACATATGAAAATATTGTATTGGAAATATTTACTTACCGAATGGTATTTCCAGTACGCAAGCGAACCCATTGTGGAACGGAACGGTTCTGCTTTAGCTTTTTAGCTAACTTCTGCTTAATGCGGAACGATTTGTGTGCAGCCTGAAAGAATGGAAAATTTCGAATATTATTACGATTGGAATAAACCAAAACATAATATGATTACTTATATTTTTGCGGATTTTACTTACCATCTCTTCTATCTTGGTCGAGCACCAAACCGGAAAGAGAGTACGAACTTTCGATAGCAAACACAGCTAGAGAGGAGCGATATTTACGCACAATCTATAAATCGGCCTATCGGTCAATGCAGTACATTTTAATTCAAACAAATTTCATTACATAGTTCATTGCATTTAACTAAATTTATTTAGCTGAATATTTTTAATAATATTATTAAATTTAACGCATGTTTTGCAATTGAAACCATCATATATCGTGTTCTTTTCCCACGTTCCGCACTGCCGCTTATTTATTGGCTATATCGATAGGCATTTACCATCCCTAGCCGATAAATCCGGCTCTTTTTCCTTGTGGCGTTTTGGCTTAAGGTATGTGTAAGAAATTTTGTTATAATTAAATCCATTAATTTTAAAGCAATCTTTGCATTTTAGCGGTTAAAACCAGCAGTATATCACAATGCCCCCAAAGTTCGATCCCACGGAAGTTAAATTGGGTAATTTCTAATTGATGCACGATTGTAAATATTGTTTTTTATTTCAAGTATTTTATTTTTATTTTCATTCCAGTTTACCTGAGATGTGTGGGCGGCGAAGTGGGCGCAACCTCATCGTTGGCTCCTAAAATCGGTCCACTTGGTCTGGTGAGTAACAGTGATTCCAGCAGTTAACAGTTATGCTAACGGCGTCTTTCCCACAGTCCCCCAAGAAGGTGGGTGATGATATCGCCAAGGCCACCTCCGACTGGAAGGGCCTGAAGATTACCGTTTGCCTGACCATCCAGAACAGGCAGGCCACCATTTCCGTGGTTCCCTCCGCCGCCTCCTTGATCATCAAGGCGCTGAAGGAGCCTCCACGTGACAGAAAGAAGCAGAAGAACAGTAAGTAACCAACAGTTAAAGCATACCGATATTCCACTGTTCGCACAGTGGCATAGGATTGATTTTATTGTGCCCTAAATTGGTTGATCGTTTAACAGTTGTGTCTACTGCTTCCAATGAGATTCATTTCAAATATTCTTCCAGTCAAGCACAGTGGCATATAATTGCTTTTATTATTATCTACAGTTATCTACTCCTTCCATTAAGTTTAATATTCCAAATATTCTCTCGCTTCCAGTCAAGCACAGTGGAAACATCTCCTTCGATGACATTCTGGCCGTCGCCCGTACAATGAGGCCCAGGTCCATGGCCCGCGAGCTGAAGGGAACCTGCAAGGAGGTGCTGGGCACCGCTCAGAGCGTTGGATGCACCGTCGATGGAAAGCATCCCCACGATGTTATTGACGACATCAACAACGGCGCCATGGAAGTACCCGCTGAATAAACTATTCATAAATTCCTTGGAAAAATAAATCTGATTATTTTGAATCGGTGATGTCAAGCGTTTGGCTACATTTTGTTAATAAAAACTCTTGACTATACCATGCTACGATTTTAGGAAGTCCCAAGAATTTCGTGTGATTTCTCTCTGTTCAGACTTAGTTTAGATTGCACTTTCGGTTTGAATATATGTTTTTCAGGAAGCGAATAATGTGGAACTTACTTATCTTCAAAACAAAGTAATACAAAGTTATAGTTGAGTTCAAGCGCAATATTCTATACTAATCGGAAAGTAAGGTAAATCTGTTAGCTGCTAAGAATGGTAAAAACAATGCTTTTATTAAATGGCATCCGGATTAATTTTGCCAAAAATAGCCAAATTTTAATTACAAAATATCTGAACAGATAAATATAGAAAATTAGGCAAATAAAATTTAATTCAATACATAAGCTAGTATATAATATTAAATATATATATTATAATTCAGCATAACTGGAATTCTGAAATTGGTCATATTGGCAACGCTGTTCATTGAAACGAAATTTTCGATTAAAAAGATCGTGATTTCGTTGGGCAACAGATAATTTTGATATCGAAACTTCAAAGCATCGAATTAAAAACCTATGAAATAACTAAATCAATCTTGAAATATAATAAATACATACAAATAGTAAATTTAACAATATACAAATATATTTTGTTTCCTGTAAGTTTATTTATTTCAGTTAATATTCAAGTAAATATGGAATAATATGTTTTTCTTCGTGTTTTTTTCTACTGCTTTTAAAAATCTCAATCAGCGTATGTTTTTATGTTTTAATAAACCAAAATATGATTAATCATGGCAATATTTATGTGATAATTAATTTAATCCCAGTTATTACACCAGTTTCTTTATGCATAATTATAAGTCGATAACACATCACAAAATTATATTCTCAGTATTTGCACTGAAAAAATGTATCGTAACACCGTCTGTGTTTTGTTGAAGAACAATACAAGGGCATAGATTAAATTTACCAAATGTATTTTCAGCGTAAACTGTAATATTTATGAAAATGCAATTTTACTTTATGGAAAATGTATGAGTCGGTGGAATACCCCAAAACTTGCGGCGATAGTTGCGCTTTGCAAGAACCGCTGCTTGGCAGAAGTCGTGACAAGTAGCGGGTAGGGGTTACATTAGCCCATCTCTAGTTTGTACATTGTTCATTTCCACCGAATGCAGTGACTAAAATTAATAAGATTTGCGAAAATATGGAAAATATTGAAAATATAACAAATAATTAAGTTCTTGTGGTGTTGCATTTAACATAGGCGTCGTGCTGTTTTTTTATAGACTATCCGAATATCAAATAAGTGCACAATGCAAATCTATATGAATCATAATTTTCATTAAGCGACTGAAACACGATTTTAGTTTGTAATAAAAACAATAATAATTATATTGTACATTTGTAAAGAAGCGCCGTAAAGATGCGAGAATTTAAAGTCGTTGTGCTCGGTTCCGGCGGAGTGGGCAAATCGGCCCTAACTGTTCAGTTCGTCTCGGGATGTTTTATTGAAAAATATGACCCCACTATTGAGGACTTTTATCGCAAGGAAATCGAGGTATATACATACATACATACATCGCGCATATATACATACGTATATGCGTATGTATGTGTGCACATAATGTAATTAGAAGTTAGACCTTGTGCGTATGTGTGTGCGTCTGTCTGTCTGTATATATGACTAGATAAAGCATATACATATGCACACACATACATGCATACAACACCAACTCAGACAGTTATCGATAGACGCTGGAAAAACATATTTATATCGCATGCGATTTATATAATTACAATGTTTATGCACATTTATAGGCATTTTCCAGTTATGCTTGCTTAATAACACTTTAATTTTAGCCCCTACATGCATACATCTGCACATGCCTGCATGTGTGTGTATGTATGCATGTGTTTGCGTGCGAGTGTGTGTAAGTGTGTGTATGTATGTACATTCTCAATGCATTACGAATCGTTCGCTCTGTAAAGATTTCATGACGGGTGGTTGTATCGCCTTAATGCTCGTAATATGCAAAAATACTGTTAATACCGATAAATGGCGACTAAATTAATTTAAATGCCAGCATTCAACAAGCTGAAACAATCGGTATTATGTATGTATGTTTGTGTTGTGAATCCGATTTACAATCGGCATACGGCAGACATAGTACAAACATACATGCATACAAACATACATGCAGACATATGTACATACAAACATACATCGTCGGCTCATTAAGAATTGGCGTAGAACTAAGGCGGTATATGAACTACTTCATGCGTACTTAATCTGCTCTCAGACCCATTGTGCCCAAGAGCCAGACGCAGGTACTATGGGCCCAAACGCTTCTAATTATAGCCCTAATAATCTCTCAAGTATCACGCTCGCTTCAGGCCCGTTCAACCCTTCTGTTCGCTATATTCAAACTATAGAAAAGTATAAGTATTGGAGTACTACTTTTCACTATATAATTCTCTCTTTGAAATATATTAGTTATATTTTAATTCTCTATATTCATAATATTTATATTTAATAATTCTCTTGTTTTCAAATCAAACCATTCGATTTGTTTTATTTATCGATATGAAATATATGAATAATATTCGCATTCTCCAAACTAAATATATTTATTCTCATTATGCAATTTAAAAAATTCGATTATCTGTATAAAATATATTAATAATAATAATCGAATTCTCACTAAATAAATTAATGCTTATTAGTCAATTTAAACACGTTACGATATTCTAAATAATATATATTAATCGAATCATCTTTTATCGACTATTTATAGGTGGACAGTTCCCCCTGTGTTTTGGAAATTTTGGACACGGCTGGAACTGAGCAATTTGCCTCGATGCGAGATCTCTACATAAAGAACGGACATGGATTCATTGTGATGTATTCGTTGACCAATCATCAAACATTTCAGGTACGACATGACGATAACTATCGGTGGCAACTTATCGCCTATCGCTTGCAATCAAAATTAAACGGAAGGTTTATTTTAATGCTTGCTTAAGTCAATATTGACCATTTAAATAAAAAGAGACGACCCGATAACATAAACACAGCTGATAGTGTGAACAAGAAACACTTAATTTTAATCAGTTTAGCCTTTTGAGGTTGTAGTTAAAACCAAGGACAACGAACTGTAAAACTCCCTGCCTTACAGTTCCGCAATATCATTTAAATACACAAGTATATCTATATATACTTACGTAGTTATATCTGTCTGCTGTTAATTGCCAAGCTATTTAGATTATTTGAGTTCAATATACCCTGTTTTCTGCCTCAGTAGTTGCAAACTTAGGAGAATCAAATAAAACCTTTTGTATTCCATATTTTCCTTCGATCCGACTTGGAATCAGTTTTAGCCGGGATATCTTGCGTACCCCTATACCAAACAAATTTCAACCAAACTTAAAACACGAACTGTAAAACAAATGGTGGTCAAAATTTGGTTTACATAAGCGCAATTGTGATAAAGAATCACTGAAATCGTGTTTTAAAATAGTTCAGTTAAATTTGTAATGATAAGTAATAGTTTGAGCTATTTAGATGTCCATAGCTGTATATCTCACTTGCCTGCAAATCAATGTAGCTAAAGATCACGTGGTTCCGTCAACTATTCAGTGTCAACTATAGCGTCATTAGCCGTACTCTAATCTATGGGGCAGAAACAAAGTTTTCAAAGAACTTTAAACGTTCAATTCGATATTTAAATCAGAAGAATTTAAAGTTAACCTTCGGAGACATTTCTTATATAATTTATTGGTTTTGCTTGCAGGATATATCAAGTATGAAAAATGTGATTACTCGCGTCAAAGGAAGTCAACCAGCACCAATATTGCTTGTAGCGAATAAATTTGATTTGGATTGCCAAAGAGAAGTATCGACTGCTGAAGGTGAGCTCTCTTAATTCCTATTAATAATATAATCATTATCGTAGCTTCTGGAATTCGAATTACTAATTGATTTTCGATCTTGCAGGTAACGCTTTGGCACAGCTTTGGGAATGTCCATTTATTGAAGCTTCGGCAAAAGATCGAATAAATGTGAATGAAGTATTTGCGACCATTGTGCGGGAAATGAATTTAACGCAAGAAAAACGACAAAAAAAGAAATACTGTTGTTGTACGCTTTTATAGAAATTTGTAAATATAAGATAAATATAGTTAAAAATAAAAACACTTATATGTATGTCATAAATATATAAAAAACCAACTTTATATGGTTGTAAACTAACAAAAACAAACGTGTTCGACGTCTCTATGCAGCAACAGCGGCGATTTATCGATAACGATAATTATGATATCGTTATCGGGGCTGGATTGGTTGAATCTCGTAGGCTTGATAGTCAGTTATCTTTGTTGATATATATATATTTATATTATTAGAAATACAGTCGCAGCCTTAAATATAGAAAGTTTAGTGTATTAGTAAATTAGGATAAAAATAAAACAATTGGGGGAAAACAATTTATGATTTTATTTCGAATAAAAAAAGGTTTGATCGTATAAAAATTGTAATTACAATATTTTCTTAAATGATCCTGTATATTCCCTATTATATCGAAGCTCGATTATTGTGACAAATGAAGACAAAGAACATTTTTACAAAGTAGGAAATCCTGCCCGAATAACTTCCGGATATGCGTGCATTTAAAACTAAGGTCACAAATACTTTCTGCTGGTTGAAGACAGTGGGTCTTAAGATTACTTTTTTATATGTACATGTGTATGTAAGTGAAATTGTATTTACAATTAGTTATTTAACAACAAAATGTTTGAAAAAGTAAAAATATGTAAGACAGTTGAGTTAAAGTTCATCTGATAAATTCGTATAATGTTCAAAGAGTATTTCGATAGGTAATGATAAGTTTAACAATTGTTTCGAAGAAGAAGAAAAATCCATTAGGAATAAGCCGTTGTTCATGCTATATAATTGCTCATTGGTGAGTGCAGGGTATTTTCTAGGCGAGCATACTCGCATTTTATTATTGGCTGTTCTCCAATACGCAACGCAAATACATAATTAGAACACAGAATGGTGTATATATATTATTATATACATAGATGTTGGGAAAGACAAAGGATTAGTGAAATGATGTATTTATACATATGTATGATCTAAGTATTTGAGCTAAAATTGTACAAGTGGAAACACCGATTATGATCTGTTATCGATTACTGGTTATAGCGATTGTTTGAAATGTT
The DNA here is from genome assembly GCA_035045125.1 of Hypselothyrea guttata. Lineage (NCBI taxonomy): Eukaryota > Metazoa > Arthropoda > Insecta > Diptera > Drosophilidae > Hypselothyrea > Hypselothyrea guttata. The sequence goes on along the minus strand of JAWNNJ010000670.1, from coordinate 1,138,214 downwards.
TCGATGTGTTTCCACCTCGATTGCATTTGTTTTTTTTTTGTCAAGTTTTCTCGACTATCACTGGATATAATTTCTGGTTAAATTCTGATTGCGTTTTGAGTATTCTAAATTACTTTGTGAAGCATGATGTTAGGGTGAGCGGAAGGAACAGGATGTACTGCATCTAGGGCCTAGCCAACATAGGCGAATGGAGGATATGGTGGCGGCGGATAATAATTGGGGAAGGATCCCGCATTGGGGGCGGGAAGCGTTGCGGTTACCAATGCGGTGACTGCCGTGGGTACAACTGAAGTTGAGAATATCGTTGTATAGGCGGTTCTGGCGCCGAAGGTCAGCTTCAAGACCTTGCTACTTGTGGCAGTTACTAGGGTGTTGTAGACTTGGGTGGATGTTACCAATTGTTGTGGGGGAAGTCCCAGCAGAGGGTTGAAGTATGGATTAATCGAGTATGGGAATTGCGACATGGGTGGCGCCATAAGGGTGGATACTTCGGTCACGTAATCGGTTTTCTCAACCACACCCACAGATTTGGACAGTGTTCGCAATAGGCTTTCGGTGCCTCTTACTAGGGGTACGACGTAGGACTCCCATAGGGTCTCGTGCCTGATAACTGGGCGTGTGGTGGTTATAACATTATTACTTGGATTTAACACATTTACAACGGAATTCTCGGTGTTGTGTAAAGGTTCCGTTGACAACGGATTGGGCGCAAGGAAAATTGAGGAATTATTTATGCCTTTTGGATCGATTTTGGCAACTTGCTTGCCATCATAGCGTCCCGAATTTCCCTCATCTCCAAACTCAAGCTCCAAGTTTAATTCCGAACCAGCCTCATCCAAAATTCCGGCAAAGTCCTTGAAGTTCTTGGCGGGAATAAAATTGTCTCGATATGGGGAAATTGTCTGTATCACCGTAACCAAACTTGTATAGTCGTAAGTTTGCACTAATGTTACTTGAACCGTTTCATTTTTCTTCTCAAATATGATGGGCAATATCTGAGTTTTCAGTTTCGTTTGCGTAACGGAGAACGTATCCGTAATTGTCTCTAGTTCCGGAGTTTCCAGACTATCGGTGACATATATGGGCTTTAAAGTTGTTATGCTTCCATCCAGGGATTGCTCATTTATCGGCATGGTAGTATCCAGAATATTTTCCGATAATGGTCCATCACTCTCCGAATATTCTTCGACTTGGTTGGTTTTCAGGGTTTTCTCTATGGTCGAAGTTATGGTAAGGAAACGCGTTTTCTTAACAGGTCCAGCCTGAAAGCGAGAATAAACGATTTGCGATGCAAATTTTTAATGTGTATATATTAATTCTGTTGAAAATAGAGCTGGGTTCGATCTTTGATTTTGTAAAATCGATCATATAAATATAAATTTACCTGAAATACAAATGGACTCTTAATGGTCGCAATTTCATAGTAAGTATCGTCAAAATTACTAGGCGTCGATATCTCCACATTCAACGTCTGCACAAAGTCCTTGGGCTTCGGCTCGTCATTATCTGCCACGACGCTGTTCTGGGATCCTACGGCATCCAGATCTCTACCCAGATTAACGGCTTTAACCAATTGTGGATTGTCGTCCGTTTCCAAAATCGTATCATTCGATGTCTCTGCGATGGTTACGTTCCGGTTCGTGTTCTCCGTAGATTTTCTGATATTAACTTTGGGCTTCGGTGATGATTTGTATTGCCAGCGACCTGGACGTCTATTTAGTTTTAAAGCATTCTTGTTTATATTTGGTGTAATTAATTCCTCTTGTTGTTGTAGCTGTTGTTGTGGTTGTTGTTGTTGATGTTGTTGTTGCCCAGATTTTGTGCGATATGACCTACGAATACTGGACTCCGAAGATGAGGGCGCAATTTGCAAGCTCGAGTTCTGAGTATTTTTGTGCCTCCTAAATATTAGCGATAAATTTAAAAGAAATCTCAATAAATATCAAAATAATTTTAAATCAATAAATTAGTTAATTAAATTGGGTATATGGGTAGCCGCATAACTCATCAATCAGATAAAGTTCACTCTACGTTTGCGACCCTGTAAATGCCCATATGCGATATCTCTTCAAGTAATTTACCCTTGACGCTGACGATGGTAATAATGCTTAAAAAACCTGTATTTCTAGTATGGCTTATCTGCCATCACTTTTCAAATCGATCTGTATTGTAAGCGAATCATAACAATCATAACAATTAATAAGCTAAACCATCCACATAATTCAATTATGCTCAGATCTGCTCTCAAAAACGAATCGTTTGAAAGGTCAAATTTCAATTAACTTACATCCAAATCGTAATCGTTTATATTTCGATCGAATAAACTATTAAAAAAGGTGCTAAGCAGCAAATATGCATTTAGGTATCAAAAAAGGTAATAGGAGAGAAATTCAGAAATCTACCTAAGATTCCAAATGTTATTCACGGAATGGAAATGCAAATCTATTACTAAATATTATTAGATTTATTTTATACTATCAATATTATATTATTTGTATGCAATGACGTACCTTTTGCCTTTGTTTCGTGATGATTTACGCTTTTCTCCCGGTTCCCGATTACTTTTGCGATTACTTTTGAAGCTGCTCTGCTGGGATGCTGCCTCGGCTGGCGTTCTACTGGGTTCGATGGATGGCGTTATTGTTTTCAGCACTCTCGAAGAGGATTGACGTGGTTTGCTACGCTTCTCGGTGTGACTGACGGTTGCGAGTACCTGCGAGTATTTACTAGATGGTTTAACGCCTGAAGTTGTCGATTTCTTGGCGAATACAGAGCTGGATGGACTATAGTTGTTATCCCGCTTGGATTGATAGGGACGATCATTGCGCGATTTTAAATTCACCAGGCGAAATGTTTCCTCGGCGAACTCTTCGGGTTGACGCGAAAGCAGCGCATATTCGGGTGTATCTAAAATCTTGACTGGAGTATTGGATAAAGTAATGTGATTATTATTTTCAAACGCTGTTGTTTCAGCTTTGAAACTAGTCGAAGTCAATGGCGTTGGTTTTATGCCAGTTTTTGTCGTCTCATCTTTATGCAAATGAGGCCTGGTTTCAATAATACTCAATGGGGTGCTGGTTTTGTTCACAGCAATTTCTGCAAATGAATTATGAATGGAAATAAAATAATAATTATACGAAACATCGAGTGCTAATAACAAATATATATTTCAGTTTATATAAATTAGTACTTACCCAATGCAGGCGAACTTTGGGGGGAAAAGACCATAACCGTATTCCCTATAGTTGTTGTAAAGTCCAGAAATCCGTAAACTGTTTGTGTCAATTTCGGAACATCGTCCCCAGAAACTGAACTTACGTACAGGGTGTCTTTAAGAAGAGTCAATTTGGGGGTTTTAGAATAAATTTTTCAATTGTTTTCAAACAGCTTGATTAAGCCTTTTTTGAGTTTCTATTTTTAAATCAATTTTTAGTTCACTTTATTTTTTAAAAATGAATAGAAAATAATCAAACTTTAAAATACAAATAAAGAAACATTCAATATTAATATTTTACTTAATATGTACTTAGAAAATACAGTGGGAAAATATGAACTAAATTTCATTTATTTTCATTTATATTAAAACTCTTATTTGCTCCTATTAAATAGTAAATATTTCAAATAGCAATTTATTTATATATTTATTTATGCTTACCGGAGAGTATTAGATGAAATATCAGCAAGTATAGCAACATTTTGAGTTTTTGTGGTATCAATTCATAAGTTAGTAAGGCTGCGAAAATTTAAAAAATTATGGTAATTCATAAAAATAAATAAAATAATGTTAGCTTATATAAATTGATTGTAAAACTAGCATACAAATTAATATCAAACTATAAAAATGAAAATAATACTCAGTACTAAATTTATTAATAAATACATTTTGTGTATTATGAAATACGCAATTTAAATAAAATAAAATTTGATCTGCACAGACTTAGCGACAGAAATCCATTAGATAAAATTTTGCATATTTGCTTAATTTTTTATTATGCCAACACATTCACAATTTATGCAAACACATACATATATTTTCTATGTATTTATGTATTACAGATTTAGCAATTGCGAAAACTCCAGCATTAATTTAACTTCAGTATATATGTACTTACGAATGTATGAAATTATTTAACTTAAAGCTTAGCTTGCTCCAGTATTATAATTTGGCTAATTTATGGATCACACAGATATATATATTGCAAGTAATTTCACATAATTAAAAGTGTACATACTTGTGTGTTATACATAAATATGCAAAGTCACAAACACAATCCAACACATAAACATAACTGCAGTATATACGAAGCTGGTTGCTACGTAGCTCTGGGCACTTTTGCACCCATACACACGCACACAGACACACACACAATGCAAACTAAGCTTGGCTTTTATCCGATCGTCATGGTCTCCACAAGACATACCACACACACACACACACACACACACACACACACACATGCATACACACATACTGCACATAGCGTATGTATGTATATGCATTTATTTATGTAAATGCATTTGAAAACCAGATACTTTCAATGGGAAATGTACATTTGTGGCAATTTATTAAACTACTTTTATTAACTAAGTTTATTTATAATATTTTATTCAATATTACTTTGATTTATTTTTTATTTGATAATTCGATTTATGCAGTAAATTGTGGAAATCATAAACACTCACTTGGGATAAAACAAATACAAAACAATAAGAGAAAATACCACTAAAAATAGCAGTGGTCAAAGACGGGCTGTGTTTTTACCAAAACTATTGCATTCGACGATATTGGAGGTGTACACAGGTGCCAACTCCTACGAAACAGAAACAGAAGAACAAAGTAATTGAGTTACATATTTCTCACACTCTCGCACACACGTAGCCCGTTGCAGCGGTGTGTGTGCGTGGCGTGTACGTGTACGGCTCCGCTTGCATGTATTGTCGTGTTTGGCCAGCAGGGTTACCCATGAGCTGAACTCGGATTTTTTAAGAGCTTCGGATAAGCTTATTAAGTTTATAACTTCAGTTAGCTTTGTAAATTAATTAGGCCCAAACACATCTGACTAATCATAAAAAATAATTATACACCATAAATTAATATAAATATAAATATTATTAAATAATGCAAATTTATGTTGTATGTATTCAAGTTTTGTAAATTCGTTAGTTCAATATGGATAATGGATCAAAAACACATATTTAATAGCTCTAGTATATTTAAAGAAATAATACATAATATTATGAATTTATGTTTCAAATATCGTTAGTTTAATATGTATATAAATGGATAAAAACCAAGTATATTTAATAGCTCTAGTATATTTAAAGAAATAATACAATATACAAATTTTTAATAATACGAATCTATGTTTCAAGTATTAAAGTTTTTTCTAAATTCGTTAGTTAAACTAACTAAAAATAAAAATATACTAACTATATTTATAAATTTGAAAATTTGTTGACCGAAAACTGAAATTTGGCAGCGATAGATATGTATGTATACAAACTTAAGGCAAAAATAAGCTGTGGCATGTTTTAAAAGTTGCAGCCACATATGAAAACTGGTTTTCAAAAGAAATCTTGCAGCCAGCCATGATACACCCTAATGCTCGTTGGCGTTTATAATATACGGTATAAACTGTGAACGCGTACTTTCAAATAATTTATTTTGTTATTAAATATGATGTATGCATATTTTTTAGCGCTGTGATTTTTAGTATATCTTAACTCAAGGTCTGTTTATTTAAAATAAAGTTCCCAATTCTTGCTAATATAAATTATGTATATCACATACGTTTAATTAATCTAAAAATAAATAAAATATTATTTTTAATGATACATAATCCCCCAAAATATTTTTGTCAAGGTATTAAATATACTTTTAGTGAGGTTATGTCCGATATAAACAATGTTTAGATGGCAAATTGCATAAATTTGTAAGATACAGTAAAATTATACTTATGTTTATTGGATTCTCTCATATAAATTATAAAATTGCACATTTTTAAGCGTCCGTTGCTCGTTTCGATAACTATCGTTTATTGGTAATTTATTACTTTAATGAATAAATTTTAATATAAATGGTATATTTTAATATAATCTAATCTATAATTGCGACTATTGAAGATGTTTACACTATAAACATAGGAATTTGTTAATTTTATTTGCCAACAGCTGTTGATAAATGTCTTTGGAGTAATCTGATGCAGCTTCAAATGTAAACAGCATTTTGCGTTTGTCTATCGATAATTCCAAGCGTTAGGTGAAAACACGTCATCGAGAGCCAGCAACAGCTTTGATATCCGAACTTGAAGCCAGCGTCTGAAAGCGATACCTAAAACAAGTTCCCTAAACAGTTAACTCGTAATTAACGGCTAATTTTGTTGATAATACGAATGAATTCCAATTGTCCAGATGTTTGTACTTATTAGGAGATTTAAGTAAACAATTATTCCATATAAAAAGTGGGAAATAAGAGCAAGAAATACACAAATCAATAGACACTATATTAGATATATATATGTGTATATATATATATATGCAAAAATATTTATTTTTTAATACAAAATATAAAACGTTAATATCTAGTATAATGGTTCACACATAAAATATTATTAATTTATTTTATACCATTCCAAATCATCAGGTTTGTGGGAAGACGGTGTATTAATGATATTTTGGGTAGTATCATTAAAAATATTGCTGCAAATATTATCTCTGATCTGTAACAAAAAGAACAAACACCAAAAAGAATTTTATCAGCAGCGCATAAGATAAAAAAATAGAAGATAAAGAAAAGTTAGACGTCAGGCTAATGCCAGAGATGGGCGAGAGACAATATTCCGCTTTTCTCAAATATCTAGGGAAAGATTTAATTACCTGAAGAGACGATACTAAATTATCGGGGCAGTCTAGCAAACTAAGTCCAGTTTCTGTAGAAAACATCGACAAAATGATAGATTAAAGTTGAATAACTTAAGCATTAAATCACTTACGGATTCTTGGATCGTTCCACGAAGTTGTTCGATCAATATGATTTATAAAATAAATATCTCCAGACTCAGTAACAGCTTGTTCCCAGCCATCCGGAAGAGGGCCGAGGTGGCTACCAACAGTCGGAGCGTTTGATTCTTTCGCATTGTGTATTAAATCTGCAAGAAATTCCAAAATTATATTTCAATTACAGGAATTCTGAAGATTATTTTACTCTGGTAAGGAAGTTCAACTTAAAAAATCAATGAAAAGTAAGGGTAGTTATAATAATTTTAAGTATATAAAGTAAAAGTACTGTTCGGAAGAAAAGATACATTTGATAAAGCTAAAATATCTGAAGAATATAATCTAGTATTCTAGTTCTAATTCTGGTCAAGCCCACAAACGAAATTTTTGTATATATACAAGGCTTTTGCGCAAATTATTGGAATACCTAATATCCCCTAAAATATGTAATATTGACATTTTTATACGATTTTTAAATGATATCCCTTTCAAAATAATAATAAAAAAAGTTTCCATCAAAATCAAATAAAAAACTAATACATGTAATATTTTTATTTTTATTTGATTTTAATTGTTATCCCTTTCAAAATAATGTTGATAAAAAGGGATAGAAATAAATACAATATATTGAAAAAGAACGTATTCATCGGAATCCATTAATGAACTTAAATTATAATTATTAATTTATAAATTATAAATAATGCTGTTATTAGTTGGTTAATAACACAAATTTAGCGTAAATCGGAGATAATGTAAATTAAATGAAAATCTTATTGGGGAAGCGTACCGATTGGCTTGATCCTATCGGAAATACCTCGTTGTTGGCGAAATTGAATTCTCGGATCTTCCCATTGTGTGGTTTTTGTTGTATGGCTATAAGTAAATAATAAAATCAAATAAATATAAATCAAAAGCATAATTACAATAATGTTAAATCAGATATAAGGAATATTAATTGAATAAATGAATAAATAACATAGAGTGCAGAGCTAAATAGAATTTTAAACGCAATGTGTGAAATAGAATAAAATAAATATAAATCTAAGGCATAAATATAATATTGGTAAATTAGATACAGGGAATATAAATCGAAATATAAAGTCAAATAAAAAGAATATGAATTAAACAAATGAATAAATAATATAGAGAAAATGTAGAATTAAATTTCTTTTAGGAAGTTTTAAAATAGACTCAAATAAATACAAGTCAAATACATAAATACAATCTAAATAAAAATACAAATAAAATGATATTAATAGCAATTATGAGTTTTTAGCAAGTTTTTAAATGGAATAAAATAAACATAAATCAAAACCAAAAATAAAATCTAAATATAAAATCCAATAAAAAGAATATTAATTATATATACTATATTAATAGCAATTCTATCAATAATATAATATTAATAGCAGTTTCTATCAGGTTTCTACTCACTTCAAGTAGTAGATCTGGCCGTCGTTGGTCTTGGCCTGCTCCCAGCCGGGGGGCAGGGCGCCGAGCTGGCTCTGCAGCTGGATGGGGCTGACGACGTCGTAGGATCTCTGCTTCTTGTGCAGGCTCTGGGCGGAGAGGGGGGGCTGCCCCTGCACCTGGCCCTGCCCCTGCGTCTCCTGTGCTTGTTGTGTGGCTGCTGCCATGCCGATGTCCAGATCGATGTTGTTGGCGGTGCTGCTGGCGAACTCGACGCTGCCCTCGGGGTAGGCGGTGGGCGGGGCTGGAGCGGGGGCACCGCTGGGCTCGTTGGAGGCGCGCGTGCGCACGTTGTAGTTCTGCTGGAGGGAAGCGGGGCTGCTGCGGGCGCGGAAATGGGTGATGGGCAGCGGGTGACGGGCTTGGGGGGGCGGCTGCTGCTGCTCCGTTTGGGGCGCCTTGCTGATGCTGATGTTGGTCTGGGAGCCGTCGTAGGTGGAATCGGCGCTGTTGGCCCGCGAGTGCAGGGGCGCGGGGGGATTGAAGAACGAGTTGGGCAGCTTGCGCATGCGAAAGGGCAGCTGCAACGGCAACTTGGCATCCCCGGGATTTAAGACGCTATCAAAAAGCGCCTGCAAATTGTCATCGGAGTCCTGATTCACCCGCACCACCAGATTCGTGGGCAGCTGTGTGCTGGGTGGGGGAGAGGAGAGCATGTCCTCGTCGTCGATGTCCTTGTCGCTGATGCTGCCGCTTTTGTTGCTCAATGCCATTGTTGAATTCTGTGCGATGCGCTGCGAAATTCTTAAAATTGTTTCAATTGTTCAATTGTTCAAACTGGTCGCAGTCAAACAAACAATCGATGAAATTTATTCATGAAATCTGTTATTGCACGTCCATCTATCAATCTATCAATCTAGTGTGGTCTCTGCATTATTTTCTGCTCAGTTTCTCGTTTCCATGTTTAATAACTTGCGAGTTAAACAATATTTGTTATATACACACAGCCACATACATACACATATATGTGTATATATATATTATTATCCCATACGCAACAGAACTGCCAACATAACACAACTTTTGATAAAGGCCACTGTCCATTGGCTGCGCTGCACGACTATCGATAGCTGGCGTCGAGCGTTGTTTACACTTGCTTATCGATAGCCGTCTCCACCTGCTCAACTGTTGCTTCTTGCTTCATCTAGCATACACACATTAAATGCCTCCATTTGCACACATATTTTCAAATGCTCAATTTCAAATCACAAAATTAACTATAAATTAAATTGCAAATGCTGCCTGCGTTCAACGTTTAATACATATGCTTCGATAACAACGTTGCGCTCTGCTGCCGATACTTGCAAGCCTATGGCAGGTTCACACTAATGTTAAATATGTGTTACAACAGCGCCAAAACGGAATGGTGGGAAATGAAACACCAAGCGGAAATTCTTTTAATTAATGCAAACTGTTATATATCTCACCGATATATATATATTTTTAAATTTATTGATTTACTTTTTTTTTAATACTTTGTTCAACTTAAACCCCGAAATAATACATTGTTGCATTATTTTATGCCTTTTACTTGTATTTTTTAAAACAAAATATACAGCTTTAAAGTCAATCAGTTTTTAGTCGATTCGCGAATTCAATTTGTTGAATTTCCTTCCACTCCTTTTTGGGCTTCATCCGCTTCAGCTGTCCGTCCCACACCAGATCGACCAAACCCCCCTGTTTGGCGATAACACCCTTAACCCGATTGGCAAAATCGATCGCCGATTCCCCATCCTGGCGATACATTGGCGGCAGGTACCAGACATCGCAAACAATCGCCCACGAGGTCATCATCATGTACAGATACTGCATCATCGAGTACTTGGAGCTGTTCCAGAAAGCATCTCCGAATCGGGCGTCGTATCTGGAATAAATTAATCAATAATTAATATTATCTCAAGAATTCATGGAAAAAGGATGAAAAGATTTAAAAGAATACATTCAAATGATTTGGCGATTAGACGAATATAACGTCAATGTTACCAATAAAAAAATTAATTAATTTATTTATTTTAATTAAAAATAAAATTAAAAATTTTATATTTAAAAAAAAATAATATCTGTAAAAGTTAGGGGAATACGAACTTTATGGCCACTGGATAAATGACGCCGCCAACTTCGAAGCTGCCTTTTTTGAACTGCATCACAGATGTGTTGTTTATGCAGGTGCCCTCGGGGAATATAAGAATCGGTGGATTATTTGGATCCGATACGTGCTGTTTCAATCTCTCGGCCACCAGATGCCGATCCTTTGCCTCTCCCCTCTCGAACCAGATGTGGGGCGATGCTCTCGCCAGTGCTCTCTGCAGTACTCCCAGGAACCCGCCATGTCGCTGACCGATCTATAAAATATCATCAGTATTATCTAAAAATATTTGCCGATTTATATGCGATTTATAACATGAATGCTAGAACAGACAACAAAAGCTCGCATGAGTTAATCGACTTTATCATGCAATAAAGATCGATAAATCTGCGTTTTATCCTTAGCGGAATTACGTTACGACATTTGCATAATATAATAATATAAATTATATTGTTTTTTACGTTAAAACTGCAACCGAATTTTGTTACAATAAACAATAACTGCGTGAAAATATATGAATCAAACAATCGGGATGAACAGGTTAGACAGCTAAACAAGTTTTTATCGATATGCACCATCGACGAGCAACGATTACAAAAGCTGAAAACTGAAATGGGATGTCGATGACGACTAAAGACAACAAAAGGTGAAATTAATTCCGAAGATCATGAATTCCCCTCGATAGCAACCGATTATAAACCGCCACCACTTTAAACTTACTCTGACATCAGTCTTTTATGATCTTTTTTGCTATAAATAGTTAAAATATCGTATGCTTTTACCTTATTTTGTATATGATTTCTCTGTAATAGGTATATCCCATATTGAAAATAATATTTCTGGCTATTAATTCAGATATCGTATAACCACTAAACAAGTGTTTGCCTTTTATTTTGCCAATGGAATGTGCAAGTCGAGATTTATCAGAAATAAATCGATAGAATCGATCCGCTTTATAAATACAGCTGTCGCTATAGTCTGATTATGTAGCTATAAGTTGCAGAAATGCAATTAACGAAAGAAATTCTTCTACACACTCACTCGAAGGAATTTATTGATAATTATAGTATGGATTTCTTACCAGAGAATAGGTCGTATCGCACATGAGCACCAGCACATCGATGGGGCTGGTATGGTTGGCCACACAAATACCTGAAGACGGTCGATTATCCTCATTATGGTATGTGATAACCGCAGAAATGGCGCTGGACAAGATGCCAAAACAGTGTCCAAGGACCTTACTCACAATCGCACGCTTTGTTTCGCCATCCTTGAGATTTCCTACGGCGGCCGTGCAAAATGTTAACCACACTACCTAAGGTCGCAGGAAACAAAAAGGCGCCAGTTGATAGAGATGGATATTACGATCAAATCAAAAGAAATTGCTGTAATAAAATCAGCCTAAGTTGTATATATATTTAATCGGAAGAGGAAGGCGTGGCACAGACCATAAGGTATACCTCTAGAATTTCGAATTGTAACAATATGTAGGGGTCTAAGAACTCTAATTCCTATAATAATCAAAGCTGATGAACATCCTAAGCTATCTAGCTCAAATAACTTTGAAAATTGATCTAGCTAAACTCATTCAAAGTTCATATTACATAGACACGATTTGGATGAATTAAACAATACAACTAATAGATTATATAGAATAACACAAATAAGCACAATAAACCATAAACAATCAAGTTTTATAATAGCTTAAGAGATTTTATTATTAACTTTTATAGCACCTATTTAAATGCAAATTTTTCAATTATTGGTTTTATATTAATTTGTTGAATTCAAATATTAAATGACAAATTAATGGAGTTAAATTTAATATAAAATCATATTAAGAAAATGAAATCAATAAATGTATTCGCTGTATTTTTCAGAGTATGTACAGGAGAAGATTATTTAATATTTCTTTGGATTAAGTTAAGTTGTTAAATAAGTATAAACTACAAATACAAATGGGGATTTGTTTATAAATGAAATGCGACTGAGATTTCAACAGTTAGATATTTAATTGAGGAAGTATTGCTTTGATTGGATTTTAAACACCTTTCACTTTATGCGATCATAATGAGACCTCTTAATGAAAATTGAGTTTTTCTTACCTGAATCGGACGATTATTAAAACATAATCACACCATATGCAACAACGAATAATTATGGTAAATACGGGGGGACAATGAACAGACGCATAACACATAATACACAATATTGAATTAAGATACATAATCGAATTTCGACACCTTGGAATTTTGATATTTGATAACTGGGGGTATCAATTTTGTATTTTAAACATTTATAGGAAATAAAATCGTCTTTCTCACCAAGGAAAATGTACAGTCTGTTGATAAGATAGCCACATCCAACGGAGAGGTATGGTTGGCTACACAGAACCCGGTAGTTTTGGGCTTGTATTGCTTATTATGGAAAATAACAAGGGACGACAGGGAGTTGGATATAAGGCGGAATGTTATCTTGAAAGATAAATCCGCAAAGGGTTGCCGCATAAATCGGAAGGGTATTAATGCCACAAAAGTGTTCGACAATACTGCAAATAAAACCTAAGAATCAAAATAAAATATTAATATTATAGCTGAATTGGACAAAGTAAATGAAAGTCGGATTATACCATAACATGAGCAACACAACAAATGGTAAATTTTTAATATTCCCCAAATATTCAAGAGATAAACCTGATGGTAAATGCCATTCCTCTTCCTCTTACATACATTTGCACAATGATTTTGTAAGCTTGTGTGAAAAAAAATACATAAGATAAGACACGTTTAAAATAGAGTCAACTCTATGGGTGTAATGGCTATTTTCAGTCAATAAAATGAGTATAATACCAGACCAATAACAATCCAGCTGATTACGATATTTGAAAATTTATAACGCTTGAGTTATGACCCTGTTTTTAAACGTGTGCGATATATCCGATCCTGATAAGCGGACTTATCAGCACACTGGTTCCAAATTCCAATTTCTACGTAAAAAATGCTGACCAGGGGATAGACCTGTCAGATAATGCATATGAATGCACGATATACTATTTAAATAATGAAAATGAAATAATGAAAATAAAGATGTTATAATATAATTCTAAAAAAATTACAATTGATCTAGAATTAGAATTATCACATAACTTTCAGGTGTGATCTTTGTAAATATCGGAAATTTGGAACCAGTGTGCAGTGTGTGTGGAGGGTAGAGCGGTTAATGGATACAAATTTGTTAATTGCGTAATTATACGTACACCAATAAAGCAAACTAGAACGCGCAGGGGCATGAGTATGGTATATCGCACTGCGAATCCGACCATCCATATGACCGTTATTTTCCACGATACAAATTCGTAATGCCGATTTGTACGCGTTAGCATATTCCAGCTTTTCAGCTCCTCGGCCTCAAAGCGCGATGTGACATCATCCTCAATAATAGCCTCTATGCCGGATTTCACATACTCCAAGCAGTTCTCGAAATCAAAATTGAATTCATCCTGAAAATATAAAGAATACGTAAAGTTATAGCTATAGCTAAACGTAGAAATTGTCTATTTGCCAGATGCTAAAGCGAAACGCACTAATTGTCTATTTTGCATAATATTTAAGCTTTGATCTGAAGCTATAGCTCTACTGACAAATTGCCAATTTGCATAGATTTCTAGGCATCAATTGCCGCTTTTTTTTACCTTCTTCACGGTATTGGTTTTATCGGTTACGGTCTCCTGAGCCTGAGGTAGAAGCACGGCATCCCGATTAATCAATACTGCTCCGCTGGACGTTTCCTGGGAGTCCCCACTGTCCGCATTATCCACACCGCTCGGCTTATCCGTGCCGGCTTTATCTTTGGGAACTATATTATTGGCTTTTGACGCTGTTTCAATACTGATGCGGCCATACTGAAAAACAAAAATATTTTAAATATAATTTAAAATTATTTTAAATATATGTATTTTAAAAATGTTATATGAAGTGCAGTAGCAATGCTTCTTCTTACTTTTTTGTCTGGAAATCAGGCATTATTTTCTTTTTAATATCTGCTGTTTTGCAGACGTATAGACGCATAGACGCCACGCCTGCTTTTGCCTGTTACATGCTCTCAAAGTGGTTAATCCTCTTTTTACCCATTTGGGTACAGGGTATAACAATACAAGATCATTGCGAGACGCTGTTTATGTTTACGCTTATGCGTATCGTAAATACTCTATACAAATGCAGCTAGCGCTAGGCGCCAAGCGAACAAGCCAAAACAATATCAAATTGGAAACTTCGTGAAGATTACCCCGTGTGAACTTTACACTTCCATTGAAACGTCGTTTGCTTGGAAACAGCCTTCCCGCCTACCCCCTTCCCGTACTTATTGTTGTTGTGTGCGTTACTCATCCCCTGTACTCTGGACTATGCCGCCTTACCTTTCCATTTCACATTCGTGCATACATACATACGTACGTACATATGTACGTGTGTACGTTTGTATGCGCGTAGCACACACGTGCATACATATAAACAACTATTGCAGCTAGCTATATTTATGAACCTTTCAGCTCAGCTGTTCAGCGCACTTTTGCATTGCCAAACATGCGCATTTAAATAAATAAAAAAAAGCGTAAATAAATGCAGATTTATTTTGTTGTTTTGTTTGGATTTACCTCGAATATCTTCAGGAGCAGATTTACGTAGGCCCTACGCACACCGACCGATTTGTTGATTGCCGATAACAGCACCAGGAAGGAGACAAATCCCGCGAATGGAATCCAAAATATGCTGACGATTCCATGTAACATTATATGATTTGTAGAATTGATTTAATACCGAGCGGGCAATTAAACAACATCCACTTTCCTCAACAAAAATAATTTGAAACAGCAAGAACAAGAGTTGACATTCGTGCGGAATCAGTTCAATTGAACCACTTACTCAAACTAACTGGAAAACTCGGAACTAGTTGAATTTGCTACGTTTATACGCACTTGTTACTTTGCCGATTTATTGCTTATTCGCAAGCAATAATAATGGCATATAAAAGCGTATTCAAATGTGCATTTAATTTAAATAATTATTAGCAGAATAAATGTATAAATTACCTACCTTTGCACGTACGCGCGTCTGCTGCGCATTAAACAAAATCGATATCACTGTGTATCGATAAACTGTTACCTTTATAAAATACATAAAAACTTGTTCAAAATAAATATTTATTTATTTGTTTAATAACCATTTTATTAGGGTTGCAATACATTTATACATTTATATTATATTTTTTTAATTACAAATGTGGCTCGTTTTTATATCGAGCAAATATTTCACTTTTAAACAAGTCGAATTTCTTACGATTTGCATTATTTTGTTGCTCTCTCCAGGCGGGTCTTGCTTGCTTCCTTTGTAAACCCCAATGGCAGGTGAAAACCGGGGACAAAACATAGAATTTATACCCAGCAACATACATTTCGTACACCTGAAAATTCAAGTTAAGATTTGTATTTTGTTTCTAGGTAAATTTTGAATTTGCTTACTTGAGAGTTTCTGGTAAATCCATAACCGATAAACCTTTCATCGTGTATGGGGGCCGTATCTTTGGTGATGTAAAACGGTTCGTATAGGAATTCAAAATTTGTTACAGTATGGCTTATGCTGACGGATGTTTCCTTGCGCTTGGATGAAAGCCATCTAAAGTTATAGAAATAAATGTTTAGAAATAAAATAAAATATTTTTGATATTATTATATTTTTTTCCACCCTATGGTATAAGCTACTTCATACACTAGCAGTAAACCATAACAAATAATTATAATTAAATTTTTTTTAATTAAATATATATGTATATAAATATTTAATATTTACTCACTTTGAAAAATTAGTCGCATACTGGTTGTATATGAATACTTTTTCATGAAACGGTCTGGCCAATCCCTTTTTCAGAAGCGCCAGAAGCGAATCCTTCGACTTTGGGAAAGTTGCGCGAACGTCGATTTCGAATGTGGGTATTACATAGGCGCAATTGCCCTCACAAACTGCGGTTTTGAAGAACTTATTCAGTTGCGGAACGCTGTCAACACTGGGTATTATATCCACATCGGTGAGGAATGTATATTTTGACTGGCATCCCTTGCGTGCCACATTTCGCAAATGATTCTGGGGATATGTGTTTCTTTGTCGCCACTCCAAAGTTTTGACTGTACGTAACTTTAACAGGGATTTCAAAGTTTTCTCCGGATACTGACAATTATACTTAATTCTGATATTCATCGATTCGAGTGCTAACTTGGGCAAATCGTCAAATTCGCGTGGAAATAAGATATGAAACGTAGCATTCTCCCTGATATTGGGAAAGCAGAGGCGCATATAGGTCACAAAATAGCGTAAAATGACATACTCCTCACTTCCAGCCGAGAATAATGCCACCGAAATGGGACCTCGCCAGTTTTCAGCAACCTGTGGCAAGGAGTACAGTCGCTCCACAGAACTTTGGGTTGCCAGGCAAATCAAACAATCTCGGGAGGATTCTGCGTAATGCTCTCCTACAACGGCAAAGTCCTTGATCTTGTACAACTGCTGATTGTCCCACCTACCATAGCTGAAGTCAAGGTTTTCAAACATCAATCGGGTGTGGGGACTATTAGGTGCCGTATCATCTGGTTTTGATACTGCCGCAGGCTGTTTATCCTCGGCATTCGATTGGTACGGACAGTTTATCGGAGCTGCGGGTTGTATGCGCTTTGCAGCAATCGGAGGTCGCGGGGTGGTTGTTTCATAGTTATTGTAGTTATAATGCGCAGCAGGGGAATAGAGTCTAACGATCCAAAGGACGTTCATGGACAACATAATAAGCACAATTTTGACGGTAGTGCAGTTTATTAAGCGAAGCTAGAGTTGAAAGAGGAAAAGAGGGATTCACATATTAATTAAGTTTAACTATATTATTTTTTTTTAAATATATAATGTTTATTTTATTTATTTTAATGGTATACTTTTACTGTAATGTAGTAATTTCTAGCAAGTGTATATATTTAGTTCTATTAAATAGAGGTATTGGAGTTTAACTATTAAATACTCTTAATAAAACTAAAAAAAAAGTTTAATTTCATAGAGCAACATCAAAAGGAGTGTACACATAATTACATATGTACAGCTGCATTTTGTGGATGACTAAGTTTTACTGCAGATTTGTTTAATATTAAAAAAAAAAACGCTCTTTTATTTGGGGTATTATAAATGCCAAGCTTACCATGGTTAGCCACTTTTGTAAACAACAAACGCCTGATGCCAAAAACTAAACATACGTAGATATGTATGAACAGATGAATGAATCCAAGGATACATATATTAAGGTATATACACACATTCGAACATATTAACGGGACATTTTCGATACTATCGTGGAGTTGAACGCATATCGATACTTGCTACGCAACATATTGTGATAAAATCACAAGTGATTTGTTAATTAGATAGCTGTAAATATATTTATTTATTATTATTTGCAGTAGAAAAATAAAAGCAATGCATTAAGTGTAATTTTTCGGTGTTTTTATTGCAACTGCTGGCATACAGAGTGAATATATTTGTAATTCGATTCATCGCAGTCACACTTAACTATCCGATAGAAATACTGAAAGTATTCACAGTTACTCGCTATAAATATTGTTTATACGCATGAGTGAATGGCATTTGCGAAGAAGTCGAGTTAAAAACAATATAGCGAATAATATTCTTCAGACGTTCATATGTATATATACATATAGCTGCGAGACATATGTACAGATGGTTTTGTTGCGATTTTTTAATGAATGACAAATCAGCGGGAAAACAAGCAACCAATTAAACACAAGTGCTTTTTTAAACGGAGAATCTCGTGTCTGTGCCATAGAGAGCTTACGTCTTCCCCAATAAAGAATTAAGAGAATTAAGCGAAATCGTAAACATAACTATT
Organism: Hypselothyrea guttata; assembly: GCA_035045125.1. Classification (NCBI taxonomy): domain Eukaryota; kingdom Metazoa; phylum Arthropoda; class Insecta; order Diptera; family Drosophilidae; genus Hypselothyrea; species Hypselothyrea guttata. The sequence continues at coordinate 1,119,730 of JAWNNJ010000670.1, read as the reverse complement.
ATCGGAGCAACAATATTCAACGATTGAGCGAAAATGGCCGATTTGGAGGCTGTTTTGGCTGATGTCAGCTATTTAATGGCCATGGAAAAATCCAAGTGCACACCAGCCGCCAGAGCCAGCAAGAAATTAATTTTACCAGATCCCAGGTATCCACTTTGAAATATATACATACATATAAATATATATATATTCTTCAATATGAATGATGTATGTATGTATGCAGTGTATGTGTATGCACGTAGTTTTCGAATCTCGAAATTACGTGTGTGTGTGTACTAGGTATACAGGTAGAACTCTTGTATGTATGTAGCGATGTGTGTATGCGTGCGTGTGTGTGTGTGTTTAGTATTCCATAAAAACATTAAAAATCTAATTTGAAATTTAATTGCAATACCAACGAGAATATATCGATACATATGTACATACACACTCATTGGCGTGCACACACACACACACGCATACGCACATCGCCTACATACATACAAACAGATATCTATAGCAACACACAGGGTGGATGATGAATATTGAGAATTTCTCGGGCATGTCGTAGGTGAAAATACCCTTGAAAGTCGTGCTATTGACACTGTGCAGAGCTTTCCAAATTAAATTAGGTTAGTAAGCAAACATACATATGCGCACATGTGTGTGTATGTGTGCATGTGTATGTATGTATGCGCACAGTGGGCCACACATATTGTTTAATGGGCGCTTGGAAATTATTCATCCTGAAATTCCAAACTGCCCGCTAGTCGAGCAGACCCGATCAATTGCTGCAATTACAGAGTTTGCACAGTGGCGCAGCAGCTAAGAATAAAGTGTGTGGTGGGACTATTCTGGGATATAATTCCAATACGCAAGTGTATTTTAAATATAACATAAAATATTCATTTTATTTCTATTATTAGCTGCGGTTCTTTGTCTAAGCATTTATTTATGGTTGAATTACACATTTTTCTTTTCAGTGTAAGAAGCGTTATGTACAAATACCTCGAGAAGGAGAATGAGCTCAGCTTTTACAACATTTTTAATCAGATTATTGGTAATTACCTAAACATCTATTTGTAGTTTATAAACCCCTTTTACAAATTCTGTTTACTTTGCATTTTAGGCTATTTATTATTTAAGGATTTCTGTGAAAACGACTCCGAAGAACCCATACAACAGCTTAAATTTTATGAGCAGGTATGTTCCTAAAGATTACTATTAATTAACTATAGATTATAATTAAATGTAATTAATTACAGATCAAAAACTTTGAGAAAACCGAATGCTATGAAGAACGAAAAAAATTGGCCAGAGAAATATATGACAATTTTATTATGGAGGAGATGTTATCCCACACATATGTAAGCTTAATCTGCCAATAATCTAGGGAGTTTTTACTATATTTTGTAATCCCTAGGAATACTCCAAAGATGCTGTTGCTAATGTCCAAAAGTATTTATTAAAAAACGAAGTTCCTGTGAATTTATTTGAAGTAAGTCGTCAATATAAATTCAAGATTGCAAATTCTAAATGTGAATTTTGATTTGTTACAGCCTTATATGGAGGAAATCTTTGGTCAGCTTAAGGGCAAACCGTTCAAAAAGTTTTTAGAAAGGTAAGTTGTGCATATAATAACGTAAAAACATTGATTAATGAATTATTTTTGTTATTCGCAGTGACAAATTTACCAGATTTTGCCAATGGAAGAACTTGGAGCTTAACATACAAGTAATTAAAATGGTTAAACTATAAATAGCAAATGAAATAATTAAATTCTCTATTGCAGTTATCAATGAACGACTTTAGCGTGCACAGAATAATCGGACGCGGAGGTTTCGGAGAGGTTTACGGCTGTCGGAAGGCGGACACCGGTAAAATGTACGCCATGAAATGCTTGGATAAAAAGCGCATCAAAATGAAGCAAGGCGAAATGCTGGCGTTGAACGAACGCAACATGCTGCAAGCAGTTAGCACAGGAGTAAATATTCTAAAAATATACGAATATAAATATGATTACTAATCAAGAAATTCTATATAACAGATTGACTGCCCATTTATCGTTTGTATGACGTATGCATTTCACACTCCGGACAAGCTGTGCTTCATCTTAGATCTTATGAACGGAGGCGATTTACACTATCATTTGTCCCAGCACGGCGTATTCAGCGAAGACGAAATGAAGTTTTATGCAGCGGAGGTAAAATTATTATTATTATAATCAATTAAAATGTAGACTAACTTTTTGTAACCTCAGGTTATCCTCGGTCTGGAGCACATGCATAAACGCTTTATAGTGTATCGTGATTTGAAGCCGGCTAACATATTGCTGGACGAAAATGGGCATGTGCGCATATCCGATTTGGGTCTGGCGTGTGATTTCTCCAGGAAAAAGCCGCACGCCTCAGTGGGCACCCATGGATATATGTCACCAGAAGTATTATCAAAAGGAACCTCCTACGATTCCTGCGCCGATTGGTTCAGTTTCGGCTGCATGCTCTACAAGCTGCTCAAGGGCCATTCGCCATTTCGACAGCATAAAACCAAAGATAAGCACGAAATCGATCGCATGACATTAACTATGGTAAGCTCAGGATTATTTTATCAATTCAAGATCAATTCTACAATATCAAAGATCGAACTCAGCTCTTTGCCTTCTTGGACTTTTGACTCATTATCAAATCTTTTACCCAACAGAATGTCGAACTTCCGGATTCGTTATCGGTAGAATTAAGGAACTTGTTGGATATGCTGCTCCAAAGAGATGTCCCCAAGCGTCTTGGCTGCATGGGCAACGGGTGGGCTTTATAGCTTTTATTTGATCACCCTGCGCTGTGTTTGCTTATGCTGTTTTTTCTTTGCAGCGCTGACGAGGTTAAGATGCACAGTTTCTTCTCGGGAATCGATTGGCATCAAGTCTATATACAGAAATACACACCACCGTTGGTGCCACCGCGTGGCGAGGTAAATGCCGCGGATGCCTTTGATATTGGCTCCTTCGATGAGGAGGACACGAAGGGCATCAAGCTGAACGACAGTGATCAGGATCTCTATAAACACTTTTCGTTAACAATATCCGAAAGGTAAGCCTGACTTTTCTCGCCTCAATTGATCTTGCTCTGAATCGTATTTCATTCACAGATGGCAACAGGAAGTATCTGAAACAGTATTCGAAACAATCAACGTGGAAACCGACAAAGTCGAGCAGAAAAAGAAGGCCAAACAGAAACAGCATTTTGATGCCGATGAGAAGGAATCGGACTGCATACTGCACGGATATATCAAGAAGCTGGGAGGTTCATTTGCTTCGTTGTGGCAAACCAAATACGCCAAATTATATCCAAATCGGTTAGCTTATTCAACTTTACTGTATTTACATTAATATTAATATAGATTGTTTGCTTTTGCAGCTTGGAACTATACTCAGAGAGCGGCAACAATAAACCAGAACTAATATTTTTGGACCAAGTCGAGGACATTTCATCCGATTTTATACAATATAAGAACGAACAATGTATTCAAATACGCGTTAATGATGGCAGTCGCGATGGCCGCATCATTTTAACCAATTCTGTAAGCATTTATCTTCTTAATTATTAATTATATATATCGCTAATTATATGTATCTGTTCGTAGGATGAAATCGGATTGAAGGAATGGGCATTATCGTTGCGATCGGCACACAAAATGTCGCAAGATCTTTTGGGATCGATGGCCAAGAAGGCGGGCAAAATCTATGGCAGTGAGCGGGATGCAAATAAATCAATGTACATTCTAGGCGGTAACTGTTCAGCAAAGTCGTCAAATGGATCTAATTAAACATAATGTATTGCATGAATGAAATTTATTATATTTTATAATAGGTTTCTTGCTCCGAAACTCATTACTATAAATAGTTTCAATCAATGTGGCAGAAAACAGTCCTAATAAAAACACATCTTGTAACATCACTGTGACGAATACTAGAAATTCCCCAGACTATGAGTTCTTTCTGGGTTCCAAAATCAAGGCACGGGGAAATCCAGTTATTGTGTACACACAATATATGCAAATAATCTTACAACTGCGCATAAACATGCACAGCACAACATAAAAGAAAACGGTTGGAAATAATGAGCAGAATTCTGAATACTCTCTCAATTGGCTTGGCAAATATTTGTATATTACTTTGTAATTTAATATGCCCTATAAGTTAGTGAGCGAGCTAGAGATACTTAAATAATTTATTTCCTAATAACTTCTGCATTTATCTACCGATTTTAATGCGCTTTTCAGCAGAGTTTTATAGAATGTCGAAAACCGTATATGTTATATTTCAGCATTTTACTTTTAAAATTCTGTAAGTTATAAGGTTTTAATCGATTTGTGGGTGTCGAGAGCATGGGATCCAATATTTTAACTAAACTTTATGGGCATATGTTATGCATCTAACTATATTCCAAATTTTGCTACTCTAGCTCTTACAGTTGCAGAGATCGACGCATTTATCGTCTATTCTGCCAACCAAGAATATCGATGAATCATTATGATTTTCATAATATTTCATGGATATAGAATAATACACATTAAATTTCTCAAGTTAAGGCTAAAAGTAAAACATCCTTTTGATAGGGTAATCGGGTAGGCAACGGTTGCTATAGCTACCTAGTCTTAGTAACGTAATTGATGGTTTTTTATTTCGTTCTTGGTAACTATGAGAAACCAAGCCTAATGCCTTATCCTTAACAGTCTTACTTCAGGGAGAGTCATCAAGAATGTGCGCACAAACCTAAGTTTACGATGTGGTCCAAGAATTTGTTTTTCGTTCTGTTTTTCTACGCTATTATTAATTTCAATTACGTTTGTGTAAAATGCGTCGATGCACCGTTCATACATATACCGGGCAATGGCGTTGTATCGGGAAAGTATATGAAAATGTATCGCACCCAAAATATCAAGGCATATCTGGGTATACGCTATGCACATGCCGCGAGATTCGCGCCCCCAGATGTGGAATTACCGCCATGGAAGGGCGTATTTAACGCCACCTCATTTGGGCCCAACTGTTGGCAACAATCAAGAACTTCCAATGGCGAACCGTTGGATAAGGTCTTACAGGTTTTATCGGGTGAAATGCTCAACGATGGCGAACCAATTAAATTCGACGAGAACTGCTTGAACCTGAATATATTTGTACCTGACGGTAAGTAGAAATTCATTAAAAATTTGCAACTATTTATTATATCATATATGGGAAAAGATCTGGATCGATTTGCGCATTTATCGAATGTATCGGAATTGGATTTATATCAGAGTGAAAGTGAAATAATTAGAATAATGCCATATATTGACTAAATATAATAAAGTCTTGCATTCAACAGTTACTATAGCAACAATTTCAACTGTTTATTATTGTGGTTAAATTGTAATTCAATTGTTTTATTTCAGGACCCCCTGAAGTTGACGGATATGCGGTTATCGTATGGATTCACTCTGGCAATTTCTCCTCGGGCAGCCCGTTCGATATTCAACCGTTTCAATTAGTTTTTAAGCAAAAGGTTATTGTGGTCACGTTCTCCTATCGTCTGAATATATTCGGATTTCTATCAACCGACGATGGCGAGGCGCAGGGTAATTACGGCCTAATGGATCAGTCGGCAGCACTATATTGGGTCAAAAAGAACATCAACTATTTCGGAGGGGATGAGAATCGCATCACGATAATGGGCCACGATGCCGGTGCTGTGAGTACGGCCCTACATCTAACCTCCGGAGAATGGTCGAAGGGCGCCTTCCACAAGGCGATTATAATGTCCGGAAATCCTTTGAGCACACTGCGAATGCCGCACGAAGTTAATATCGATTTGGATCGTCTATCCAGTTCGTTTAATTGTCCGCGTAAGCCAACCTCGGCATTAATTCAATGCTTGAAGAGACAGGATCCAAGAAACCTGGCCGAGATGCAACCGCTGATTCAATGGGGTCCCATTGTGGATATCGGCTTGAGTAATACCTCGTATCCGTTTGTCGAAAACCAACCCGAGATATTGTTCAGAAATGGCGCATTTCACAATGTGCCCATAATAATTGGTGTTACGGACATGGAGGAAGTTCTGACACTCTTCAAGGAACACATTTCAACCGAATTAACGCCAGAAGATCAGACCAACTTCTTCAGCGATATCGCCGTTAATGATATACAGAAAGTTATGGGCAGCAGCGATTGGTGTTCGAATTTCCCGCTAGTCTCCGAATCGATCGATTTTACCTATTCCGGAAGTAGCAATGAAGAGATCAATAGTAATATTATCAATGCTCATACCGAGAAATTATACCTGAGTCCACTGCAGACATTGGTAGACATACTGAGCAAACATCAGACTATATATACCTATATATTCAAGTATCGCTCGAAATCGCTGATGCTCGATTTGCCCAATTGGGTGGGCGTACCCAAGTATTTTGATCAGATCTTTGTCTGGGGCATGCCGTTTATGAATCATATTGTCGACTGGAAGTCTACCGATAAGAAAATGGCGGATATTATAATGACGCTGTGGGCGAATTTCGCAAAAACCTCGAATCCAACAAAAGCAAACGTCTACGTTAAATGGACCGCAAATACTCCACCCAAATATTCTTCCCTGCTGATTGATGAGAACTTCAACACAGATTATCTAGCAACCAATACGAGAATTAAGTTTTGGAATACGCTGTATCCCAAGATAATGCACTTTGCAACCGAGTGTTGCAATTCCACAAATTTGGCAACAATGCCTACTTCCACATACCCCATATATTATATTCCAATTATATCAATTATATATATTGTTACATAAAGCAGTTTACAATTTATTATTACCATTGAGCTGTAATGTTTTTGTGCAATAAACAAATTATATGCAGAAAATATTGTAAGCTGAAACTTGAATTTCTAACGGCTGGCATTTAATTTGTGGATTCTAAGCGGCTATGCACATGCGTGTGGAACCTAAGCAGAAAGGGATGTAAGAGTGTGACCAACGAAATAATTACTAAAAATACCAACTGTTTTGGGTTATTTTTTACTTTCGGCGTATAAGGCCACATTAAAGAATTCAAAATAAAAACTATAATACGAGCATCAAATGGATTTATAAATATATGAAATTATATTTATATTTTGATAAAATTGAAATCGAAAGGTATTATCTTTATTACTTATGTACTCGCCATTTACACAATCTACGATATATTTACAACACATAATTCTGTTTGTCCTACGTTTACTATCTGCGTATGGAGCTGTTCAGGGGCAGATAGGGCGAATAGGTCGGATACATGGGATTCGGCTGGGTGGCACGCTGCAGGACGCAGGCGTCTTGGTACTGCGACTGCATGTTCATCACGCCCATCTGCATGGGCAGCTGCGAGTTGGGGTATTCCCCGCCAGAGCTGTACGCGGAGGCGGGGGGACTCTGCTGCGGGGACATTCGATAGCCGTTGATGGCGCCGTAATGCGACATCAGATTGGGGGCAATGTGCACGTTGCTGCGATTATTCGAGCTGCTGCTGCTGCCGCCGATGGCCGGCGCGGAATGTTGCACGGGGGCGGAGGGCGTGTTGCGGGTGTTGCGATTCGCGTTCTGTGAGGTCGCAATCGGCGCAATGTTCATGTTGGTGGCGTAGTATTTGTGATACTGCAACGGCGTCACCTGCGGCTGCAGCATGTTCGGAGGCGTTGAAATATTCCGATTCTGCATTATCAGATGTGGCGGCGGCGTCATCGAATTGGGCGGTATCGGATGATGCGGCGACGGCGTCAGATTCGCCTGTGCCCCCGGCGATGTGGTGTTGCACGGCTGGCTCTCCAGGCAGTTGGTCAGCTGCTGCAGCTTCGACAGACTGCACAGATTGCCCACAATCGCCGACGACGTTGTGCCGCCTGTGGCATTCGCCACCGATGTGGCATCCAGATTCGCCTGCCGCTGATCGTTGTTCGCCGTCGAGGGCGTGCCCGCAACTGGCACCCGTGCGGCATTCGAGACGCTGTCGTTGCCGGGCAGATTGTTCTGCAGGTAAAAGTTGTTGACGGCACAGGCCGACGAGGGCTGTTCGATGCGTTGATGCGAATGCACGCTGCTGTTCAGCGACATGCGCTGCTGTATGACAGCAGGCATGCTGACAATATCGTAGTTCGAGGGATTCGGGGAGAAGTTCTGGCTGAGCTGGGGAATCGGCACATAGTCCAGTGGCTGCATGTTCTGCTGATGGGCGTGCTGTCCGCCCAGCTGCGTGTACTGCAGGCCGCTCAGCGCCTCCTGCTGCGCCTGCTGCGTCTTCTGCTGATGATGAGTATTCTGCGCGGTCGCAGCTGCCGTTGGCGCCATCTTCGCCTCCCGCTGCTGCGCCGCGTTGTTGTTGTTGGAGGCGCCACTGCCGCTGCGTATCTGCTTGGGGGTGGGCGCACGATGCGAGGAGCTGGGCGACTGGCTGACAACGTCGGGCTGTTGATTACAAAAAAATGGATTATTATAAGCATGTTCCAATTCAATAGACAATTCGTTTACCTGCACATTGAGCTTGCGAGTGGCATGCTGCTGATGCTGCTGCTGCTGTTGCTGCTGCTGTTGTTGCTGCTGCTGCTGGGCGTTGCCCATGATGTTCAGATTGCCGGCGCCCTCAGCGGCGATGTTCATGTTGATGTTGTTGTTCTGCTGCTGCTGCTGCTGCTGGATGTGCGAGTTCTGGATGGACATGTGCATGGGCGTGTTGGCGGATTGGTTCTGCATGGAGCAGTCGGCGAATTGTCGGTGCATGTGCACGTTGTTGTTGTTGTTGTTGTTCTCCGGATTGTGACTGATGGCCGGGGAGTCCATGTTGAGCTGCACGCTGTTGATGCCACAATCGTAATGCTGCAACGGCGCATTGGCGGCTGCCTCCGCATTGTAGGACATATTGTTCGTGTTCACATCGCCGGGCAGACTTGGATGAGCCGAGGATGTTGAGATGTTGCCATGGGAGATTTTGAGTTTCTCCTCGCGGATGGCGTTGACATTGTGCTCCGGCTTCTGCTTGTTGGGCGGGGGCACGGAAACCGTCGACTCCGGCGTATTGGGCGCACGTGCAACTGCCGCAGCTGCCGCTGCCGCCGCTGCTGCGGCTGCTGCGTTCTGCGCCTTCATTTGCTGCGCCTGCGCCTGAGCCTGAGCCTGAGCCTGAGCTTTCTGCTGCTGAATGGCGCACTTTTGATTGAAGAGACTCGCCTGGTTGTTCACATTGTATTCGTTGCAGTTGAGCGTGTGATTGTCCGCATTAAGATTGGGCATGGTCTTGGCCAGCAGCTCCTCCTTCTTGCCGCTGTTCTTGCGCTCCACCTTCGGCTTGTCCTTGGTGTGATGCATCTGATGATGCGCGTGCATCGCCAGATTCGCCGATTGATACAGATTCTGGGTGAAGTTGTGCGTGTAGGCCATGGTGGTGGCCAGATCCTTGTGGAACTGCTTTTGGCCCTTTTGGTTGGCCGGATCCAGATTGCACAGATTGTAGCTGTAATAGTCCCACTGCCAATACTGCGAGCTGTGATAGTTGGGCATCTGATTGATGGGAAACTGCGACGTCAGCGAGCTCTGCAGCTGCTGATGCTCATTGTTCTTCAACTGCTGAATCTTGTCACGCATGGGCAGCGATGTGGCGGGCACAGGAACGCGCACATTCGACTTGTCCTCCTCCTTAACCTGCAACAGCTGCGTGGGTTTCTCGACGCTGCTGTTAGGCTTGTTGGCATGACAAGCGGCCGTCTTCTTGGCCAGCTCCAGCTTCTCAATTGCAGCTGCTTCCTGGTTTGCAGGTTTCTTGTGCAACTTCTGCTTCAATTCGGTTTCCGGCAGCGGCGCAGCTGCCTCCACTTTAGCCGGCGCAGGACTTGTCTGCTGCTTGACAGGCATTTGTGGCTTAGGAGCTTCATGGCAGTAGCTTTGCTCCACAACGGGAGTCGGCACATCGACTGCTGTCTTGGGCAGCTCATTGACCTCAGGAGCTGCTGCTTTTACAGCAACTTCCTTGGCTTCAGTGGAGGGTAAGGGCAAAGCTACGGTTTCCACGGCCTTAACGGGCGGAGCAAGAGGAGCAGCAAGTGGGGCAGCAACATCGACAGCAGGCGAGATTAAACTTCGCTCAGTTGTGGGCATTGGAGAGGCGCCAACATCCGCCTTAAGCTCCTTAATCTCTGCGATTGCTGGGATGACCACATCGTTGTCTGCTTTGACGATTGCCTCGGGGATTTGTTGCACCACCGGAGTTTCCACAACTGCAGTTGCAACTGCTGCCTCAACTGCAGCTTCCTGGGGCTGTGTTGCATCAGCAATCCCTTCAGTTACGTTGCTTATTGGAGTAGTTTCAGCTGCAGGCAGCTCCTTAGCTGGCTCGGGCAGTTCAATCGCTTGCTCTACCGGCTTGGCTTCTGTTTTCAGCTCATTGAGCTTGAGCTCCGTGGTCTGCTTGTCGTAGAGCGTGGCGTCGGAGAAGAGCGTCTTTTTGGTCTTCTTGGCCACAGCGTCTAGAACTTGTTCGCTGCACTGCTCCGTAAAGCTGGGCTCCTTTTCCTTCGGCGGCTCTGGCTCAACTGCTGGAGCCTCTGGCTGCATCTCAACTGTTGCAGCAAGGGGCTTAGCTTTAGTTTTAGCTGCTTCTTCAATCTCGCATTCGCTTGTTGCCACTTTGCTGGCATTGGCATTGGAATGAGCTTCATTCTCCTCCTCGTTGCGTTTGCCATTCGATTTCTTGCCTCTTAGCTTGGGCACAATATTCACGGGTTTATCGATCAGTTCCTGTTTCTTGACATTCAACTCTGGTTGTTCTTGCAACGTCGGCTTTGCCACCTCTAAATCATTCTCCAAAGTCTCAGCTGTGGCGATTGTTGCCTCCTTCTGCATATTTTGTGTCTTTTGGGGCACATTGTCGATTACATTACGCTCGAAGTGCTTTCGCTTGTTGGTGTGCGGAGTTACGTCCTTCCTCTTGGCCAGACGCAGCGCTCGCTTTGTCAGGCTGTTGTAGTCGGAGGACTCGGAGGATTTCTTGGAATACTTGCTGTCGGATGAATCCGAGTTCTCAATTCTATCCTCATACGGACGTTTGAGTCTCTTTGCCTCAGTCGTTGGCGTTTGTTTCATATAACACGGAGTTCGCTTCGGCTCAACGGATTCCTCCAACTTTTCATAAATAGTTGGTTTTATTTGTTCCTTGATTGGTTCGTTAACTTTCTCAGCATTTGCCTGCAGCTGCACAGTTGCAGTTTCCTCTGCTTTTTGGCTCTTAAAGAAGCTCTTGGGGTCCACGTTCTCGAGAAATTTGTAGCTCAAAAACTCGCGATTTGAAATCGGTTTAATGCTGTTGTTGGGCGATTTGGAAATGGACATCAGGGGACTCCATCTCAGGCAATCCGCTTCGATGATAATACGCGTCTTGCTCAGAGCCACGCGATTGTGGTGCATTAATACTTTCTTCCAATCGATTTTCACGGTGATTTGAAAGCGTATATCGCCGTCGTTCTTACGTAGTTTGATAAAGTTCAACAGCTCAAAGGCCAGGGCAATATCCGATATAGCCAGGCCAGTTTTTATGGCTATATCCTTGAATGTAATCAGCTTTTTGTTCTTGTACTTGTACAAGTACTCCAATACAACCGACTTCCAGTAGGAGAAGTACGAGAGGCGTCCCAGATCGGATAGGGGCTTCTCTGGCGTACCCAATTGACCTTCTTCACGGCTCAGCAGATAGCTGAAGTCGATCAGGAAACGTCCATAGCCCTGTCGTTGGTACTGCGGCAAGGTCAGAATGCAGGACACATTGTACTTTTGTGAGCAATGCTTTTCCTTGGAGAAATATCCAACCAGATGGCAGCCGATGTGATCGTTCTTGGTCAGTATATAGAACAGAAAGGGCTCAACGTCGTAGTAAAGGGTCTTGTGGTCGAGAAAGAACTTGGCCAGCAGGCACAGATTCTGGCAATAGATCTTGTTAACATTGCCATCCACTTCGAATACGGATATGTCGCCTTGGCGAAAGATTTCCGTGCCCGGCGGCTGCTTCCAAATGCATTTATTCTGATGTCTGTCCAGCACAGAGCGACTCTTGGTGTACTTCAAGCAGAACTCGCAAAGGAATAGCTTTGATAATCTGTAATATGTAGAGAAAACAAGTTTAAAAAAAGCTTATGCTCGCCCGTATATTTTACAGTATTGCCCTACGGTTGAAATATGCCTTACCTGGCATACTCCTGTGGAAAGGGGCTGGAATACCAGGTTTCTATGTTCCATTTGCCGATCTCAATGGATTTGGGGCTAGGTCCGTTACGTAGCTCCGCTGGATCCTTCTCGGATTCATTATTGGCCACTTTGATGACGGCTTTTTGCAATACTTCCTGATACAGCTCAAGATCCGATTGATTAACGCCTGGCGGTAGCGGCTGATTTTCTATAAATATATATATTCTACATTATCGTATCTTAATTCATATAATTTCTCTACCTACCAAATGATTTGGGCTGCTGAAACGGATCCTTTTCTATGCAGTCGTAATCGGTTTTACTGTCAGCTTTCTCTTGCGTGGTTTCTATGCGAGTTTCCTGCATATCATCCAAGTCATTGATCATGCGGCACTTTAATACCGTTTCCTTAGTTAGATAGGGTATATCCTCGTCGTTTTTGATGAATGATTTTGACAGAGATTTCGTCGACTCCAGCGGCATGGACTTTAAAGGTATAATTTTCTTTTTGCCCACGTTGTTTGTGTTTTGCGATGGTTTCGGCGCTAACGTAGAGTTGCGTACAATATCATCCGATTTATCTGAGGAATAATCCATTTTTTTGACGCCTTCAACAGCAGTCGATAATGATTGACCTGTTGTGGTTAGTTTCTTCTCATAGCTTAAGCTCTTGAAGTTATTCTTGTATTTATTGTCCACGGGATTCTTGGCAACCGCTGCAAATCCCCAATTCTCCGATGCCTCGCATTCTTTGTCGTTTGAAGAGGACGATCTGAAGTCCATTTTCTTGTCGTTTTCAAAGACGTGTTCCTTCAGGGTGCTTCGATCCGTATCATAGTCTTCATCATCGTTGTCCTCATCGCATTCTGAGCTGTCACTTGAGCTGTCGCTGGAATCCGATTCCGAGCTGGACGAGGTGCACGAATCTGATGATGTGCTCTCATCCTGATCATCGCCATCTACATTCTTGTCATCGTCATCATCATCATCGTCGTCGTCGCTGTCGCTCGAAGACGTCGATGATGACAAATCGGAATACGTGCGCTTACGACTAACAGGCGTTGTGGTAATATGATCGTTTGTTAGTTTGTTTTGCTTCTGTTTAACTGGCGCTTCCAATTTCGTCGGAACTGCACAGTTTTTCTTCTTATTGTTGGCTCTGTTGTTGGCTATTCCCAGACCCTGCTGAGAGGTGGAGGGATTGTCAACCAAACGCTCGTTTTTAATTAATTGCCTTTTGTAATTGTTGCCGTAAGACTTCTGCGAAATGTTATTGAACGATGTCTCCCTGAAATGAGCAGCAGTTATTTATAGTAATTATAATAATATATTACTTTTGCTTACCTCTCATTGCATATTTCCATTTTTAGGCTGTTTGTGTCCCGTCTGAAGGGCTTCGTATGATCCACGTTCTGCTTCAAACAAGCCTTGCATCTGTTTTGAAAAAAGAATCTTGCTTGACAAGCAGTCAAAAGGCTAGGGAGATCGCTCACCTGTAGGGGTGTTTGGGTTTCTTGTCGGGTATGGTGTCCAGACAGGTCAGGTGGAAATGATTCTTGCAGGAGAAACACTGAAGCAGACAGGGACCACGATTGCGTATCTTGCAGACGACGCAATCGGCGCATTTCTGGCAATTCCAGACGCTGCCCTTGGTCACCAGCATATAGAGCAGCACGTAGGACTGCGACTTGCAGCGTCCAGCGATGTTGGCGCATGTTGTATGCAACGAGATGCCGCACTGTTTGCAGCTGCTTAGGGGTTCGGGAATGCCGTTGAGGTTCTTTTGGGCGTTGCCCGAGCAATGTGTGCAGCTTTCTTCGCCGCTTATAATCACGTCCACTTCGGGCGCCGATTTGCGTGGCGTTGTTAGGGACTTCCCCTTCTTGTAGAGCTTGCCCTCCTGTATTAGAAAGCCCGTGTCCACGGCCTTCTTTATGGACACTTTGATGATCGTTTTGAAGTCCACATCGGGCGACAGATCGATGCAGTTGAACTTCTGTATATAGTTTTCGATATTCTTGATCGTGGAACCTTCGCATTCACCCAAGTCGTTCACCGCTTTTGCTACAACCTTATAAAGATTCGTATTCTTGTCCACTTTGATGCGTCTCTTGGCCATCGGCGCTTTGTAGGAATGTAAGCCTTTATTATAGACCTTTATAACTGCTCCCGATTCGACGGCCTTCTCCAGCTTCTCGGCCACAATATCCTCATGGAACTTATGATGTGTGCCGATGGCCTGACATATTCTCTGTACGCTCGGCCTTTGCTTCTGGGAGCGAATTTTGGATATCGCCTCCAGTATCCACTGCTTCCACGTGTCCATGCTAATGTCATGTGCAGATTCCCTCATCCTGATGCCTGTCAATCTGCCAGAGTCTAAAAAAAAATTGTTAAATATTTGTGAAAGTCGAAATTATTTATTTAAGATAAATTATATAAATTATTGCATTAGACACTCTATAACAAACAGAGCTAAATTTGTGCGGAAATTTATAATTGTATTATTTTGGAAGCCTCCTTTAATTGATTATAGGTTTTTATTGCAAATATATACTCTCGATTAATATATCTAATTCTTCTCAACAGCGCTTTAAAATCGGTTAATTAACACGGAAGATATTAACGAAACAATATTGCAGACTTCGGTTATGAATAAAATATCATATTAAATATCAATATCAACGGATTATATCCGTTATCGATATCCATATGCAGGAAATTTTAGAAGCGCCAAGTACTAGTTTTGGCATCGTACATACACGCACACACACACACGCACGCACACACACTAGCACACAAACACACAGATATCGATGCCATACCTACATAAGTATGTATGTAGATACTTATGCTGTAGATACATACGTGCAAGCAGATACATTTAAGCAATTTGTGCACTACACAAGAATGTATTTTGTTCAATTTCCACTCTGCATTACGATTGTTAAATAACTTTAGATTTTCCAAATTATCCTATACGGCGTGATATATTTACATGCATAGCTACATTCATATGCGAATGCAAATGCATGCATGTATGTAAGTATGTATGTATCTGAGCGAATGAAAATGCCTTGCCGAACAGAAATATGTATGTGTAGATTATTTAGAATAGTTGCCGCATTGTTTTATGCATGGCAAGTGTGCGTAGAATAGTTAATTGCACTTACAACAATATTTTAATTGCTGGGCGTCTGTTTTTACAACATTTAACACAATCTTAGTTGATAAAATGTAGAACTACTATGTAGAAAACATCGATTAATCAAAAGCCAGGGCTGGAGCGAAACTCATTGATGAGTTTTTCGATTGCCAGCGATATCGCTGTGAGCAAAATAATAGCATCGACTAAATGTAATGCACGCTTTTATTGTAAACATTTATATTAAAGTAATGAGTGTTTTTTTTTTTTAACATATTGTTGTTAAACAATTGGCAAAATGCTGCACGTGCCATTTCACAGTGTTCCAGTAGGACGCGCAATGCGTGATTATTTTATCGTTACCGATAACCGTGACGGCAACACACGCCGATAGCTCACACATTTACGGCAGCCCTGTGTTTTTTTTTCGCAAACAGTCGCAAGAATTAAGCGGATGCAAAAATATTGTTTGATATATTTAGTCCAGTTTCGGGACTATAAAAAGTCGAACAACACGCTGTAAACCAACTGAAGCTCACCTTATTGTGTATTGGCTGAAACAAACTTTGCAAACATGGCGCACAGTGAGAATATACCGGTCAACACGTTCCGGAATTATCTGAATATTCTGAACGATCCGGCCGCCAATGAAGATATCAAACTAAAGGCGACCCAGGAGCTGAGCGAGCATTTCGAGATGATAATGCAGTCGCCGTCGTATCCGTCGTTTCTGGAGAACGCCCTCAAGATATTCATGCGCATCCTGCAGGAGGGCGAGCCGCAATTCATTCAAGAAAACACAGCGCAGCATGTGAGTGTCCTGCGTGCTCTGCGTTCACACAATGAAGTTTTTGCATGAAGTCTTAACCAGTGTTGGAAAGTGCTAAAAGCACTTCATGCAAAACTCATTGTGTAAAGGCAGATTTTTTTACATATTTAATTAATATAAATTTATTTATTTAAATTTTATGGTATGCTATTACTGTATGGTGAATTATAATCATTTTATTACATTTATACAAGTCCTATTAATAAACAAAATTAGATACATATATTATTTGTATATCTGAATATTGTCGGATAATACGACAATTTCACAATTTTGCGCTTTGTTTCTAATGCAGCTTCTTGAATTTCAGATACGCAAGCTGATCTTGGAGATGATACATAGATTGCCCATCACGGAAAACCTAAGACAACACGTGAAAGCAATCATAACTATGATGCTACGACTATTGAAAACAGACAATGAGGAAAATGTGCTGATTAGCCTTCGCATAATAATTGAACTGCACAAACATTTTCGTCCTTCATTCAATCCTGAGGTAAGCTGAAATCAAATTAGATCTTGATAAATGTATTATTTCATTTAACTTTTATTTGCAGATTCAACTATTTCTGGGATTTGTTAAGGAAATTTATACAAATCTGCCAAATCATTTGACGTCGATATTCGAAACGACAAACGATATTTGGGTAGCGGATCTAAAAGACTTGGATCTGGAAATGATATTACCCGAAACGTATTCTGTTAAAACTATACACGTGGAGAAGCCAATGGAAAACAATGCACAACAAATGATCGTAAGTTAATTTGTTACTATTAATTTCGTTATTTACTATTATAATTACACTTATCTTTACAGTATAATCTGCTCCCACGGGGCATTTTATCGTTGAAAGTATTGCAAGAATTGCCCATAATTGTTGTGCTGATGTATCAAATATACAAAAATGCTGTGCATCAGGAAGTTGCTGAATTCATACCCCTGATATTAACAACAATTAATTTGCAACCGACGGTTATACAAAGGTAAAAGGATTGCATCATTAAATCAACTAGATATACATTAATAAAGCTTTTCAACTACAGAAATTCAGCACAGAAAGAAATCTTTGTCGACTTTATGGGCGCACAAATCAAAACACTTTCGTTTCTGGCATATATTGTGCGCATATATCAGGTATACTTCAGTTAATACGCACATTATAACTCAAACTAATAGCTCGATATATTCCTTTTAGGATGTGGTAATATCCAATTCAATATCTGTTACGAGTGGCATGCTAAACCTGATGGAACATTGCCCCAAAGAAGCCGCTCATCTGCGCAAAGAACTTTTGATTGCTGCCAGGCATATATTTGCCACAGATCTAAGACAAAGTTGGTTTTAATCTTGAATATGTAATTGAGAAATTGTTATTGATGGTTATTGTATGTGATTCATTGCAGAATTTATACCATCCATTGAAAAGTTGTTCGATGAAGATCTGCTGATTGGCAAGGGCGTTACTTTGGACTCCATACGTCCGTTGGCCTATTCCACGCTGGCCGACCTGGCGCATCATGTGCGTCAGAGTTTGAGCCTGGATGTGCTGACAAAAGCCGTGCATTTATTTGCCAAGAACGTGCACGATGAGACGCTGGCTGTGGGCATACAAACCATGTCCTGCAAGCTGCTACTAAATCTGGTTGATTGCCTACGACATCACAGCGAAATCGATCCGCAACGATCCAGAAATATACTTGGCATACTGCTGAAGGTGTTTGTAAAGAAGTTCGAAACCATTGCACAGATACAGCTGCCATTAATCATACAAAAGTGGTACGATTTAAATGAGATTTGTAAAGATTTTTAAACGTTATTAACAGATAATTATTGTTGCAGCAAGGGACAAGCTCAGCCCGGTGCCACGCCCAACATAATCAGCTCTTTTGCGCTACCCGCCGCTCTCAATGTGCCCGAAGTGAAAGACGTAAGTTTATAAACTATATAAATATAATATAAATATTAACTGCTTTTGTAATTACCATCTAGGAACAGCTTGGAGCTGATCAGAGCAAAACCCTGCCCACTGGAAATCAAATCGTTTGCTCCGTAAACGTGGCTGAGTTTAGAAGCTTGGTGAAAACGCTTGTTGGCGGCGTTAAGACCATAACTTGGGGCTTTTTCAACTCAAAGGTAAGTAGGGAAATATCTGTAAAAATAGTCAAATTCATATGGCATTTTCTAGGTGCAAGTATCGGATAATAATACGCATATGCAGGAGAAGCTGTTTGGACCCGAAATCTTATGCACTTACATTGATTTGGTGCATTTTGCGATGGAGGCATTGGATATATACACCATAAATGTGAATCCAAATCAGCAGCGCTCCTCGGGGCTAATATCGCGCAGCAAGGAGGAGAAGGAAGTGCTGGAGCACTTTAGCGGCATTGTAAGCAACTAAAATATAATGAAATTGCTAATTTATTAAATATCTGTGCTTTAATTTTGCAGTTTCTGATGATGCACTCGCAAAACTTTCAAGAGATCTTTGCCACAACAATTGATTTCCTGGTGGAGCGAATTTACAAGAATCAATCGCTGCAGGTGATTGCCAATTCGTTTTTGGCCAATCCCACAACATCGCCGCTGTTTGCCACCGTTCTGGTCGAATATCTGCTGGAGAAAATGGAAGAAATGGGCTCCAATGTGGAGCGCTCAAATCTCTATCTGCGACTATTCAAACTGGTCTTTGGCAGCGTCAGCTTGTTCCCTGTGGAAAATGAGCAAATGCTGCGCCCGCATCTGCACAAGATTGTAATCCGTTCCATGGAGCTGGCTTTGGTCTCCGATGAGCCCTACAACTACTTTCTGCTGCTCAGAGCTCTATTTAGATCTATTGGCGGTGGCAGTCACGATTTGCTGTATCAAGAGTTCTTGCCACTGCTGCCAAATCTGCTCGAAGGCCTGAATCGTTTGCAGAGCGGATTCCACAAGCATCACATGCGGGATCTGTTCGTTGAGCTCTGTCTAACGGTGCCAGTTCGACTCTCGTCCCTCCTGCCCTATCTGCCCATGCTCATGGACCCATTGGTGTCGGCTTTAAACGGTTCGCCCACTCTGATAAGTCAGGTAAGCTTAAATAGCTTATGATTTATATTTGATGGCAACACTGAAGATGTTTTCTTTTAGGGTTTGCGAACCTTAGAGCTTTGTGTGGACAACTTGCAGCCCGATTTTCTGTATGATCATATACAGCCAGTGCGGGCGGCTTTAATGCAGGCGCTGTGGAAAACGCTTCGGAATCAGGACAACGCTGCGTTGGTTGCATTCCGTGTGCTGGGCAAATTTGGCGGTGGCAATCGCAAGATGATGGTGGAGCCGCAGACGCTGCACTACGATCAAAACGACAAGCCAAAGATATCAATTGTCACGTACTTCCAAGACTTGGATAAACCCATCGAGTTTCCCGTTGATTATGCCATAGAATCGGCATTTAAAGCCCTGAGCGCCAACACAACGGATCACTTCTATAGACGTCAAAGCTGGGAAGTAATACGCTGTTTTCTGGCTGCATTTATCAGTTTGGACGACGAGAAGCACACGCTGCTCAAGCTGTTTATGCACAACGATTTTCTCGAGAGCAACATCATGAACTGGCCGATATTCCACAACAAGATTGAAGCATCCAGCGTGCGGGGCACGCATCAAACCGCACTCATTGGCATGCTGGTGGCATCGGCCACCAAGGATCTGCGAGATTCCGTGTGTCCTGTGATGGCAGCCGTCGTCAGGCATTATACAATGGTCGCGATTGCCCAGCAGGCCGGACCGTTCCCTCAGAAGACGTACATTTGCAATGGCATTGATCCGATGGTGTTGATCGATGCGCTCGCCTCCTGCATGGGTCACGAGGAGAAGGAACTGTGCAAGCCGGGCATTGTCTGCATGGGCATCATACTGGACACCGCCACCAACATCATGGGCACCAAGGACAGAGCCTGCAAGCTGCCCATCATGCAGTATCTGGCCGAGCGAATGACGGCCCTGTGCTACGACCGTCCCTGGTATGCCAAAGTGGGCGGTTGTCAGGCCATTCAGTTCCTCTGTAAGCACATGTCGCTGCGCGCTTTGTATCAGCATCTGTTCAACTTCCTCAAGGCGTTCATGTTTGTGCTAATGGATCTGGAGGGCGATGTGTCGAATGGCGCGCTCGACATCACCAAGAACTATATGAAAACCATGCTGGAGATTTGTCTATCTCCGATTAGTGCCAACTCACGCACCGATGAGCTGGAGGAGCTGCAGTCGAAGGCAACCTACGAGGTGATACATGAGCTGGTACGGCACATAACCAGCCCCAATTCGATAGTCCGGGAAGAGTCGATGATACTGCTGAGGCACATTGGCTCCATACAGAAGAAGAGCGTTTCGGAAGTCATGAATCCACACAAGGACGTCCTGGCAGACATCATACCACCCAAGAAGCATTTGTTGAGGCATCAACCGGCAAACGCACAGATCGGATTAATGGACGGAAACACATTTTGCACAACGTTGCAGCCTCGTCTGTTTACCATAGGTAATAGACTTCTTTCTCATATTATTCCCATTATAATTAATCTATTTGCTTGTAGACCTGGCTAACCAGTATCATAAACTGTTCTTCCACGAACTGCTCACGTTGAGCGAGGCTGAGGATGCGACCTTGGCCAAGCTGGACTGTTACAAGAATGTCTCAAACCTAGTGCCGCTGAGAATCAGCGCACTGAAAGCCTTGGCCGCTTGTCACTATATCAACGATATGGGCTATAAGGACAAGATCATCAACATTATATTCAAAGTAATGGAGAATGATAAGCCCGAACTGCAGGAGACGGCCTACCAGTGCATGAAGACGTTTATTTCAGGCATCACCGTGGAGCAAAGCAAGGTCAGTTAGGAACAGGAAATTAAGCTCTAAAATCTACATTTTTTTTATTACAACCATCCATGTTTGGCTTTTACGCATTATTTTGCATTAGAAATCATTAAGAATCCCACATCTAATTTCTTCTTTTATCAATTCTCCTACAGATTCAACAGGCAATGCGTCCCTTGTTATTGAAAGTCGCTGATCACAGGCAATTGTCGATTCCCGCTATCAAGCGCCTGTCCTACTTCACTCAGCTCTTTCCCCAAATGTTCCATGAGAAACTAAGCGAGCAAATCCTATCGCAGTGTACAAAAATCATTGAATTGAATATTGGACAATACAAGTCGACAACGGAGAGCATTAACTTCTTTGCAACCTCCAAAGGCGGAGAGTTTGAGCAGAAGATTGTGACGCTCATTGAAATGTTTTATCACATTACGGCCTCCTCGAAGTACATTGAGAAACTCTGTCAGTTGGTGCTGCAGACGGAACGGAATCTGATGATTGAGGCGTCCAGTCCGTATCGTGAAGCGTTGCACATGTTTCTGCAACGTTTTCCGCTGGAAACGGTGGATCTGTTCATGATGGAATCGCTGATGGCAGATGCTCAATGGAGTCGCTTCTTCATATTCATCCTGAAGCACAAGAACGGACAACTCTTTCGCAGCGCCATCAAGAACTCCAAATACACCCAGCTATTGGAGTATTTAAATGCCAGCACAGACCTCAATAATCCCACCAAATACGATATACAACATCAGGCGGTGCTTGTTATATATACGCTGAATGAGCTCGACGATCAATGGATACCCACCAGACCCGACATTGTGGACGCCCTGAGGAAGATGTGGTGCAATCATTTGTACACATCGTGCGAGGAGAACGTTGTATGCGATCTGTGGCATTTGGTGGGCAAAATACTCCTGCTCTACTTCTCGAACAACACCAACGACATCGATTTGCTCTTCCAACTGCTGAGAGCATTGTGTCTACACTTTATACCGGATGTGTATTTCCTGCGCGAGTTTCTACAGAACACGGTTGCCCAAAGCTTCACCGTCAACTGGAAGAGGAATGCGTTCTTCTACTTTGTGGAGAACTTCAATAACAACTCCTTCTCCGAAGATCTGAAGGCCAAGATAATAACCGCCGTCTTGATACCCTGCTTTACGGTCAGTTTCGACAAGGGCGAAGGCAACAAACTGATCGGCGCCCCTCCAACGCCCTACCAGGAGGACGAGAAGAACATCGTGTCGGTCTTCATCAACAAGGTCTTTGATCCCGACAAGCAGTACGACGATGCGGTAAGAATCGCCTTGCTGCAACTAGCCTGCCTGCTTGTGGAACGTGCCTCTCAGCACATACACGACGGCGATGCCAACAACAAACGACAGGGCAACAAACTGCGGCGCCTCATGACCTTTGCTTGGCCCTGTTTGCTCAGCAAAAACTGCGTGGATCCCACGGCCCGTTACCATGGTCATCTGCTGCTGGCCCACATCATAGCCAGACTGGCAATACACAAGAAAATTGTGCTGCAAGTTTTCCACTCGCTGCTCAAGGGGCATGCCCTGGAGGCGAGACCCATCGTGAAGCAGGCGTTGGACGTGTTGACGCCAGCGATGCCGCTGCGCATGGAGGATGGAAACACGATGCTAACCCATTGGACGAAGAAGATCATTGTGGAGGAAGGTCATGCCATACAACAGCTGTTTCACATACTCCAGTTGATCATCAGACACTATAAGGTGAAGTTTCAATAGTATTTATTAGCCCTGCAGCATCTAAATAATATCTGTTTTAGGTTTACTTTCCTGTGCGGCATCAACTGGTGCAACACCTTATCAACTATATGCAACGTTTGGGCTTTCCGCCCGGCGCATCCATCGAGCATAAGAAGTTGGCAGTGGACTTGGCTGAGGTCATCATCAAATGGGAGCTGCATCGCATCAAGGAGGATGAGCGGGATGTGAAGATCGAGGAGACTGGCGACGACCTGAGAGACATGCAACAGATGAAACGCTTTAGCAGCGAAACTGCCGAGTTCCGCAAGAAATCAGCCGAGAGCACAGCTCAAACCAACGTCCAGGGCAAGTGGAAACCCTATAAAGAAATTAAGATAAGTTTAATAATACTTTTGACCACTTACAGGCATGGGCACCTATCCTAGAACGGAAGACGTGCTGCGCTCTATAGACAAATCATATTGCGATACGGTGCTGAATTTCCTGGTGCGTTTGGCGTGTCAAGTGAATGATGCACAGCCCGGATTGATGTCGCCGGGGGAGAATTTATCAAAGAGGTAAGTACCAAAAGAGTTTGGCCAGCAGGGGGTTAAACCGTTTAGTTCTTGAATAGATTATCCATTTTGACTCAACAATTTGTCCCATTATTAATTTATTTCTTCTTGTTTTATTCCAGATGTGTGATGCTACTAAAGCTGGCCATGCGACCTGAAATTTGGCCTCAGCCATTCGACATCAAGCTGAGTTGGCTGGACAAGGTGCTGACCACCATTGAGACGCCGCAGCACAATCTGAACAACATTTGCACGGCGATTGATTTCCTCACCTTCCTGACGACAATACTGAGCGCGGAGCAACTGGTGGCAATTGTGCGTCCCGTGCAGCGGGGTTTATCGCTCTGCATCATACACCAGAACACGCGAATTGTGCGCGTGATGCACATGTTCTTGACGCGGTTGATGGCGATCTTTCCGCCCGATGCACAGCATAAGAACAACGATCTGGATGTCTTGTATAGCGCTATAAGCAAGATGATAACGGATAATCTGACGTTTTATGAGAAGAGTCCACAGCCGAATGCATCGTCGCTGTTTGGCACATTGATGATATTGAAGGCCTGCACCACGAACAATCCCAGCTATATTGATCGGATTCTGGTGCAGTTTATTCGGGTGTTGAATCGTCTGACCAAGGATCACATCAACATCAATACGAACACTGCGGTTAACACGCAACAGAACGCCGATCCCAATTCGTTGGCGTTGGAATTGTTGGTGGTTTCCCTCGAATTGATCAAGAACCGTATTGTCATTATGAGCGTGGAAATACGTAAACTCTTTATCGGCACCATACTGGTTAGCCTGATAGAGAAGAGCTCCGAGGTGAAGATCATCAAGTGCATTATCAAAATGCTGGACGATTGGGTCAAGTGCAAGGATTCGCAGGTGCCGTCGATACGTGAGAAGTCGGCGCTGCTGGTGAAACTGATGCAATATGTGGAAAAGAAATTCGCCGATGAAGTGGAGCTGAATGTGCAGTTTCTGGAGATCATCAACTATATCTACGACAACGAGCAGCTAAAACAAACGGAGCTAACTAGTAAACTGGAGGGAGCCTTTCTCAATGGTCTGCGTTTCCAAAATCCGCATCTGCGCGCCAAGTTCTTTTTGATATTGGACTCGTCGATGCGACGGAGACTGCACGATCGATTGCTGTATATAATATGCTCGCAGGCATGGGACACGATTGGCTCACATTACTGGATCAAGCAGTGCATAGAGTTGTTAATACTAACCGCCAATACGGACAAGCAGATACAATGCTCCAACGAGGCTTTCAAAGTGCCCAGCATAACCTCCGTCATTCCCTCGAATGCCACAGACTCTCAGGAGAATACGTTCGTCTCGTTTCTGCCCTCGCAGTCCGAATCCTTTGAGAACGTGCAGAACATTGAGAAGGACGATGTCTTTGACATCGACTTGAAGCTGGAGTTCAGCTCGGTGCGCAAGGAAGACTGCCAACAACTGGCTGCCACACGTCGCGACACACTGGTGGAGCTGATCTACAAACAGGCCGAGTTTCTGGAGGCGAATCGCAATATTCACACGGATCAAATGCTTGTGGCAACGTCGCAGCTCTGCCACATGGACACGCAGCTGGCGGAGAGCGTTTGGTTGAACATTTTTCCCAGCATCTGGGGCATATTCAACGACGATCAGCGCATGAATATATCCAAGGAGCTAATACCTTTCCTCTCATCGGGCACCAATGTGAACCAGAAGGACTGCAGTCCCAGCACACTGAACACCTTTGCCGAGAGCTTGACCAAATGCAATCCACCCATTTATATACCCCCCAATCTATTGACCTATTTGGGCAAATCACACAATCTCTGGCACAGATCGATATTGGTGCTGGAAGACTTGGCGATGGCGCAGTCCATGCGCGTTGATTGCGCAGATCCCATGCAGCCGGAGCAAGATCCGCAGCAGTTGAATAATATCTACGATTCGCTGTCCAAAATGTACTCCTCCATGCACGAGGAGGATCTCTGGGCTGGACTTTGGCTCAAGTTTGCGCACTATCCGGAGACGAATGTGGCCATATCCTATGAACAAATGGGCTTCTTCGAGGAGGCTCAAGGCGCTTACGATTTGGCCATGTCCAAGTTCAAACAAGATCTGAACGGCGGTTTAATAAACACCGATGTTAACAGCGAATTGTTGCTATGGGAGAAGCATTGGATGCGCTGTGCCAAGGAGCTCAATCAATGGGATATACTGCTGGACTACGCGCAGACGAATCGGGAGAAGAACATGTTCCTCATACTGGAGAGCTCCTGGCGCGTGCCCGACTGGAATCTCATGAAGAGCGCGCTGTCCAAGACCGAGCAGTGCTACTCCAAGAACTACGGCTTCAAGCTGAATCTGTACAAGGGATATCTATCCATACTATACCAGGAGGACAGACAGGCGGCCAGCGTCGAGCGCTACGTGGAGATTGCCTCCAGTTTGTGCATCAGGGAGTGGCGTCGCCTGCCCAGAATCGTCTCCCACATACATCTGCCCTATCTGCAGGCCTCACAGCAGATTATGGAACTGCACGAGGCCAGTCAGATCCATCAGGGTTTAACACAATCCAGAAACTCCTCGCTGCATGACATGAAGGCCATTGTCAAGACGTGGCGTAATCGCCTGCCCGTCATCTCCGACGACCTGTCGCATTGGAGCGACATATTCACCTGGCGGCAACATCATTACCAGATCATCACCCAACACCTGGAACAGCAGTCGGATCAAGGCAGCACCATGCTGGGCGTACATGCCTCCGCCCAGGCCATCATCTCGTTTGGCAAGATTGCCAGAAAACATAATCTGACCGGCGTATGCCAGGAAACTCTGTCTAGAATCTATACCATACCGTCGGTGCCGATTGTGGATTGTTTTCAGGTGAATATAGCGCACTTTATAACTTTTTAACTGATCTATTATTAACTTGCTTTGACTTGCAGAAAATACGGCAGCAGGTGAAATGTTATCTGCAAATGCCCTCCACGTCGGGCCGCAATGAGATCAACGAAGCGCTGGAGGTCATCGAATCGACCAATTTGAAGTATTTCACTGGTGAAATGAACGCCGAGTTTTATGCCCTCAAAGGTCTATTGTTGGCACAAATTGGACGCACTGATGAGGCTGGAAAATCGTTTAGCGCAGCGGTGCAGCTGCACGATGGTCTTACCAAAGCCTGGGCCATGTGGGGGGATTACATGGAGCAGATCTATCTGAAGGAGAAACAGATCTCCATTGGCAACAATGCCTTGATTTGCTATCTGCACGCGTGTCGCAATCAAAACGAAAGCAAAACCAGAAAGTATATCGCCAAGGTGTTGTGGTTCCTGTCCTATGACAGTTCCGGCGATACGCTGATCAATACATTCGAGAAGTACGTATCGGGAATTCCGCCTTCCTATTGGCTGCCCTGGATACCACAGTTGCTCTGCTGCCTGGAGCAATTCGAGGGGGAGGTTATACTGAATCTGTTGAGTCAGGTGAGGATTTAAATTGACTTTCAAGTTGTCTAACAATTGAAACACGACGATTTATTATTTTAAAAATCCTCCAATAACTCCATTCCAGATCGGACGCCTCTATCCGCAAGCTGTTTACTTTCCAATTCGCACGCTCTATCTGACTTTGAAGATCGAACAGCGCGAGAAGCACAAATCAGCCGAGCAGGCTGTGTTTGCTGGCAAGTTTGCCTCTTCTGTAAGTGCATTAGATTTAAATTAAAGTCAATAGTCAATTAATATATTGTAATCTTGCAGAATCTGGAAAATATTGCCTCGATGTGTGGCAGAAATCAGGTGACAGTGACATCGGTTAATCCCATCAAGGCGACGCCGCCGATGTGGCGATGCTCGAAGGTGATGCAGCTGCAGCGTGAGGTGCATCCCACGATTCTCAGCTCCCTCGAGGGCATTGTGGATCAGATGGTCTGGTTCAGGGAGAGCTGGACGGAGGAAGTGCTGCGTCAGCTGCGTCAGGGATTAATCAAGTGCTATGCCATCGCATTCGAGAATCGCAGCACTGTGGTTAATGCCACCATAACGCCGCACACGTTGCACTTTGTAAAGAAACTGGGATCCACGTTCGGCATTGGCATTGAGAGCGTGCCAGGAGCGGTGAATACGTCGACCATAACGCACTCGGCGGCATCGGAGTCGTTGGCACGACGCGCTCAGGTCACCTTCCAGGATCCCGTCTTTCAGAAGATGAAGGAGCAGTTCACGAACGACTTTGACTTCACCAAGCCGGGCGCCATGAAGTTGCACAATCTGATATCCAAGCTGAAGACGTGGATCAAAGTGTTGGAGACAAAGGTGAAGAAGCTGCCGACATCGTTCCTAATCGAAGACAAGTGCAGATTCCTGTCCAACTTCAGCCAGAAGACGGCAGAGGTTGAGCTGCCTGGCGAGCTGCTGATACCTTCCTCATCGCACTATTACGTGCGCATCGCACGCTTCATGCCACGCGTGGAGATTGTGCAGAAGAACAACACTGCGGCACGCAGATTGTATATACGTGGCACGAATGGCAAAATCTATCCGTATCTGGTTGTGCTGGACTCGGGACTGGGCGATGCGCGACGCGAGGAGCGCGTGCTGCAGCTGAAGCGCATGCTCAACTATTATCTGGAGAAGCAGAAGGAAACGAGTCGTCGCTTCCTCAACATCACTGTGCCCCGCGTTGTGCCCATCTCGCCCCAGATGCGTCTGGCGGAGGATAATCCCAACAGCGTCTCCCTGCTCAAGATCTTCAAGAAGTGCTGCCTCAATCTGAAAATGGACTACGACATGCCCATTGTCAAGTATTACGAGCGTCTGTCCGAGGTGCAGGCCCAAGGCACACATATTTCCCACACAATTCTGCGAGAGATCTTCTCGGAGGTGCAGTGCACCATGGTGTCGAAGACCCTGCTGAGACAGTGGGCCCTGAACACCTTTGCGGCAGCTACGGACTTTTGGCAATTTAGAAAAATGGTAGGACGATCAATAAATCTTATCTATATTCAATTAAAATTTATTTTACTTACAGCTAACACTTCAACTGGCCTTGGCCTATCTTTGTGAGCACGCCCTGAATCTGACGCGTCTCAATCCGGACATGATGTACCTGCATCAGGACTCTGGTCTGATGAACATTTCGTACTTTAAGTTCGACATCAACGACGATAAGGAGCAACTGAATCAACATCGGCCCGTGCCCTTCCGCCTGACGCCCAACATCGGTGAATTTATCACCAGCATTGGCATCTCGGGACCTCTATCGGCGGCCATAGTTGCCACAGCGCGTTGCTTCATCCAGCCAAATTACAAACTGAGCTCCATACTGCAAACGATACTCAGAGATGAGATCATAACGCTGCAGAAGAAGGGCTTTAGGCAGAGCAAAGTGTTGGACGCCTACGATGAGTCATCGCCCGATAATCACTCGATGGAGCATACGGTTAGGATTGTCAACTCCGCTGTGGACATCATACTATTGCGCTTGAATAAGATCTCCTACTTTGACAACATCGAGAAGAAGAAGGTTTCCGCTCTCATTCAATCGGCAACGAACATTGACAATCTTTGTCGTATGGATCCAGCTTGGCATCCCTGGCTCTAAATTAATTTTAAGCACAAACTTAATATTTAGTTTTTATTTCTAATTCAATTTTAATGCAATTACTGTAAATAAAGACATTTTTGATATTAAATGGGAATATTTCATGTTATTAGCCAGACTGCCCGTGCAATGCCCGCTAATACCCAAAACCTTTCGGTTTTGTGTAACGCATGCGCTTCGGAGCCTCGTTTAGGGTTGAATTCCTTGAAATCCTATACATTCATAGCATCATTTTCTTATAGACAAAAAGTATATAGAAGCTTTTACAATTGCCACGGAACGAAAATAGTTGTTACTATGTTGTTAACAAAGAAACTTCCAACAGAGCTCGTCATTTCCATATTTATGTTGATATTATTACTTCCTTTGCGAGTGCACGCGGATGAGAAAAATATTAACAAACTGCTCAACAATCAGGCCGTTGTCAGCCGCCAAATAATGTGTGTTCTCGAAAAGAGTCCGTGCGACCAACTAGGACGACAACTGAAAGGTAAAAAAAATATATTTAAAATAATCAACATAATCTTAAATATACTTCATCTATTTATATTCAAGTTTTCCTAGAGTTTTAAAAACTAGAATTGTGTTTTAATTGCTTGTTGTTGTTTGCGTTTTGATATACATTAATATAAAAAATTCATGGGGTATTTTAAGTTTGTGTGAATGCTAGGAGAAAAAAAAACATATATTTTATGTGTAAATGATATACAAAAACCTACCTTTATAAAGAACTAATTTATTTTGAATTTATTTGCAGCTGCTCTTCCAGAAGTTATCACAAGAAAATGCCGGAATTGTTCTCCGCAGCAAGCTCAGAGCGCCCAGAAGTTGACGGCATTTTTGCAAGCTCGCTATCCGGATGTTTGGGCAATGCTCCTGAGAAAATATCAAAATGAATAAGGCAACAGAATTTGGTACTGAATTTACAGATATTGAACAGTTTGTTCGCTTAGTATCATTGTAACTAGACAATGTTATACACATAAACATTTTGCATTGGCTATCAAATATAACAAGCAACCATACAATAAATAATATCTAAATAAACTCCTGATCTTCACTTTAATAGCAGCCATATCCACATGATCAGCCGATATAATAAGAAACATACATTCCACAAACATTTAAAATAAAGGAGTTGTGGAGTAGATCTTGTTGCGATCGGTTGTCTCTGTAAAAATCTCTCAAAAACACTCTAAAAAAAACTTCTACTTGGTTACGATATTATACGGTATTATCGTAGCTCTTATCGGCGCACAGGAAAGAGAGAGAGAGAGAGAGATTGAACTTAGAGAGAGAGAGATTGAACTTAGAGAGAGAGAGATTGAACTTAGAGAGAGAGAGATTGAACTTAGAGAGAGAGAGAGATTGAACTTAGAGAGAGAGAGAGAGAGATTGAACTTAGAGAGAGAGAGAGATTGAACTTAGAGAGAGAGACATTGAACTTAGAGAGAGAGAGATTGAACTTAGAGAGAGAGAGATTGAACTTAGAGAGAGAGAGAGATTCAACTTAGAGAGAGAGAGAGAGAGAGATTGAACTTAGAGAGAGAGAGATTGAACTTAGAGAGAGAGAGAGATTGAACTTAGAGAGAGAGAGAGAGAGATTGAACTTAGAGAGAGAGAGAGAGAGAGAGAGAGATTGAACTTAGAGAGAGAGAGAGAGCGAGAGAGATTGAACTTAGAGAGAGCGAGAGAGATTGAACTTAGAGAGAGAGACAGAGAGAGAGAGAGAGAGAGAGAGCCAGACAGAGAGAGAGAGAGATTAAACTTACTTTGTGTAGGTGTTGGAGTCTGTTAGCTCTCTCCTTTCCTTTTCTGCCATTTGCTTAAGCTGCTCTCAGACTGCATAATGAGAAAGCAACAGAGCACAGAGCAGCTGAGAGAGAGAGAGTTAACTCTGCGTAGGCGTATGTTAACAGCTGCTGTCTCACTCGTTGTCATTTGTTCTTAAGCTGCGCTCAGAGAGCAAACCATTGCAGATCGTATTGGCGCATAGAAAATCCTCATCCGGGTATGCTCTCCATTGTTTCGGCCATTGCACATTTATTGCTCATACGCCACACATCCGGAGATTCGAAATTATAATAAATAAATTTTATTATAAGCACATTTTCCACTGAGCACTCACTGCACGTCTGCACCGCTCGACCGCTGCCACAACACTGTAATTAACAGCACTGCAGCAGCTGTATTTATAGTGCTTGCCGGCTGCGCTGCTTGATCACACACACACAAACACACATAATGCGTGCGCTTGCTTAGAGAGCCAGCAGGAGCGTTCAAATAGGAGAGCAGCTCAGCTCAGCTAAGAGACAGACAGAGAGAGAGAGAGAGAGAGAGAGAGAGAGAGAGAGAGAGAGAGATTGAACTTAGAGAGAGAGAGAGATAGAATTTGAATTTACTGTGTAGGTGTTGAAGTCTGTTAGCTCTCTCCTTTCCTTTTCTGCCAATTCCTTAAGCTGCTCTCAGACTGCATAAAAAGCAACAGAGCACAGAACAGCCGAGAGAGAGAGAGTTGACTCTGCGTAGGCGTATGTTAACGACTGCTTCCTCATTGGTTGTCATCTGTTCTTAAGCTGCGCTCAGAGATCGTATTGGCGCATAGAAAATCCTCATCCGAGATTGCTCTCCATTGCACATTTATTGCTCATACGTCACAGATCCGGAGATTCGAAATTATAATAAATAACTAATATTTATTATAAGCACATTTTCCACTGAGCACTCACTACACGTCTGCACCGCTCGACTGCTGCCACAACACTGTAATTAACAGCACTGCAGCAGCTGTATTTATAGTGCCTGCCGGCTGCGCTGCTCGATCACACACACACACACATAATGCGTGCGCTTGCTTAGAGAGCCGGCAGGAGCGTTCAAATAGAAGAGCAGCTCAGCGCTGCATGACTCATACGATAGGAGCGTATGCATAGAGCGAGCGCCGTTTGGCGCTTGTTTTTTGGCGGGAACTGATTAAGAGCTGTTACGGTGTTTGATGTTAATCCTCGAATGTGTGACGTATGCGCAATAAATGTGCAATGGCCGCAACAATTGGGAGCATATCCGGATGAGGGGGTATCCTGTGTACAAACCTAAAACTAAACCAAAACCTACTAACTCTCTCCCGCTCTCTCTAGCAGAATACAAAGCATAGACAGAAAACTACGACTTCCCGCCAGTTTTTACTTAAACTGTCTCGCTGGGCAGTTCTCTGTTAAGCACAAAGCAATTTATTGAAATGATCGGTAATAGGATTAAGGAAACTATAAACTCCATAAATAGCTCTAGCTACTGTCGGCTATGTCCCGACGCAGCCAATCGACGAGGGAATCCCGCGCACACTCCGCGTCCGCATCGAGGCAGATCAGCTCCCGGATCTCCTGCAGCCAATTGCCGATGATATAGCGCTTGGAACATGGCATAACGCCCAGGAACCGCAGGGTTTTCAGGCAGTAGAGCTGCAGGCGAGGATTCGTCTTGGTTGTCATGCGTTTGCAGATGCCACAGGGCAACATGGTGAACTCCCGGCTGCGCCACAGCGACCGTTTGCTGTGCAGGGCATTCAGCAGTACCAGGACCACGTTCTCGTACTCCTCCATCTCAGTCATGGGTTGGAGCAGGTCGTATAGCACCTTGATGCCATCCACATCATCGAAGCGTCGTTGCCCCTCACCACAGCGCAACAACATGGCCAAGGCCTTGCTGTTCATGCCCCAGAATAGGGGCAAGCGCTTCAGGAAGCGCGTGTAGAGCAGCTCAAAGAAACCCAACTGAATGCCCCTCTCGGGAGCCCATTCCAGCAGGTGGCACAGATGGTGCCACAGATGGGGCGGATAATGGGGCTGGCAGGCATCCTGCTGAAAGATTTTCGCCACAGCAACAAAATTATCCTCATCAGCCAACACCAGACCCAACACTGAAATAGCCAGAAGTTAAATGGAATTTCAGATTAACTTTGATATCCTTGATTACCGTTGGGTTTGCCAGTGAAATTACGCAAGATCTCCGCGGCAAGATCTTCCTTCAAGGGCTCCCGGGCCAAGAGAATTTTGTAGAATTCAATCATTAAACATTTACGATTCACAATGTGCTCGGCTCCGTTCTGATTACGGGAAAGTATATCTGATGAGGAGAAATTAAGATAGGTAGGAGAGGTGGATAAGGAATTAATCTTACTAAATATTCTCAAATAGAACTCCACCTCGTTGTAGTGCTCCTTATGGAACTTCAATCGCTTGCGCATAAACGCGTTTTTTAATCTAAAAACGAAGCAGTTTAGTAACCGACATTGTTTAAAATTGTTTGTTGCATATCTTCGCTGTTTCTCATTCGATCTAGGTGTTTATAGAGACGGACAGACGGACCTGGCTATATACCTACTTTTTGACCAAATCCATCTCGAGTATGGCACGCTGCGCGTTTAGCGGATTGAGCAGAAATTCTGATAATGAAACAACTGCACGCCAATGCGTTAGGTTGACACTGCTGTCCAATTCCTTCATTAGTTTTGGCAACGCGAAATTCCCATATGCCAACTGGGCCCGATCTGGAAAATAACTGGACTGGCCTGGACAACGTTTAGGGTAACAACTGCAAAAGCCGCGATTGTCCAAACGCTTTTTAAACTCTATTAAAATTGAAATTAAGTAAAGTCGCTATATCTGTTGATAATGCGAACCTGTAAGCTGTAATTCATTAATAGAACTTGATTTTAAAGTATCCTGGATTTCGTGTTGCAAAAAGTGATTGCGATATCTCTCCAACTGCTCCCACATTTTGAAAACCTTTGATTTTTATTTGTATTTTAGTTGAACTACTATGACTACTACTATGTTATGGAAAACTGCAATGTGGAATAAACAAATTTTCATTTTTAACTGACATTTGAATTTGATTTTGAATCAAAGCGGCACACTATACGGCATTGCCAGCTTCAATAAATACTGCAAAATTACTGTGCAGCTCACTGTTTCACGATATTATATATTGTTATTTATTTATTTAGTTGATTGCATTGAGCCTTGAGGCTACGAACCGTTGTCATTTATTTTTTAAGAAGAACTTAGATAATTACTGTTTATTTCATTTTTGTAATATTTTATTTAACTTTTCGGTGCCCTTGTCTCGGAAATAAATTGGCAACACTGTTGCTGCTAAAAATGCCAAAACTGTTAACTAA
Source organism: Hypselothyrea guttata (assembly GCA_035045125.1). Lineage (NCBI taxonomy): Eukaryota > Metazoa > Arthropoda > Insecta > Diptera > Drosophilidae > Hypselothyrea > Hypselothyrea guttata. Next base: position 1,085,603 of record JAWNNJ010000670.1, on the reverse strand, counting down.
CAGACTGGCATTCGTTGCAGCTGCTGGCCACACCGGGCAACCGCCCATCTGTTTCTGCCGCACAAGTTTGTTGTCGTTGTGGGCAGTTTGTTTTTATCCATTCGTGCCGGGCGGCAGACGCAGATCGTTGCCTCTCGCAATTCACTTTTTGAAAATCGCGCTATTTCGCCTAAATTTTTTGTGTTTTATACTTTTTGATATTTGCTGCATTTCGTGCCGGCCGCGGCATGTGCTTGTGTCTGTGATTGCATTGGTGTGCGTCAGTGTACGTCTGTGTGCGTTTGTGTGTGTGTGTGTGAGTTTGTTTGTTTGGATGTGTGTGTGTTGTGCTGCAGCGCAGACAACAAAAGAAATTTTGCCGGCTCGCATTCGTCGCTTCCTTGTGCTCGCCATTCTCAATGCCGTTATATTCAGCACTGCCAAAATAACAAATCGAATTTCTGCACATTGTCGAAAATTGTACAATTTTCTGCCCCCCCACAAATCGGACCATAACACAAAATGGCTTTAATAAGACTGGCAAGGTATGTATGTAAAAATGCAGTTTACAAATATAATATAAGCAAAACTAAATCAATATTTTAAGTGCAGTTTTAAGTGCTCAAATTAGTTATTTAATTAGCGCATTTGTTTCAATCTAACAACTGTAATTTAATATTTAATAACCGACTTTAAAATTAGTCTGAGCCGCAAACTATAATTAAATGTTATTTAACAGCGCTGCTAAACGTTAAGTGTTAAGTGTGCACTGATTACATTGCGCTCTCTTGCTGCATTTGCTTTGTTGTTGCTTTTGCTGTTTACCTTAACATTTAACGTGCAGATTACAGCAACTGTTTGTTGTTGCTCTGCCAGTTGAGACGTAATTTACGCTCTGACTCTCCCACCTGCCTCTCTTGACTCTTTGGTTTTTTCTTGTTGTTGCTGGAGTTGCAGTTGTTGTTGTTTCGGTTGTGCCATTGGTCAATGCACTCTCTGCGCCGACCCTGGCAGAGCAGCACTCCCACGCTCTTACGTTTCGCTCTCTCTCCCTCTCTTTGCCACCACTTGCTAAACTTACATGTTAGTATGTATTTTCTGTAATCATATGCAATTGCATTGTTACTGTTGTTGGTTTATTCTGCTAGCTTTTTTGCAGTGTTGGTAAAACTTGCAAAGTCAAGGTAATTTAATACTGTGGGCAATGCTTGGTTTTTATCAACTAAAAATAAATAATTCCTTAAATAAAGTATTCGTATTTTAAATATTAAATAAAAATAAAAATTGAATGTGTACAAATTAAATAAAAATTAAAATATTTATAGTTTTATTTTAATACTATTTCAGTATTGTTTTTTAGTCATTCAATAGATTAAATAAAAATAAAATTATTTATATTTTTAATATTATTTTAGTTTTATTTTTTGCTGCTGGTGCAAATTAAAAAAAACGTCCAGAAATGCCAGTCTAGATAGCCCTATAAATAAATAGCGACACTTCAATTAGATCCACTTGGAGTTTGCCATTCCAAAAATAGCTCCATTGCTCCGTTTCCTTGTAATTGAGTATAATTGCAAGCGGCAACGTCAACTCTGCCTGCAAGTGGATGCCACGGACCAGACTGAACTCTCAAGTGCATACAGAGCAGAGCAGAGGCAAGTGGCATCCGCTGACAGTTTCAGGGCAGCGAAGCTCTAAAAGTGCAGCATCCGCATATATTTCACTTAGATGTCAGTCGGAATATATTGTTGTATTTAGGTATATATAAAGCTATAGTTGTCATGTGGCCTCAATAAATCCTCAGATGTTTGCGAATGGAAAACTTTCAAGAGTTTTGTGCAAACCATAAAAAATGTAATGCAAATAGAAGTCGATGCTGATAATGTAAGGCTGCTTTATCTCTCAGCGACTTTGTAATCATTTATATACCCTTACATATTTACCTCTCTCTTTTTGTCATACTCTGTTTCTCTCTCACTCTCTATATATAAAACACAACTGTTTTGCTGGCTTTTAATTTAATTAGGACGAATTTATTAATTGAAGTGCGTAGTATGTTTTCTGTGTATTTGCTTGTATACCCTGTAGCAACTGTAAGAGGATAGTTCTGTCTATAAATCACATTTAGCAAAGCTACAAAAAACATAAAATATAATATAATAGATTAATGTGACAAGCGCAATCGCATCGATCTATTTGCTGGGTATTTTTATACTAGCTGCGTCCGACTGTTCCGCTGCCTTTCTACTGCTCTGCTTCACTTGGCCCTGCTCTAATTGTTGTTGCTTCACTTTGTTTCGCTTTTGACAAATGATCATAATTTAAATCTGTTAGCCATTGTTAGATTCAGTCGAAATTGTCACCATACCACGATAAGTCGCAGTGGAAATATTTTATTTATATTATTTATACGTTTATTGCTGTCAGTTTGTATAGATTTCTGATATCCCTAATCTTTAGATAAGTTTTGCAATTCAATTGCTGAGTAATCTACTTTGTTTAATGCCAAGAAACCCGAAATGTTGCACATGATAGATCAATGGGAAGCACTAGCTATACATCTGTAAGTATTATTTGTTGTCTATTCATTATTTATCTGGAGTTATAAGAGGCTTATGCACTTACGATTTTCATTAATTTCTATATTTAGTTTTCACTACTATTATTAAGCAAAATCAGTCACTTTAAGCTGATATTTTTATATTCTGTGTTAAAATTAATGAACTTGTGACTGCAAAACTTTTGTTCTATCCATATTTCCAGTTCAAATCGATTTGAACTGGTCTGAGAGTATTGTAAATTATTTCCCTAAGCCGTAAAACGCGATTTTCAATTACAACAACTTGCTTCATTCAGCTCTGGGATTATTTAGAGAGTATAAAGCTATAGAGATATAAAAAGGTGCAAAAATCACATCATAAATTTATTTACATGCATTAGTATATGTTTAGATTTGTGCAAGAAAACAAAAACTAATAGACATAAGAAAAATCTCGCTAATTGTGCAGATGCTGCTGTTATATTTTTAAAGTTTCCATACAAAGTGTTATACAGTCTAGCCAGATGAGTTTACTAAATGAAATTTAAGTATTTCTCGGAATTTCAAAAATTAAAAATTCTATTGAGATCTTGAATTGAAATATTGAAATATTGAACAATTTTAAATGCTTTTGTTTAATTTTTTATAGGTTTTTTAATGTAAAATATGCACTATAAAATATATTTTATATAATATTCTATATTGGGTAAATGCTTATAAAATAGACTTATACTACTTTATGCAAATCATAGGGAAAAAAACTGATAACTGAAACCAATTTTCAATGATTTTTCATACAAAGTTGATGGATCCCATCGGCTTGCATCCCTGGGGAATACAGGAATACAGACGAGATACAATCAGCAGCTGCAGCCGAAATTGCGATAATAAATTTAATAGTCGCAGGAAACGAACATGTCGAAATCGATTGTTGCACTCTAAAGATACGACGATGTTGACGTTGGCGGCGTCTGTTTGTGGTAGTTGCAGCTGTTGTTGTTGTTGTTGCTGTTGTTGCAGTTGTTGTTGTTCGTAGTTTGGCTGAGTTGTTGTTCAGCGGGAAATCCGGCTGAAAGCAGTTTTCACCAAACTTATCCAAAGTCAAGAGCACGGCGCCAACAGCCAATACTCTGGCAAATAAACGATAGACAGACAGACATATGAATATACAGATATATATAGATATATATATGCATATGTAGATGTGAAAGTAAACAATAGCAAACAATATACGGTCGTACTTCTGTCTGGAAACTGCTTGAAGGGTGAAATATGGTTATGGAGACCCATTGAATTTATATTAAGCTAAATCAGAAGCGCAGCAAGAGACCCCCATATACTTACATATATACCCAGACATACAGACATACAGACATACGAACATACAGACAGATATCGGGCATGACAAATGTGATGCACGCGCATTCATTTCAGCACGTTGCACGCGGCGTATGCGCAATATTCGACTGCTGCATAAGTAGATATTATATGTATGTCGTGTTCAGTAAGTATATATGTAACTACATACTTATTTATAAACGTAGAGCCGTGGAGACAGCCCTATTATTTCATTACGTGTACACCGTTCTGCCGTTTACCGCAATTACTAATTTCAATATCAATTGCAACATGCCAAGGATATATCCACCATATGCATATCTGTATAATCATGCCACTTGGCCCCACTGGCAATTAGCAAAAATTGCGACTGATATCAATTGCTATAATATGCGATATCAACACGTCTTTATAGGTACATATATACATACGTATATGCGTATATATATTATATTTCGATCGCTTGATTTATTTAAAATGGAAAGTTCAATGATTGATACTGTCAATTGCGATATGCCTGGAGAGGTCTGCTTGACTTTGCAACAATCAAACGAAATATTATTATTATTATTATTTATTAATATGTAATAAATATATTAATTTATATTATTTTATTTATATATTAATATACAGTTGAGTGCTTAGAACTGCGACCTAAAAGATATTTTATGCCCTATTCGGAAAATTATTAAAGTTATCCCAAATATTATATAATTTTTTTAAATTAATTTTAATTTTGACTTTTAATACTGTAATTATTATAACTAAAGCTGCATTTAATTTTACTAATTCATCATAAGCAAAAACAAATTGTCATACGAATCTAAATCTAAATCTTAAACTGTAATTAAATAATTAACATTAGGGTAATACCAAACACTTATTACTATCTATTATCTATTACCAAAATTTATGGCATGCGAGTCATTAAACTGTCAACTGCAGCTACTATGCATAGCTTACAAGTAGCAGCTAAGTAATTAGCATTGTGTGTTGGTTTTCGATAATTATCGTTTAGCAATGCATTGTGAACTTGTGCATTGTGCATGGTGAATGGTTAATTGGGAACTTGTGCATGGGTCGTCGCATGCCAAACAGCACGTGCTGCCCCGCCCACTTGATTGATAGGTTAATGTCTTGTGCGGGGGTTCGGGGGGTTTGTTCTTATCACGAATTGGGGCATAACAGACTGTTAACATTTAGCTGGTTTGCTATTTAGGATGACTGCACTTGAGCATAACAGACTGATAACATTTAGTATGCGTGTTATTTAAAATGAATGCACAACAGATTGCTAACATTAAGTTTTTATGCTATTTAAATTCACTGCAGTTAATCATAACAGAATGATATTTAGCAGAACATGTTTAGCTCAACTATTGGCCTAAATAATATGTGAGCAATGACCTAAACACGACGCTTTGGACACATTTTACTCAATTATAATGCTAATTGATAGCGTCTAAATATAGTGCTGCATTAACCCATTACTGTCACTTACAATGTCTCTGTCTGTCTGAGAGCGCGCGCTAGTCGGAACGAGAGTTCATTCATCCAATTTTTGCCCATTTGACGACTGCTGGACTGGCAATGGGCTGGAAGCGGGAGGAGAGGATGGAGGAAGAGTCGTCGTGCTTCCGCGTTTGCAGCGCACATTGTTAGTGCATCTTGCATCCCCCGCATCTCCTCCCCATGCCTGCCACGCGTCGCCAACGAAAGCGAGAGTCGTCCGTCTTTGTCACGCTTATTGTGTTATTGTTATTGTTGTTGTTGTGGTTCATTCAATAATTGCACATTTTATGCAATCTGACTTTTGAGGCATCGCAAAGACACGAAAGTTCATTGACTTGACACAGGCGCAGCTTTAATCTTTAGCAAATAGCTGCATTTTTTTACTGAAATAAACAAATATTGTGGTCACATGGGTAGGTAATTACTGTAACATTAAACTAGACATTAATCAGCAGACACGCGATTTGTCTCTTATAATAATAGGCTTGAACGGGCATATATTTATAGTATATAGCGCGTATTTAGCTGCATCGTGGATAAAAACTGCAACAATTTAGTTTTCCTATCGACCAAACACAACGCATTGAAAATGAATTGCAATTTGGTAGTTTTAAAATTGCGCGCTTTTATTTGCAATTACTCCACACTTAACAGCTGTGCTCCACACTTGACAAGTGAACTGGTCACACGCTGTAAAACGAGCGATAAACCTGCCAACTCGATAACAGTAGAACAGTTCATTGTAGTTCGATAAGCCTGTCAGCCCGATAACATTGTATTTAGCCGGCATTTAAAACACGTTTTCCAATCAGAACTCAAAATAACAAATAAAATGAGCGCTGCAAGCAACAAATTGCTGCTCAAGAGCATGCCCTGCAGCATGGACGAGTTTGCGCAATTGATAAGCGAATTAAAGCTGATAACGCCACGTGCGCTGAACGCCTTTGGCCGTCGTCGCATTATTCTCGACTACGCCGATCCCCTGGAGACGCAGGCAGCACTGGAGCAGCTGCTGGGACTGCAGGACATTCTGGACAAACCCCTGCGCGTCAGCTGCTTTGGACCGCGTGCCCAGGGCGCAACTGCAACGGCAACGGCAACAACTGAGAAAAGAACAGCCAACAAAAAGACGCAAGCGCAGATTTCTGGCCAAGATTTCGCTGCAGCCGCTCCGGAGATCGACAAGTACGTGCAAAAGTTATATGCCTGCCATAGCGAATGCGATTTTACACAGCCCCCGCCGCCACACCTCAAGTACGCCTATCCGCCCATCGATGACGACATTGCAGCTGCCATTGGGCAGACTTTGAGAAGCGATCGACGCTTCTACGTGCAGGTGCTGCACCTGATGAATCGCATGAATCTGCCCGCTCCCTTTGGCCCCCGAGCCCCTGGCTTCCGGCTGCAGCAGACGCGCGCTTCGGTCTGCACCCAAACGGAGAGCGATGCGGAAAGCGAGCTGGCCAGCGATGAGGAGCAGCAACAGAAGCCCAAGACGCTGCCCCTAAAGCGTGCGCTGTCCCCCTGCCCCGCCTCCGCCAAGCGTGTGCGTCAAATGCTACCAAAAGCGCCAACAGCAGCAGCTGCAACGCTCTGCAAACCGGCGCACATTGAACTCAAGCTGCCCAGCAGCTTGCCACAGCCGCCCCCGCAGCGCCTGTCCTTGCAGCAGCTGCAAGAACTACCCGTTGGCAAGAACTATGTGCTGGGAACACCCTGCAGCAAGCTATACATCAAGAATCTGGACAAGAGCGTGACGGAGGCGCAGCTGAGGCAGCTCTATGCGCGCTATGCGCCGGAGCAGAGTTTGGAAATCAAGCTGATGCAGCAGGGACGCATGAAGGGGCAGGCGTTTGTCGGCTTCCAGGCGGAGGAGCAGGCGGCGTTGGCCCTAAGCGAGACCAACGGCTTGCTTCTGCAGCAGAAGCCCATGATTGTCTGCTATGGCAAACAGCAGCAGGAGCAGCGGGAGAAACAGGAGCAGCAGGAACAGCAGGAACAGACGAAGCAATAAACAGGTGCAGAAGCCGGGGCTAAAGCCAGCGAGCGAGCGAGACAGCGCATGCCAAATTTCTAATATTTATAATTGTTTATAACTCGCTTGTTTATTAAGCGTTTTCTCTGCGCTCTTTTGCATGGTTAACTGTGTTGTTTGAGAGCATATAGTCTGAATTACAACTAATTAGCTTTAATTTTAAGCTTGCTGTGCGATTTTTATCGATTTTTATCGTAAAGGGGGCGTATCATGCGAGATTTGATATTAACTTCGTCTGCGTAGGGCATATATCTATCTACATTCTAGATTTCACAGCTCTAGCGCTTATAGTTTTCAAGATCAAAAATATATGGAGTTTTGACAAGCCTCCTTTCACTGTTACCTGCTTTTTCTAAGAGCTATGAACTTTGCTTTAATACCTTTCATATTTAATGGCTAAAAATAACTTGAAATTGGAAGCATTATAGAAAACTGCACACTTTAAACAACCTATAGAAGTTACTCATCTGAATTCTATAATGCATTTGGGTTTTACATTTCATTGATTTGTCAGAACTGCGTTATCCGCATATACGGAAAGTCTGTCCGACTTCTGGCTGGGGTTTAAGCGTAAACACAGCGATTGTAATTCAAGATCTCAGTAGCTCTGAGCTTGAAGAGCTAAACAAACTGTTCGCACTTCGTGTCAGTCGTCAAACTACAATGAGACTATCTAGTACATTTCATATATATTTTCTATAAAAGAGCACTCGAAATAAACCACAAGAAAAACCCAAAAAAATTAAACGCATACTTATCGCTCTTCTTACCTCCAAAACCCTTTTCTTCGCAGGCAACTGGGCCTGATAGACACGTTGTATGTGGAGGGCGCAGCGGGGGATTCAGCTCACAACGAGGCCGACATCAACAGCGGGGATATTGCCACAGCCGTGCCCATTAAGACCAAGAAATCGCGCAAGTCCAAGCAGTTGGCCATGCAGCCTTTTAGCCACGTTATTGCCGTCGACTTCGAGGCCACCTGCTGGGAGAAACAGGCGCCACCTCAGTGGCGAGAGTCTGAGATCATAGGTAAGATCGATTTCATTAGTATCTCTATATATTTATTTAGAGAACATCTATTTTTTTTGGATTAAAAATCAAATTAAATGTAAATTTAAATAATAAGTTTTTATAATTGTTTTCATTTTGCATAAAGAAACAAATTAAATTACATATTTCGATTATTATAAAAAAGATCTATTCATTTTAATTAAACTATTAAAGTACACAAAAAAATATATTAATCTGAGTTGAAAATAATGATTCTTTTTAAAACTAAATTATGTCAAAGGTAAAACTATAAGATATATTTAATTATGTTGATTTTGCATAACAAATTAAATTAAATTTAAGGTTTAAAATTGATTAGTACAGGGTTCAAAAAGATGAGATCTATTTATTTATTTCAATTTAATTTTAATTATATTAATGTTGCATTGATTCCTTTATTCTAAATTTATTTTGCCAATTTCTGTTGGATTTGTCTCAATTTTAAATGATTAAAAGTGAATAATTTACCTGTTGCTTTGCAGAATTTCCAGCTGTGCTGGTGAACCTGAAGACGGGCAAGATCGAGGCGGAGTTCCACAAATACATCATGCCCATCGAGTCGCCCCGCCTGAGCGCCTACTGCACGGAGCTGACGGGCATAGAGCAGAGCACAGTGGACACCGGAGTGCCGCTGCAGACGGCGCTGATGATGTTCCACGAGTGGCTGCGCAAGGAGCTGAGGGCGCGCAATCTGCTGCTGCCCAAGACGAGCAAATCGAATATACTGGGCAACTGTGCGTTCGTCACCTGGACGGACTGGGACTTTGGCATCTGCCTGCACAAGGAGTGCGGCAGGAAGCGGATGCGGAAGGCGCCGTACTTCAACCAGTGGATCGACGTGCGCGCCGTCTATCGCGAGTGGTACAAGTACCGTCCGTGCAACTTCAGCGACGCCCTCTCCCACGTGGGCCTGGCGTTCGAGGGGCGCGCCCACTCGGGCATCGACGACGCCAAGAATCTGGGCACGCTCATGTGCAAGATGATACGGGATGGAGCGCTGTTCACCATCACCAAGGATCTGACGCCATATCAGCAGCTCAATCCCAACTGCGTGCTGTGAGATCGGAGACAACTCCCAAAATACTAATTGAAACAAGCAACTTTTAATCTATATGTTCATTTGAATATTGCGATAAAACTCTGTAGCAGATTTGTCGTCTTTTCATTTTGATTTTCCGTTTCGTTTTTCCTTTGGTTTTCGCATGGAAATCGACAAGACTTAAAATATCTGACGAATTGTATCGAAGCACAGCTAAATAATAATATATAATATACCTATACATATTAATAAACATAGCGCATATTTTTCTACAATTCGTAATTGATAATGCCTAGTTATAATCCACTACGATATGGCTCATGTCCTACTTAAGATTACCAGTAATAATAAAATTAAATAGAAACAAGCGATGTACAAGCTGCTGTTTGGCACTGTACTTAAAATGCACAAAGGGTTTGACGAGTTTGTAGAATCAGGGAATAATGGCAACGATAGATGGACAATAAATTTCGACAGTTTTAGACCAAATAGCTGAAGAACCTACAAAAATAGGTTGCAAAGAGCAAGAATTCTAGTATTTATATAAACAAGCAGATTTATTAATTTATAAACAAGCAAATTGTCTGTTGCATATCTTCGCTGTTACTTAGCTACATGCATACCAAAGTAGTCTGTAGTCAGTACAGGGTAAAATCTTTAAAATTAAATTACATTTGGATGACTTTTAGCTTACAGCAATAATAATATGGATAATAATACAAACAAAACAGTGCGTTTATTTTAAACGGTCCCATTTTTACCAAAACCCGCTATCTACAGCAAATTCTGATATTTTTATAATATTAAATCCTGGTACTTTGCATTTGATTTATTTAGTTTAACAGTGAAAAAGTTTACAATTTAGCTAAGTTTAGAACTGCAACAATTGAACTAAGGATCGAATTTCTCTAATTGCTGGAATATTGGATAATGCCGTATTCGCCCGTTAGCATCCACTCCTTGTTCTTTTGGAAGAGCTGTTCCGACAGACCCTGCGGTAGACCGCACACCAGATCCGCCTTGATGGTGCGCAGGGTGCAGAGTTTGGTGGGCTTAAAGCCTGCAAAAGGAAAACGATTATTGATTATTATAAACAATAAAAGATTAACAATAAAAATTAAGAACTTGCCACGCAGGCACGTGTCGAAGGTCTCGGTAGGCAGCCAGCTGTAGTCGCCTAGGAGCTTGCGATAGTTGAGATCCCCCTTGAAGATGAGCAGCCGCGCCTTGGAGAGGCGCTCGTAGAGCTGCGGCTGCGCCTCCGCCATGCGATAGAACTCGTAGGGGCTTGTCCAGAAATGCTCCAGGGGCGCCAGCTCGAATTTGCCCTCCTGCGTGAGGCGTTGCAGCTTCCTGCCGAGTTCGCTGAGCACGGGATCCGCTTGACTGGCCAGAAACTGCAGGGTCCAGTGATAGTCGTGGAGCATCACATCCGAGATGAACCAGGGCACGGACTTTACATTGAAGCGCACCTTCTGCGCCAGGCCTTTATCTATGATGTACTCCGCCAGTATGAGATCCGTATAGAGTTCATATCCGGCATTATCGCAAATGATTTCCACGACTGCGCAGTCGCAGCTGTGGCACTTGGCGCTCTGCAGCGACTGCCAAACGGACTTCGATTGATCCACCAGTAGATTGGCGTCCAGTTCAGCCACCAGATCGAAGGCGTCGTTGGTTGGCTTGATCTGTTTGCCGGAGGTTATCGATAGGTCGCATCGATTGCCCCACAGATTCAGTTTCATCAGCAGCTGGAAGGTCTCGGCGTTGCATTCCGTCTGCCGCGTCCCCCTCGCCACCGCCAGCATGGCGTCCAGGCTCAGCTGGGCAGCCGTTTGCTTCTGCTTGCTGAAATAATCGAAACCCGCTAGGCGGGACAGCGAGAATATCGATGCGATCTTGCGGTACATGTAGCATTCGGCATAGAGCCAGCAGGCTGTGAAGTAGCTGCGTTCGCTCTTTGGTAATTTATCCAGAAATGCATTCCAGACATCGGCATCGCTCTCTGCAATTACAAAGATTTCAAAGTTTTTAATGAAATATTAAACTAGAAAAGTTCGATTGTTGTTCGAACATGTATCGGCGTTGTTATCGTTGCGCTTGCAGGTTGTTTGATTGATCAGCTTTGCTGTCGAACTTGTTGCAGCCTTGGTTCGATCGAACTTCACTGAAACAATCTCGTGTTTGTTTGTTGTTATTGCTTGTTGCTTCAATAACAAGAAACACAAATAACAATTAAAATTAAATTTAAATTAACTAAAATATACATCATATTAAAAAGATATTTGTTTATTGGTGTATTACTGATATTTTTGATAAATGATGTATCATCAACAACAATTTCAATATCGATAAAGTTTAAAAAATCACAAATCGAAAATTGAAATTTGTTTATTAGTGTAAAATCGATAATTTTGGTAAATAATACATCATCGAAAAAACTTTTAAGCTTAACCACAGCAACAAATGCTGCAAACTTTAAACAAATTGGCATAATTCGGTACTTACCCTTGTCTGTGAAGGGCAGCAGAGCCTCGTTCTGCAAAATACTTGTGCGTAGCCTTCGAACGGCTGTTGCTGTTTGTTCGATATCTTCGGCTGCGTTCTGGGAAATGCAACTGCATCGATTACGCAATCCGATAACAGCTGAGAATGCAACTTACCGCGCCGTAGGTTGTCAGCAGCTCCTCCTTATCCTTGGCCAGGGAGTTGGCGATGCCTTCCAGGGTCGAGGGAAGGCGCACACGAAATGTATAGTAGGCGAAGCTCCTAGGAGGGCGGGGGGTCGTTTTAGAGGTCAGAAAATCATATTACATCAGTGCCTCGAATAAGCCTCTCAAATGCTATAGATTTATGCATATGCTATATATAGCCAGATGTCGGATACTTACTTTTTGTACTGGGCGGCCAGCGGCGTGTGCGGAGGCGTGTCGCTATCAATAATTCCATGCTTCACGTCGAAATCCGCGTTATCTGCCGGCAAGGTCATATTTCCAACTAATCCCCTTCGCGCAATGGATCGTCTATTATCTGTAGTTATTGTTGCAAAGTTACTGCTGCAATTTGCATTTACACATATGTAGAATTCTAGCTATCAACTTGGCGCCGTCGAGAGGAGCAAGTGGAAACTGATGAGCCAGCGATGGGGCGGCTTCGATAGTTTCTGCCCAAAAGCATCGAAATTTGAAAAGCACATCTTTAGTAACAGCCAAGTGCCTACTACATCAGTAAATTTGTTTACAATTGAGATATGAATTAAGATTACTTTTTATTAACAAATTTTTTATTAAATCTCTCAATTAAATACCTATTACCTTTTTGAATATACATCTATTTTCTTTATTATAAAAGTAATAATATTTTTATGAATAAGCAGTCTAAATTTAAACAAGATTACTTTTTATTACTAACCAAAGTGTTACTTAAGTCTCTCAATTAAATACCTCATAGCTTTTATAAAAAGATATTTATTTGCTTTATTATAATAGTATTTTAATGAATAAACAGTCTAAATTTAAATAAGATTACTTTTAATCAATAAACAATTTGTTACTAAATCCCAATTATATACATCAGAGCATTTTTAAATAGATATTTATTACCTTTATTATAATATTAATAAAATATGTATTAACAGTCTAAATTTGAATAGTCTCCCAGTTAAATAAAACATTTGCTAACGTAGGGCAATTTGAATTACAAAACATTTTGAGAAAAAATTGTATTAACAAAGTCTAAATAAGGTCTTCCAGTAAAACTCTTAGCGTTTTGAAACAGACATTTATGCTAAAGTAGAATTTGAATTTCACAAAACATTTTCTTTTTGGTTTAATAGCCAAACTGCCGTGAGCCATCGATATACTGGATTAGGCCGTAGTTGCCCCTAAATATCCACTGGGGATCTTTGCTGCGCAGCTTGTCAATTACTCCCTCGGGAAGACCACAAACTATCTCCGACTTGACAACGCGCACGGTGCACATATTGCTGGGCAGAAATCCGCCCAGACAGGCCTTCATGTCCTGCGTGGGATCCCAGCAGACATCGCTGAATAATTTACGATAATTGAAGTCGCCCTTGAATATTATCAGCTTCGATTGACACAAGGTTGCATAGAGTTGGGGCTCGAGATCCCGCATGCTGAAATCAGATTTAACAAGAGTTAGTTTATAACTTTAAAACATTATTATAAAGCTATAGTTACGTGTGGAAAGCTTCTGGCGACGTCCAGTAGTGAGAGGCAGGCATTAGTTCGAATTTGCCATCGGCCAGAAACTGTTGCAACTTCTGTCCGATCAGACTTATGATATAATCGTCGTGTTTGCTCAGAAACTGCAGCGTCGCATTGAAGTCCCGTGCCGTGACGTTGTTCACAAACCAGGGAAAAGGCTTCACATGAAAGCGCACTTTGTCTGCCAAACCGTTCTCGATGATATACTCGGCCAGTATCAGGTCAGTGATCAGCTCATACCCACAGCTGTCTAGTATAATATCTACATGGTTCTTCTCCGTGTTTGTTTCCATTAGGCACATCCAAACATCGGCCACTTTGCTATCCAGCAGAAAGGCATTCATAGCAGTCACATCCTTCAGGATTTGCAGATTCAAAGATCGCGCATCGTCGTCTGGAAGATCGCAGCGAGAGCTCCAAAGATTGATCAGTAGCAGCTGATTGAACATCTCAGCATTGTGCTCCATGCGACGTGTGTGCTTGACCAGAGCGAGCACTTCGTCCTGGCACCTGGACAGCGCGTGCTCCTTGATCTTGGCAAAGTAGTCGAAGTCCTTGAGGAAGATGCTGTTCTCCACGAAGGAATAGAGCTTGCGATACATGTAGCACTCGGTGTGCAGCCAGCAGGCCTTGTAAAAGGTGCGTGTGCGTTCCGGTAATCCATTGATAAAGTTATTCCAATTCTGCTGATCGGGTTCTGCAGGAGTTATAGAGAATTATAAATATGTTGCATTCAAATCAGAGCTAGCACAGAGCTCTCCGATATCGAACTGACCTTCGCCATTGAAGTTCTGAAAGACCTTGTCCGTTTGCAGCTCGTACTTCAAGCGCGAGATGAGGCCAATCAGGATCTTCAGCTCATCGCGCGAGTTCTGTGGAAAGTGGGAGGCAACGCTTTAGGCCAGGTTTAAAAGGCAAATGCTGTTAACTGATTACAAACCTCACCGAATTGTGCAACCAATTCGTTCTTGTCCTTTGTGATGGAGTCGATGACTTTGGTGAGCACCACGGGCAGATGATGTTGCAACGCGTGGTACGCGTAGCCGCGTTTGTATTTGCCGGACATGAATGCATTTAGTGGCGTCTCCTTGTCTATTATTTGATATTTGTTATCCAAATTTGTTCTGAACACCTCGGCGATGCTTTGCACGGCTGCTGTGGTGCCCTTGCTGTCCTGCGCGTATCCCTGATGCTCCATCTTTCAGTGAAATTCAATTTTGCGCCTAAGCGTGCATAGTTTGTTGCCAAAAATATAATTTCCGAGTGATAAAGGCCTGCTGCATAGGCCTAACAAATTAAACACAAAATTATTGGTTTATTTATATGCAACAACTGTTTGCAGCAGTGTGACCAGAGATTGGCAAAGTTTCTTGCATTTGGTATGCTGCGCGGGCAAAATACATAGAATAAAATTAGTCGCTAAAATATAAAATTAAAAAAATTATTAATAAATTGCAAATGTTGAAATTAAATGAAATTGTTAATTAACTGCGCGCAGTTTAAATACTAAATTTGTGATGCGCAGACAATAAAATAGTACAAGCTATGCTGTAATTTAATGAAATTAAAGTTTTATCAGTTTTTTATGCCTTTTTTATATGTTTTACAATATAAAATAAATAAAATTGTTTATTTTTGAAATAGTTATATCTAGTTCTATTAAATAGGATTATTGATAATAATTAATAAATACTTATTTTTCTTTTCTATAAATACTTTGCAGCTGCATAAAATACCGTTTTTGGTATTTTGAAAAGCTCGGCAAAAATGTGGTGCATTTTTTAGTCGGTTTCGCACTTCCGCGTTCCCTGTTCTTCATTGCAGTTTTTGCTTGGGCATGGAACGGGACGCGAATTCTGTGAAATGTTGAACACGCGTGAATTACTAAACAATTAGCAACAACGGCAACAACAATAACAACAACACAGATATTCCCTATGACGACATAGTGGCAGCGTTAAATAGTCAACAACGCCGAGCAATTGTTGACTGTGCGTGAAGAGAGGGAGAGTGAGAGTGAGAGAGAGGGCGCGCGGGATATGCTGACTCAATCGCATCATACGACAAAGGCAGAAACGAGATAAACTGCAAGTGTGAGGAGAGGGAGCAGAGAGGGCGAAGAGCGCGCGGGGGCGACAAATGCAGAGCAATTAAACCGCACACACACACACACAGACAGCGAGAGTCACACACACACACAGACACAAGAAAAACGCAGACAGCGCCACCTACAACACCCAACACCCCACCAACACACACACACACAGAGAGAGACACACACACACACACATAGGCAGCATGCCACATTTGCCTCTGCCGCTGTACGGCTTCGCAGCGTTTTTTCTGATTTTCTGGTTCGGCACTTGGTGCGTGCATCTGATCGCCATATGCTACGGCAAGTACAAGTTGCACAAGAAGTCGTGCAGGCTGCCCACGGAGTCTTGCCCCCTGCCGGGCGTGTCCATACTGAAGCCGCTGATGGGCGTCGATCCGAATCTGCAGCATAATCTGGAGTCCTTCTTCACCATGGACTATCCGGTGTACGAGCTGCTCTTCTGCGTGGAGGACAAACAGGATCCGGCCATCAGGCTGGTGGAGCAGCTGCTGGACAAGTATCCCCAGATGGATGCCCAGCTCTTTGTGGGCGGCTCGGATGTGGGCGTGAATCCCAAGATCAACAACATACAGCCAGGCTATATGGCGGCCAAGTACGACTTCGTCATGATCTCCGACAGCGGCATCAAGATGAAGAACGACACGCTGCTGGACATGGTCCAGAACATGTCCGATCAGCACGCCCTCGTCCACCAGATGCCCTTCACCAGCGACCGCGACGGCTTCGCCGCCACCTTCGAGAAGGTCTTCTTCGGCACCGTTCAGTCGAGGATCTACCTCTCGGCGGACGCCCTGGGCATCAACTGCCACACCGGCATGTCCTGCCTGCTCCGCAAGGCCGTCATCGACCAGCTGGGCGGATTACGCGCCTTCGGCTGCTACCTGGCCGAGGACTTCTTCATCGCCAAGCGGGTGACGGAGCTCGGCTGGAAGATGCGCATCTCCAACCAGCCAGCGCTGCAGAACAGCGGCACCTGCGACATCGTCAGCTTTCAGGTGAGACACAGCAGGGGGCAGGGGAGGAATAATGAAGCATTAGATAAAGAAGTAGGCAGGGGAATCGTAATGAATCATCAGATATAGAGGTAGGCGGGGGAATCGTAATAAAGAATCGGATATAGAGGTAGGCGGGGGAATCGTAATAAATCATCAGGTATAGAAGTAGGTAATGAAATCATAATGAAGCATTAGATATAGAAGTAGGCAGGGGAATGATAATAAAGAATTAGATATAGAAGCAGGCAGGAGAATTATAATAATGAATTGGATATAGAAGTTGAAAAGAGAATCATAATAAAGAATTAGATATAGAGGTAAACCGAGAATTAAACTGAAGCATCGGATATAGAAGTCGGTAAAGGAATCATACTAAAACATCAGATATAATCATAATGGAGCATCAGATATAAGTAGAAGTAGCCAATGGAATTTATAAAACCATAAACTAATATATTATACCCTGTGCCCATTTGAAAAATGGGAAAAACAGGGTTAATAACTTTGTCAGAATGTATGTAACAGGCAGAAGGAGGCGTGGTAGACCCCACAAAGTATATATATTCTTAATCAGGGAGACGAGCTGAGTCGATTTAGCGATGTCCATCTGTCTGTCCTTCTGTCCGTCTGTTTGGATGAACGCGTCGATCTCAGCAACTACAAAAGCTAGAGATGCCGTTTAGGTTTCTATAGATAGGTAGTTATCTTACGCAGATCAAGTTTGTTTTGAAAATTGAATGCCACGCCCCCTTTACGCCCAAAAATTAATAAAACCCAAACAACCTCGTGTTTTTTAACATAACATGTTGAATAACAAGCGTAATATTAAACATAGAAGGTTGTTATTTGAAACATAAGCTCTCTTGTTATATATTATAATTTACTAATTCGAATTATTTTTCTCTCTGTAGGCGCGCCTGGTGCGCTGGGCGAAGCTGCGCGTGGCGATGGTGCCGACGACGATACTGCTGGAGCCGCTGTCGGAGTGCATGATTCTGGGCGCCCTGGCGGCCTGGTCGGCGTCCGTTGTGTTCAGCTGGGATCCGCTGGTGTTCTACATGGTGCACATACTCTGCTGGTTCCTCTCCGATTGGCTGCTGCTCTCCATCGTGCAACATGGCTCGATGCCGTTTCCCAAGTTCGAGTTTGTCATCGGCTGGCTGTTTAGGGAGCTAACGGGACCCTATTTGTTTCTGCACGCGCTCTGGAATCCGGCCATACGCTGGCGGACGCGCACCTTCAAGCTGCACTGGGGGGGCGTGGCCTACGAGCTGCCCCTCAAGAGCAGCGCCACAGCTGCCACAGAATCGCTGCTAGCGGCGCCAACGCTGGAGGCAACCACAACGGCGGAGGCGGGAGCGGGAGCGGCAACAGTTGTGGCAGCAACGACAGCCGTGAGCACGGCGGAGACTGCGAGCACGACGGACGGGCCGTTAACGGGCGTATCGGGTGTAACGGTTAATGCGGGTGTATCGGTTGCACCGGGTCTAACCGGTATTTCGAGTATCTCCGGTATTTCGGGCATCTCGAGCACGCAGCGTCTGCTGGTGTCGTAGCGTTTAGTTAGACCTTGTTTACGTATTGCGTATTTTGTAATTGTATAATTTGTATAATGCCCAATTAGTACTTTCTTAATGTGAGCGATAGGACTGCGATTTGAGCTACACACTTGATATGGTAGTAGTATTATTAACTAATCCCTAACTAGCTTAAACCCTAACTTAACTAACTCTAAGCGACACGAGTTTCTAAGAAATTTGTACTTGTATTTTCATTAGATTTATTTTTCTAATTTTCGGCTGCTTTCGTTTATCGATTGGGCCTATCGATAGGTTAACGTTACGTGATCTACAGTTCGCATCTGAACTCGAGTCAAAGTATTTAGAATTAAGAGACAACAGCCACAACTGTAATTGTTGCTAACTGTAAACGTAAGCAGCTTCAATTGATTTGTACATTTTTCAAAGTAGAACCAAGTTATATAGATCTATATATATATACCATATACGTAGCTAAGCTAGTAGAACTTTTGTTATTACGATTATAATTATTTTGATTATTATTATTATGTTTGTTACGCAACAAAATGCTTATTTGTTCGCTTTTCTTTTCGCTCTGTACATAAACGCCATCGAATAAATTTAATTTAATTTAAATTATTTATGAGTTTATTCAATTGTTATCGTTATCTATGTTCTCATTCAAGACAATTACATTCCGCTTAACCCGATAATGATCGCAATGAGTCAGTTGATAGGGTTTCACCTTGTTTATTAGCATGTAACAAACACAAATGACTCATCGCAGTTGAAGCAGTCGAATAATTCTTATCAAAAAACCAAATTAACGCTTGGGACGTCGCCTGACATTAAATGCGGGTGCAAATGTCACATAAATTAAGAGAATTTAATTACGGATCTAGCTAGAGATCAGCTTCTAGACCAAAGCCAGAAACTCAAGTATTACGCTAGATCTTAGACCCTAGACCCTAACGCTCTCTAGGCGTAGCAAAACCTTTAAAAGGTACGTAGATAGCAACTAGATTCCAGAAGCTATGTTAGGTTTCTTGGGCTTATCGTCCGCACCTAGCCAAAAGTATTGAATCATGAGCATAAACTGTACAATAGCAAACAGACAACAACAACAATAACAACAACAACTAAAACAAAAGCAAACATTTACAATTTGCGTGCTGTACACACTTAAATAGATTAGAGAGCCATAGAGCTATATCAGCAGCAGTACGTGACGAGCGGCCACGGGGCAAATTTAAACTGGGCTTTGATCGGCGAGCATAACTGCAGATTTAGCACACAAAACAAGTGTTAAATGGACCATTTCAACAGCAGCTAGACAGTTTGGCTTGCTTTTTATTTAACTATGCAGATTCTGCACAAATTCCTGCATAATTTGGCCAAATTTCAAAAAAGCCCGCGCTGTTTATGATCAGCCAGATGTGGCAGCATCAGCAAACTTGTTATCCGGCAGCATCGATCAAAGTTCAAAGTGCTGCCAGACCAGCGCAATTTTGGGCGCGCGCCTTTGAAACTTTGCTACAACTGCAAAATGAAATCAAAATTTAGCATAAACATTTATTCCACACCTGGCGCTTTAAAGCATTCCATGCATAGTTTGTTTATTTTTATATGGTATCTATAAGCCTGATATGCTTATCGGCGTGTATTAAGTTTCAATTGTCTGATAGCAGCAGCCAATAACTAAAGCATTAATGGAACATAATTGAGCACATGCTGGCGGCATAAATAAATAAATAAATAAATAAATGTATATAGAACGACATATGGCACATGGAAGTATTATGTAATAATAAGCAAGCGCAATTATTTATAATAGAATTTATGGTAAACTGAGGTTTGTTTTCAAAACCGCTTACTAAAGAACCATTAATGAAATAACAATTAAATTTAATTACTATAAAATAAATTCGATAATATACGGGCCAGTATCGTGGGTTTATTTCTCATAACATGAGTAATTATTAATATTACGAACAATAGTAAATTGTGGCCTGTGTTCAAGAATAAAGTCATTAATTGAATTAGGTTTATTTTTGGACATATTTGGCATATTTGTTGGATTTACTATATAATCAGAGAATAATATACATTCGGATATATAATTTTAAGCATTTGTAACTATTTATCGGCGGACGAATCAAATATAATACTATAATAAACTGCAACTTGACCAAAATAAATACATTTTTATTGAATTTATTCTGTTGTTATTCTGTCGCTTGTCTGCCCCAATGCCATATGGCATATAGCATTATACACATTCCCATTCACGGCCTGATATGATTTCGCTGAGTACATTCATATATTTCAATGGGCTTTGCTGATAACGCCGGCGTTAACTGTGACTCATGTTGAACTTCTCTATATTGTTTATACAATATTATTTAATTCTCGTCAGATCGACCCGCTGGGCCGTGATTAATTGCCGGGCAGCTGTCAGCGCTATAAGAATGCCATAATTTCCAAAGCCAATTGGAATGGCAACGAAATGTACCCGCATTATCATATATTTTGAAGTCCCGGCGTCTGATATTGGCCATATAAATTGGCATATATAAAATACGGCTGTATCTTATCTGGCAAATCAAAATTTACCCACACGCAAATTCTTATCTGGGTTTTTCTTTCTTTTATTTTGGCAAACTTAGGATGGGTCTTAAGACATTATATGGTGCTCGGATGTTATGCAAATGTTTTTTTTTTTATTATTAAAAACAGCGTACAAAGTCCACACAGAATCTGGCAGCTTAGCAACAATATCCAGCGCATATAGCATTATAGCCTTAGTTTTATTTGTTCTCTGAAGTGGCCTGATTATAAATAAATTTGTTATCTCGAGTGCAGAGACCCAGCAATTAATCAGCAAATAAATAGTTAATCTGGTTTGGGTTCTTGTTTCAGCCACTATGTTTTTTTTAATATTTCGGCAAGCTATGTAAAACTATTTAAAATGCAGTTTAAATCAATTAAAATTTGAATTGCTTTTAACATTTAAAATCAAATCTTATTGCGCGCAAGTCTTAAAATCGATTGCAGTATAACAGTTTATCGATAAAAGTTGTAATACAACTCTAAATACTTATGGGCAGCACTTAGCTAGGGTTGCCATACGTTTGGCGCCTTTGCAACCAATTTCTATTCAATTAAATGCATATATTAAGCAATCGGCTTACTTAAAAACGCTTGCTTCTTTTTGCATAAAATTGCTTGCATTTGTATGTGATTTCGCTGCATTAACATGTTATCAAGCTACTTGCTATCGACATGCCACCACACAGCATGTGCTATCGCTGGTTATCGCTAAGCCGCCACGGTCTGCACTGTGACATGGTTGATTTTTTAGTTATCAGTCCATGGAATATTAACAAATAGCCAGCGAAAAAGTAAATAAAACCATTGTGTTTGCTTGTTATAAATATTGCAATAAAAAAACACATAAAAAGCGCAAAGTGCAGTTGTCGCCTGCTTGGCTTCAGCTGGCTTAAAGAAGCTGTCGGAGAAAGCAAAATCGCAATACCAAGTGCCCATGTGTGTATGTGTGTTAGAGTGCGCCTGTGTATGTGTTTGTGTGTGTGTGTGTTTATTAGTCAAAATTAATTTCATCGTTGAATTCGGCACGTTTTATCCACAAAATTGCTTGCATTCACACAAAGCCAATATACCCCAATTGTCAAATCGAATATATATAATATATACATATATATATTTATAATTATATATTTGGGCAATGTCAATTGTTTGTTTGTTGATCATTTCGTTTTCTGCTTCTTTGTTTGGTTTGTTTTCAACTTAGAATCAAAGCACAAAGTGCAAGCAGCAGCAACAACAACAACAATCGAGGCAATTGAGACGCTGCAACAACAACAAAAGCAACAACAACAGCAACAACACCTGAGCTGAGCTGAGCTGACAAACCGCTTCAAGGTAAGTTTGTTTGTAAATTAACCCGTTTTTAGCAATTTGTTGTTCAAGCGATGACGCGCTCAACAAATTATTTATTTTATTCTATATTTTATTATTTGCCGAATTGCCAGTTTATCGATTGTTGTTGTTGTTGTGCGAGGTCATGTCCAGCCATATTTATCGATAGATCGACACCTGTTTTTCAACATTTGTCAACTCCACATACATATATTAATAATTGTTTATCGAATTGGAAACTGATATCGATTGTGCAGTCATGTCCTGCCATGTTTATCGATAGACCGACAACATTTGTCAATTCTACGTACATATATACTTATATTAAAAACTATTTATCGCACTGGAAACTAATATCGATTACATATTTATCGATAGACCGATAACTGTTTTTATTTGGTTTTTTTTTTGCAAAATTTCTGAACTTTTGTTGAACCAAAGTCAACTCTGCATATATGCTAAAAACCGTTATTGGAATGCGTATAATTCGATCGCCATTGGCTTGGAGCGCAATGCCCCGCTTTATCTTATCTCTGACTGATTGGCGGTATTAGTGCCCAATAATTTCCATACACATGCAAACAATCGAGCGTCCCATCGATTCAAGTTTTTTATTCGAGTGCAGACAGGCGAATACGCCCTGTTGCCAAAAAGTAACAATAAATAAAACAAAAAACACCAAATATTTATTGTTATGCTTTTTTTTTTAATTATTTTTACATTTATTGCAAGCGTGAAAAGTGCAATAAACTCGACTGCTTTGATTTTTATCAAGTTGACTTTACCGTTCCGGCATTTTGTCTTAATCACATTACGTGCAAAAACTCGCATGCGACAAATGACGACTGCCTAGAATGAGCAGCAAGGAAGAGAGACAGAAGCACTAGCAACAACAACAACAACTAATAGCGGCCCATCACTGACCTACAAAGAGTGCAATGCGCCTCCCCCTCCCCTTTCCCCTTCACCAGCAATTGCCATGGCACAGGGGTGGGGGTGGCTTTTGGTTGAGCTAGGCGCAAAAACAATTCTGACAAACATAACATGAAATGCTTTTAGAGAGAGATAGAGAGCGAGGGAGAGAGAGAGCGTTGAACTCAGCCGCTAAATGCAAAGCGCAATGTGTGAAGAGAACGAACAAAATGCAATATGTATGCATGTGTGTGTAACTTCATCAAAGAGAGCAGCCTTTTGTGATTAAACAAATCAAAATTTTACTTCTATCTATTGATTCTGTTGCATAATTATGCGATTCGCCTTCAATGTCGCTTAAGTGCTCTCTGTCTGCCCGCAAGGATTCGTCAGCATTTGCTATTGTTGAAAAATACCCCCCTCGCATGAGACACACTCACACACACGCACACATGCACACGCTGTGAGAGAGCAGAGAGATTGATAGGGGGAGAGGGGGAGAGGAGGAGAGCTGCAGCAGCAGCCTTGCATGCGGCCATTTGTCAAGTGTTGTAAAACACCAAAAATGAATAAAAAACCTGAATGAGCGGAGCCGATCAGTCGGACGCAACCGACTGTAGAATACCCTATATTACTAATATTTAAAAAAATTTATAAATATAATTTTAAAATATTTATTTAGTTATTTGAAGAATAAGAATATTGAAACTAAAAATAAGCATTATAAAATTAAAATTAATTTAATTAAAATAAAGTTTAAAATATAGAAAAGGTAAAAAAATGAAATTAAAATAAATATATATGTACGTATATATATCTGTCAAAGCTTCTTTCGCTTGTTACATACGTTTGCACAAAGTTAATAACCCTGTTTTTAGCCATTTTGAATCTGTACAGGGTATAGAAAACAAAAACGATGCCGCTGTTGTTAAGTTTCAATGACACGACAGCCTTGCACACGGCATACATACTAACAAATGCATAAGCCTGCCTCTCATATATGTAAGTATGTGTATTAATGCATGACTCATGCAGCATAAAACGCATTTCCTTATGGCAGGCGACCTGCTTGGAATCGTAACACAACAAAATGCCCTCACGCTAAGCTTTCACAAAACAGGCGCGCAAACAACAAACAGTGCAACGCACGCAAGATACCCTATAAAATGTAAGCAATATACAGTTATATATAAACTGCATATTCCCTGGCATAGAAATTAATAGAAATATTATTTTACACTTTTGAACTTACAAAATGTCACTTCGCCTTAGGCTGTCATACTCTATGTTAGGGTATTAATAATTTGCCTGCTGTGTGATGATTCATTGCAATGTTTGATTGTTTACATCATTGTTGATTTAACAATTTGAATTTGTACATTGCTCTGCCTGTAACTTGGCACAGTGGTTGTCATTGAACGTCTCTCAAAACTGCAATGTTTGTTTGTGTTGTATTGACATTGGGCTCTAAGTTATTCGACCTTCAATTGAGTTCTACTTTTTAGTTGATATTCTGAATAATTAGTTAAAACTCATTTGTTATTATAGACTAAACGTTCTTGTTGTATTTGTCTATGCATTTAAAACAGTTTAGTTCATGCAAGAACTTTAAAGTGTAAACATACGAATATAAATTGAAAGCATCAATCCTAGCTCAATGTTATCGACAACTTTTCGATACTCGACTGCCTGAGCTTCGGTTTGGCGCGCTTGATCTTCACTTCAAACAATGCGACAGCTGCATATATTAAAAACCAAAACATTATTCATAATTAATTACTTCTATAAATATAGCCATTATAGATGAGACTTCAACAATATTTTTCCTATATAATACAGACTCTTCGGTGACTCAGGCTCGAGATTTACAATTCAATATGTTTGCATGCGCTCATCAATTTTATCGGATTGCCCGGTTGTCTCTTATTCCCGCTCTTTGCTCGATTCTCTTGGCAAATGTGTAAAATATCGACATGATCTCAGATCTCTCATTGTAAACAAAAAATCTTGTCGATTTGCGTACGTGCTGGGCATTTGAAACAACACAGTGTATATCTATATATATCTATATATTTATTTATACATACATAGGTATATAAAAAAAAAGAGTTTATTTCCATCTCAGTAAATGTTGTTTTGCACTGCGGTCACATATTATTATCAACTGCGTAGCATTTGGAATTTCAATTAAATATCACGACACACGATACACGGAACACGGCTGATGGTTTACGCCATGCGATATATCGTATACGATATACAAGTAATCGGCATACGACTTTTACAATTGTTGCCAAGACTTTGGAAATGCTAATTAATTGCATGGGGCAGAGCCCAGCGACAGTCGCTGGACAATGGCCAAGACATCAACGAGAGCACGAAAATAAAATCGTCTGAAATGCATAAAAGAAATTGAAAGCGAAAGTCTCTGTTGTTTTTTATGACTCGGTTATTTAATCGTAGGTTTCTGAAACCGGTTTAAGGCGTTCAATCGCCAGTAGCACTTAATCAAACTGAATCAGAATCAAACTTAAATGGATTGGTCTGAAAAAGAACTTTCATTTATGAGCGTTATTAAGTTGTGAATAAATTAAGCTAGATTGTTGAGAGACTATTAAAAAGTAATATATCTGCATAATACACTATAGTTATACCTCTTGAGCCAAATTTTATTAGGCTTTACGGCTGCAATAATTATGATAAGACTAATGTTTTATTATACGTATTGTTCTTTCGACGCCTGCGCCACCCCAACCACCCGGGGGTTTAAATAATGTGAATCTCTCTACATCCTAATTCTCACTGGCCCGACTCTCATTGGTCGTACTCTCTTTATTCCCTCTTTCTTCTCAACGTGACCACAGATAAGAGAAATCTTTAATAAGACTATGATTAAGCAGTAGCCAGCAGTTAAATCTTCTGATTCAGGAACTCTGCAACTGCAAACAATAAAAATCGCTAAATAAAGTTGTAAATACTTTAATTGCTTAAGGTATCTCTGTGGTTTCTTTTATTTTATTTCTGGCTTGAAATTAATGAGTTTACTTAATTTAACTTATAGGTTTGTGTGGGAAGTTATGTCATGTCAAAATTCCTTAGTCTAATCGCAATCATTGTTATGATCAGATCACATGTAAATCTAGATAGATTATTTGTTGGTTTCCACTGTTTAGGGTATTTCTTTCGACGGCATGACTCACATCAAACAGTTCGCTGGAAATGTAAGTTATTTGGCAAACTGGAATTCATATAGTTGCTCTATCTTATCTGTAAGACGATAAACTTATCGGCTACGCGCTGCATAAACAGAAAAAGACAAGTCGCAAAATAAGTACAAAAAGCGAAAAATAAAATACAAATGCAAACGGGATTGAACTTAAATTTGTTGTCTTTGGTTTTTTTTTTTTTTGATTGGTAAATTATAGTATTCAATTGATAAGGTCAATGACAACCGATGCGATGACTCAACCCCTGAATTGCGGTCAATGAGAAGGCGAAACGCTCGAGGATAAGTTTATAGCTGTTTTATCCTGCTGCTCATTCAATTAACGCTTTCTAGGTGTGTTCCCCCCTTCCAGCTGAACTCTGCTCGATTGCCCTAAACTGTCATCAACCTAATTGCCCCAAATACAGCGCGCTGGGTGTGTGTGTTTAGCCATAAAATCAAATTCAATTTGACAAATCATTACAACACGCATTCGCTACGCTCTTTTCATACCCTGTTCCATTTTTTTTTTTGGGGTTTTGTTTTTTTTTTTTTGGATGTTTCCTCTCCGGAAGCGTTGCCTCTAACGTGCGCAAATTGATTTCCTTGTCAAAAATCTAATATTCCTCCCGTCGTCCACATTATTCAAGTCAAGTCTTATATGTTAAACGCTAACACGCCTATTTGTAATGCACGCCCAGGCCTCATGCCCAGCTTGTAGTATGTAAGACAATACACCGCAAACATCTCAGATATTGCGTAAGTTCCGAACCGCAAAACGCCCCCAACATCAAAAAATATTATATGCAAAGTGTGGCAACACTGCAGGCGTATTTATTTCGCTCCCGCTTTAATTGCTACACTACAATTACTCAAATCCATATGCTGTAGTGTATATTATGAATATAAATATACTATAGTAATGATGTAGTATTAATTACAGCTTTTAGCTAATAGAGCTACATAGCTCAACGTTCTAGTTTGTGGTTTTGTAGCATTTAGGGGCATCTTTTGATGTGATCAGTACATTGACAAAAGTTCTTAAATTGTAGTCGAATTATAGGTCAAGGTTTGGTCATTTTTACAAATATAATAAATAGTATAAATTTATTTTTACTTCCCCAAGTTTAATTAAAATTATAAAATCAAAATTTTGTTATATTTGTAAAACGAAGATCGATATTTAATTTGATTCCATCGATGTTTGCTGAATCGATAACTTATTTAAAAGCATAGTTAGGCGAATATCAATTGAATCCCATCCCGCTACTCTATCATGTCTGTTTTGGTGTCGATAATTGTTAACAGCAGTTAATTATTTATAGTAATTGTTATATTTATTACAGATAAATGCAAATTTCTCATATGCAAATAGCAACGCAGATGACTAAAGCCTCTGCACATGCCCAGTTTGAATAGATTAAGCGACAAATTGAATGAGTATTCGAGTATTTGAGTGTTCTGAGTAAGTTCTACGGCAGTTGTAAACTTGAACGACAATTCCGTCTCATGGCTGCTGAGTGAATGAATTAAATGAATCAAGTTAAAGCATGAATCATAGTAAATGTTGTTGTTCTTGTTGTTTTTGTCTGCCCAGGCCCAATATTTAATTAAGGAGATTTCTACACACAAACTGATGTGTTCGTCCCACTGTATTAGTTAATGACTCAAGTCTGTGGCAAGACTACAAAATATTTCGCACGTTTCACATAGACAGCGGAGACACGCATACACACACACACACACACACGATGCACTTCACACACACGCAGACAGAGAGTCTCACGCACACATGGACGCGCAGCTGCCCAAAGTTACAGTTAACTTGGTTTTTTCTTAGCTTTGAGCCATGGTGATCAGACAGGTGCTGAAATGCCATTGCTATCGCTGTCTGCTCTCTGCTCTCTGCCTTGGTTTCTCTTCATCTATGAGCGCCGCCAACTGATTGCTCTCTTGTGCTGGGGGGGGGGGCTGCAGCGAACAAAATGACAGCACTGTGGATAACAGCGACTGACGTCACGTTGGCGTCTCTCGCCCCACATTAAGCGCGCTCTCTTAATGCTGCGTTCACTTTGCCTGTCGCTCTCTTACTTCCAGCTGCCCCTCTCTTACCTGCAGCTGCTTGGCGCTCTCGCTGCTTTGGCATCGCATGCGCGCCCGCTGCTGCTTCAGTTGGTGTTCGACTCGCGAGCAGAGCGCAACGTAACGCTGACGTCGAAGCGGTTTCTGTAATATAATTATATTTTTTGCGTGCGCAAGCGAAAAGTTTATAAACAAAAGCAAACGAAAATAAATAAAGCGAGCGACACAGCATTCAAACGTAAATAATAATAAATAATACCATAACTATGTGCGAAGTTGATAAGACGTTCGTAATAAAAACTGATTAAAATCTGGCGTTTATTTATTTACAAATTATTGATTAATGAACAACTCAAGGCGCCGTTTTAGCCGTTGCCCGACACCTTGGCCTTATCATCATTTGTGTTAGCCTATAGCCATAATCGTAGCCTCGCCAGGTCTTCCAGCAAATGCCACGCCCCGTCAGCTTCACCTCGTAGTTGCCCCCCACAACGTACTGTCCATTCAAATTGCTAGAAAATGCAAAATATATAAAAATATAGAATATGAATTATGATAAGCTCTATTAATCACCTATGTTCACACCAGTTGTACCACCATGCGCCCACATTCCGCAGCGCGCAATTGTTACCGCTGTTATCGTTATCGAACGTGGAGAACGGCATATGCTCGTGATATCGCAACGAATCGCCAGCATCTCCCGTATACCTCCCCAGGGATTGCAACGCATATGCCTCGGTGGCATTACCCACAATGAACTTATCGTATTTGGCATATCGGGTATGCCCGTCAAAGTCCTCCAGGTGCACGTAGAGCTCCTGAGGCTCCTCAGCCGTCATCCGATGCAGTTTCTCCAGTCCAATGAAGAACTCCCCGCACAGTTTGCCAAATCCCTGCTCGTACTCCTGCCAGCTGCGGTAAAAATTCTCACTGCCATCCTGACGACGCTGTATCACCGTCCATCCCGAACCAGCGGTACGGGTATCGCAGTACACCCGGAAGGGCGCCAGACCCTTCACCTGTATGGTGTGTACTCCGTTTACATTAATCGCAGCTGCCAGGCAGGATGGCGGATAATCTACACAGATATCAAATGATATATAGCACATGGGAAAAATGGGAACAATGATATATGGAGCATAGCAGAAATTGGATTAATCTCACCTTGATTCGTTTCTTTATCGCCAAACTGCTGCAGTTCCAGTTTCAGGCTGCAAAAAAGTGAATGTGAATAGTGAAAAAAGTGTTAAAAGAACTTAACCCACTTGGACATGAGTTCTTCAACTTGGCTATAGAGTTTTTCCAGCTGTTTTTCCGTATCGTTCGATTGAAGCTGCCCGCAAATACAGCTGCATCCCAGCAGTAGGAGCAATTTGCTTAAATTCCGCCGTAACATCTATGTTGACTTTAGCTTTCCGGCTCGTTATTAGACTAAAGTAGAATGCAAATAAATACAAATCATAAATTGCGCTGATTACACTAGGCAACAAAATAATATTTAACGTATCAGTTAAGTTTTAAGAAAATTAATAACAGAATATTTAATATTTATTTTTTATAATCCTTAGCTTACAAATATAAAAAAAATGGGTTCTTATAGTAGCAATATTTTTACTAAATTTGTCGAGCACTCACGACTGTAGCGTTCAGTTGGCCTTGTTTTGCAACTGTAGTTAGTTTCTTATCAGCGTATAGGAAAAACGTAGGTCAAGTTCCCTGTCCGCGATAATAAATTGCAAAAATGCATTTACTATAACGAAATCATTTCGAAAACCCTTTGAAAATATAGCATTTATTTTCTATAGCACAGGAAATATAGTAAATATATTTATCTACAGCTGTGTTCAATAAAATAGCAGTGCGAATTGAGCTGTGCCTTTAAGGTCCAAAATCCAAACTTATAGACCAATATGGAACAATATTTGTTTACAGGATCGAAGTGTATATATTTTTACATAAATTAATAACTTTTCCCCTTTTCATCAATACATCATTCCATCAGTTTGGGTCAATAATAACAAGCAACTCTCGAATCCCGCTGTTCAGTGAAATAGCAGTGTCAATAGAAGTGAACTGAAAAAAAATTTTAAAAATTATAAATAATTAAATTATGTTACATAATACCTTCTTTTTGCCCTAAGACGTTGTTTTATAACCTTTTTGGGCTATAACAGCCTCGCATTTAAGTGGTATGGAGTCCACCACGTCCAGCCGACGCTTGAGAGGATTATGCGCCCTTGCCTCTTCTACAACTGGCCAAATCTGCGTTCTAGAGGACGGCGATTGGTTTCAAACGAAGGGTTTAATATCCCCCTATAAGTTTTTAATCGGATTGGAATCCGGGGACCGTGATACCAATGTCATTTAATCAATCCTTTCTTGCTTTAACCCATTTTTAGCCCATTTGCTGGAGGATTCGGGTCCGTAGCCAGCGGGAACGTCCATTTTAACGGGATATTCCAACTGGCATATGACGGGACAATGTTCCTGAGTATGTCTACGTATAAATTTTGGCCCGTGATCCCATTGATCAAAATTACCAGACCCATACCGGAACATGCAAAATAGCCCCATACTAAAATTTTAAGGCCACAGACCTTAGCAGTCTTCAAAATATTATTGGTAAGATATTCCGTGTTTTGGGGTCGCCGGACATACTGTCTAGAGCTGTTCCACCAAACATGACCAGTTTGGAATCATCTGTCCAAAGGATTTTACGACATTTTGATACAAGACTGTTTTAAATGGCTTTTGGCAAACTTCAACTTGTTTTGCATGTTCCGGTATGGGTCTCGTACTTTTGATCATCACGGATCACGGGCCAAAATTTATACGTAGACATACTCAGGAACATTGTCCCGTCATATGCCAGTTGGAATATCCCGTTAAAATGGACGTTCCCGCTGGCTACGGACCCGAATCCTCCAGCAAATGGGCTAAAAATGGGTTTAGGCAAGAAAGGATTGATTAAATGACATTGGTATCACGGTCCCCGGATTCCAATCCGATTAAAAACTTATAGGGGGATATTAAACCCTTCGTTTGAAACCAATCGCCGTCCTCTAGGACGCAGATTTGGCCAGTTGTAGAAGAGGCAAGGGCGCATAATCCTCTCAAGCGTCGGCTGGACGTGGTGGACTCCATACCACTTAAATGCGAGGCTGTTATAGCCCAAAAAGGTTATAAAACAACGTCTTAGGGCAAAAAGAAGGTATTATGTAACATAATTTAATTATTTATAATTTTTAAAATTTTTTTTCAGTTCACTTCTATTGACACTGCTATTTCACTGAACAGCGGGATTCGAGAGTTGCTTGTTATTATTGACCCAAACTGATGGAATGATGTATTGATGAAAAGGGGAAAAGTTATTAATTTATGTAAAAATATATACACTTCGATCCTGTAAACAAATATTGTTCCATATTGGTCTATAAGTTTGGATTTTGAACCTTAAAGGCACAGCTCAATTCGCACTGCTATTTTATTGAACACAGCTGTATATAAATTCTTAACTTATTTCTACAAACAAACACATTTTGCATAATAATGAATCAAACTCTGAATCCCAATTCAGATTCTCTATGGAATTTTCAGTGAATGCGCCATTGAATGCCAATTTATGAGTCACATTTGGTGCCAGAGTTATTATAGGTTTTGTAATTCGGTGGAAAGTTTCGGCATTTGGGACGTATCATCATCTGTATAAACTTGTAGCCATAGTTGTGACCTCGCCAGGCTCTCCAGCAGGTGCCACGGGCAAAGAGTTTCTCCTCGTATTTTCCGCCCTGAATATACTGCCCATTGAGATTACTGGGGATAGAAATAAGTAGGTTAATAAAGAAATTGATTAAGATATAACCAAAAAAATATATATTTTTTAGTGATTCGTAAATACTAAATGGTATTATCGATATCTAATCGATGTTACCATTTTCATTGTTGATAATAATATTTCCAATCGGTAAACTATCAAATTTTCATTGTTGATAACAATATTTCGATATATGATCAATTTATAATTGGATTACTTTTGAATTTACTTTTTTGATAATAATATATCGATATATTATCGAGATCCTCAAAAGATATATTGATTTAATAGTCGTACCTGTCCACGCAACTGTTGTACCACCAAGCGCCCACATGGAGGAAGGCGCAGTTCCGTCTGTACTCCCCATCATTGTCCCGATCGTAGGTGGAAAACTTCATCTTGCGATGGCTGCGCAGGGAATCCCCCGCTGTGCCCGAGTAGGCGCCTAGGACATTCAGTGCATAGTCATCCTCCTCGCTGCCAATTGGCAAATTCATCGAATTTCGCATATCGCGTGGCGTTTTCAAAGTCCTCCAGCAGAATGTAGAGCTCGAAGGGCTCCAAGGCGGTGATGGCGCGCAGTTTGTCCAGCCCAATGAAGAACTCTTCGTTTAGATTGCCAAAGCCCACTTTGTACTCCTGCCAATTCCGAAAGAAGTTCAGTTTGCCATTGACACGTCGCTGTATTACGAGCCATCCAAAACCCGCTCGACAATTGTCACAGTAGACGGGAAAGGGATCGAGACCAGGCGCCTGTATGTTGTAGATGCCACTGGCATTGAAGCGGGACGTGAGGCAGGAACTGGGGTATCTGGGAACTATTTATTGTTCAGATTAGCCAAAGAAACTATTTCCATAGCTCTTACTTACGCTGATTCGGGTTGGGTTTAGCATTAGCCTTAACCATCTCCATTTGCTGCCTTAAACTGTTTAATATTTTATTATTTTATTTTAATGTTTTATTTTATTTTATTTCATACTTTACCTGCTGAGTAGTTTATTCGCTGTATCCTGCAGCATTTCCAGCTGACTATTTATATTTTGGCACTGCCAAAAGATAGTTTTTTAGTGTTAACTAGGTCTAAGTTTCGACTGTTTCTACTTACTTTTATTGCGAGATAAAATATGCAGATTAATAGATATTTATACTTCATTTTATTAAGTTCTTTATAGGAATAACTGAGACGTTCTCTACTTTGCTCTATACTTTGAGTCTGACTTTAGAAAACTGAATTTCTATTGGCAGCTCGGACTGTTTTTCACTTATCAGTTACAACTAAAAGCTTGGGAGGTAGAGCTTATCTCTATAAACGTCATCTGCCTAGGCCAATATTGCAATAACTCAGAATTTTAGATTAGTTTGATTGCATTTTGTATTTTAGAAATATTTATTCATTTATTAAATGCAAACCTATATTAAAATAATAATATTTTAAAATTAAAATGTAATTAAAGTTTTAGTTTAAGATATTCAGGCATAAAAAAAGAATTAAAATATATAAATTAAATTGAAGATCATAAATATATATTTAGGCATAAGGTTTTAATAGATTAAGAGATGGAATTTTGTAGAACTGATTACAAACTTAAATAGTCCTATTAAAGCTCTGCTTCGTGCCCATTTAAAGCTAGGCTAATATATCTAGACAAAGGCGCACGCGACTGTAGCATGCTTGCACTAATTTCGCCTCTAATTTAGTTAGTGATTGCAATTATTTAGAAAGTGAGGCACGCGCAGATTTTGTGATGCCAAACATAACGCAAAGTCAATTATGAATTAAAATCATATAGATATGGTAAATTGTCTATGAAAGCAGATCTATAATAATACATAAATATATATAGTATAAAGATCAGCTTCAATAAACATTTGTATCAAAACAATAATAATTTATATATTTAGCTGCGCTTGATTTTGATCACATCAAGCACTTAAGAAGTGATCTATATGCTGGCAGTATATACGGGCATATAGCAGCGGATTATACAGTTATGGCTGATGTATGTTTGTCCGATATAAATCTATATGTATATTTATACACTTATGATGCTGGGGCACGTGGGAGCACTGGACCAATGGCTTTCAAACTGTGCGTGGATGATTTTTCACGCGCTGTTTGTGCTTTTTGTTTTGAGTTAATTTTTTTTATCGAGGCGTCAATCTCGAAACAAAACAGAGTAACATAAAATATAGAAAGACAAGACAGCCACACACACATAAATAATATTAACTATATAGCCGAGCTGTGTGGGCGGGCAGCAGTTGCGATGTCTTGCCTCAACTGCTTTAAGCCTCAACCGATTCTCAGTTTTAGCCTCGATCTCAGTCTTAAGCCAAAGCCTCAACGAGACACACAGAGCCAAATAAACAGAGTTAGAATTGCCGTAATATGCGTTTAATACGCCGTACTCATGTGCCCAAAGTCAACCAACTTCAAGTAAACATCAGCTAAAAAGGCTACAGTCGGATGTTACCGACGGAAAATTATTAGTGAATTTATTTGTGAACTTATTTATAAATTCAATTATAAAATTGCTATTGAATTTAATTATAAATTTTTTTTACTTATCAATTTAATTATGATTTTTTTTTATAAATGTCTATTATATTTATTAATTATAAATTTTAAAATATTATTATGAATTTATAAACATAATTATACAATTATAAATTGTATTATGAATTTAATTATTAATTTGTTTATTTTCTCTTTGTTTTGCAGATGGCCATACCGCCACCGCCGGGTCCTCCGCCGCCACCTGGTCCGCCGCCGCCGCCCGCCATGGGTGGCCTTAAGCTGGGCGGTGCTGGGGGCGGAGGGGGTGGCGCCGATATGCGCTCCGCCCTGCTCAACTCCATACAGAAGGGCACAAAGCTGCGCAAGACGACGACGGTGGACAAGAGCGGACCGGCGCTCTCAGGACGCGTCTGTGGTGCTGGAGGCGATGCTGCCTCTGCTGGCAGCGGACTGAAGCGTACGCTCAACAACAACAACAACAGCAGCAGCATCAACAACAACAACAGCAACGGCAACAGCAACATGGGCAATGGAGCGCCTAAACTGAGCGGACTGTTCGAAGGTCTCTCGCAGATGCCAAAGCTGAAGCCCGTCAATGGGGTACGTGGTAAGTATCTGTGGCTTATGCAAATGTTGTTTGTTTGTTGCTCAATTGATTTCCGCTTATGACACCCACGCAGCAGCAGCAGCCACAACAGCAACAGCAACAGCAACAACGAAGCCAACAACGAACGAGGCAACGCGCAGCAACAGCCCCCCCACCGCCAACGGACCCATGGACTTTAACACGGAGCTAACCAAGCATTTAACACTGAAGCGACAGAAGCAACAACAGCAACAAACAACAACAACAGCAACGAGCAGCAGCAGCAACAACACACATATCAATGCAACTGAGGCCAATTTAAGAACAAACCGCGGACCTCCACCGCAGCCGCCAAAGGTAAGGGACATAGTGGAACAAAAGGGAAGTGAGAGAAAGAGTAGGAGAAATAGAGAGACAGAGAATAGAAGAAAATAATGAGAGAGAAAGACCCACACAGCGCAGCACTTGGCTTAGCCATAAATTATTATAAATAGATATCCATACTTGGAGCAGTTGAAAATAAAAATTATAAAAAAAAAATAGCGTATAAAAACGTCTGCTTAAAGAAACAATAGTGTAACAGTGTAAAATGCACAGTAAATAAATTTGTAGCTTTTAACTTTGCATGAAAACTTAACTACGAATAAAGTTATCTTGACAGTACCTTCTGCTGTTTCAAGTTTTCCTATTTTGTGAATATTTTTGTAGATTATTGTTAGATCATTTACTTAGCTTACAAAGTCAACGAGCAAAGTTAGTTTAGTGTACACAGTATATAAATTAATTCTAATAATCTTAAATTATAAATGATTTAGTTACTTTTGATGAAACAGATTAAATTGCAAGTCAAAGATTATCTATTTCGATTAGACAAACTGGAATAGACACGTGCCACAGCTCGCTCAAGTACGATCCATCAATAGCTTATACGAATTTATTAATGAATTTCTTTTAATTGTTTATTTTGTTTTTGCAGAACTCTAGCGATTCCATATTGGATCGGATGAACATACCTCGTCAGGCAGCGACGCCTACGGCCGGAATCGGCTTCAATGCCATGGGCAATGACATGGCCAAGCAGAAGGCATCGTCGCCCACGCTCTCCGACAGCAGCAGCAGCGGGGGCAGCGTTAAAAGCAAAGCGGCTAATTTAAGGTGAGCTCAACACTCTTACAAGTCTCTCTTCCGCTCTCTATCTATCTCTCTGGTGCTCTTCGTTACCAATTTTATTAACTTGAATTTTTTGGTTTTTGTTAAACATATTTTTGTAAATTTTTGTATTGATTTTTTGGTATTATTTTTTTTGGTTCTTTTTCCGGGACATTCCTTGGTTTTGTATATACCCCATATGACACAAAAAACAGCATCTCGTTAGGGAATAGTTTTGTAAATAGTTCGATTACAAAATCAACAACAACATCTGCAACATCCACATCTGCGACAACCACAAGTCTGAGTCGCACCACATCAACCACCGCATCGGGAGGCGTACGCAATTTGGCGCCCAATAAATCGACGCTGTTTGGTGGCAGCAGCGGGGGCGGGGGCGGTGCGGCTGCCGGTGTTGGTAACAATGGCAGATCAACTGCCGGTGGTGGAATCGGTGGCACCGCACCCTCCCCCCCGCTCACGCCCGCACCACAAACACAACCGAAGCCGGCCATTGGCTATGGCAAGCCGAACTTTGCACCCAAACCGCCGGGCTTGCAACAAATGGCGCTGGGCAATGGAAATCAGCGTCCGGCGGTGGCGCGACATCACAGCATGAAGTCACCCAGGTATATAGCTATATAGAATCACCACAACTACAACTGCAACTGCAACTGCAACAACATCTCAAACTTAAACACATTATTAACCGCTTTGCCGCCAACTCTTAACGCTTTCCGCTTTACGCCTCCACCCCGCGATTCTCCTTAGTTTGTTTGTCTGCGCTCTTTTGCTTTGTTGCCAGTTTTCACTGATTACTTACGCCTTACTAATCGCCACTCCCCCTCCACAGATCTCCGCCAGCCGCGGGCGCCGTCAACGGACCCGTCTTCCCAACGCAACAACATTTCGGCACGATGCGTGCCCCTCTGCAGCAGGCCCTGGCGCTGCAGGCCAGCGACAGCATCGGGGGCAGCACCAACAGCATCAGTGGCAGCATCCGATGTGCGCCCAATCCGCCAAAGTGTAAGTGCAACATGAGTTGAATTGAGTTGGGCCAGCGAGCGTTTGACCCTCGAAAGTTAAACCCTGGAAAGTTAAAAAGAATTTAGCTATCGAGAGTTGGGCCAGCGAGAAATCGGCCAGCGAGAGTTCGACCCTCAAAGGTTGAACCCTGGACAGTTAGAAAGAGTAGGGCCAACAAGAGTTCGCTCTATGAGAGTTCGGCTATCAAGAATTGTGCCAGCGAGAGTTGTCACAGCAAGATTTAAGCAGAGAGAGTTTTACATTAATAAACTCTCTCCGAGGCGTAGTCCCCTAGTTCTATATACATATTATATATTAATCAGCACATAACAACTGCATGTAATTGCGGTTAGGAATGTGTTTTGTTTTATTAATAGACATAAGTTAAGGAAATATATGGGCTTTAAAAAGTCAAAGCTATATAAATACTATGCATAGTTTTAGTTTCCTGATCGGCACTCAGCGGTACAGATCTATAAAGTTGGGAACAATCTAGAATTTCAGAATAAATCCGGTAAAACTCAGATAATAGTCTATTTAAAATTCTATGGGGTAGAAGTATTCGAATTTCTATATATTCCTGTGATCTTGAGTTGATATATCATAATAATCGTATATTTTTTATTTTACAGCACGCCCCTCGGTGAAACCCCCGCCCCCGCCGACGCCGGCGCGCAGCATATCGAACAGTAATCTGAGCAACATTGCCGCACCCTTCAGTGCCGTGAACACGGCTCTGGTGCAGAGTGCAGCGATTAGTACGTCAGCGCCTTCACCTCCGCCCCCGCAGCCGCCCTCCAATTCCAGCAGCAGCAGCAGCGTTGCCACACTGCGAGATCAATTCCGCAGCAACGGCGCTGGCGCTGTCATGCCCTCCCCCCACCACCGCTGCAGAGCAGCATCACGGGCAGTCCGAAGATGGCGACAATGCGGGAAAAGGTGAACCCCATTATTCTCAACGGGGGCCCCATCAATCCGCCAGCGTTGCCACCGCATCGCACTTGCCCGCCCCCACCGCCCCCGC
Organism: Hypselothyrea guttata; assembly: GCA_035045125.1. Lineage (NCBI taxonomy): Eukaryota > Metazoa > Arthropoda > Insecta > Diptera > Drosophilidae > Hypselothyrea > Hypselothyrea guttata. Next base: position 1,046,995 of record JAWNNJ010000670.1, on the reverse strand, counting down.
AGCGACAGTCGAGCAACGTAAGTAGACAATAATAATAACGATGTGGTATCAAGGCCACAGGTAATCTGAGCAGACTCTCTGGCACTACACTGCCAGAAATCATAACTGTGTTTAGAAGTGATGTAAATGTTTTGCATATTGATTTGAAATATATTTCTTTGTAAATGAACTTATAATATGATTAGCATTTAATTTTTAACAGAAAAGCAATTCAAAAATATTATTTATTTATGTTTTATTTTTATTTTCGAATGTTTGTAGTGTTTTTATCTTATATTATTATTATTATACTTATATTTTATTTATTTATTGATTATTTAATTATGAACATTTTTGGTAGAATAATTAATTCTTTAAAATTAATTTACAATATAATATTTAATTATTACTTATAATTTGTTTACAGTATAATTTCTATTTATTACACAATATTTATTTATAATGTAATAATTATTTTATTTTGCAATTAAGAAATATACTTAGTATTTTGAGTTAACGTAGAACATACTAGAAGCCAGCGCTCAGTGTAGAAAACAGCCAATTTGAGCTTGCACTCTCTCACTCTCTCTCTCTGGCAGTGCGCATCCACCCTCGCACTCACACTCGCGCTCCCCCTCTCTGTCTGTCTTCTCTCTCCTGGCTTGACTCAATTTCTTTTGCGTTGTTGCTGTGCTCTCTTCTCTCTCTGCTCTCCGCTGCGCAGTTGCCGTTATTCGTTAGAGCTACCTTTATGGATTTTCCACAAGACGTGACCAAAACAGACTCAACACGCAACGAATCTCAACGTGTCGCAACGTGTTTGCATTCGATGAAAAGTTAAATAAAATAAATAAACATGTTAAATAATGTCTTGCTATAAACTGAAGAATCGAGTCTAAATTAAAGAGAGAGGGAGAGAGTCTAGCTCAGGGCTAAAGGTTAAAGCTGAATGCTGATGCTCAATCCAAGACGCAGCGTAATTTTAGAGTGCTACTGAAGAGATTTATGGGTTTTATTGACTGTTTTCTCTTTTTTATCCTAGGCTGGACCGCAGCAGGCGCCCGTGCCCCCGCAGCGTCATTCCTCCATCAGAGCGAACGCCCCGTTGACGCCGCCCACGCACATGGCGAATGCGACGCACAATTTTGGGAGCAGCGGGGGATTGTCGACGGGATCGGGGGGCGGTGCGTCGGTGGGGCGTCTGGTCATCGATCTGGAGGCAAAGTTTGGCAAGAGATTTCACAAAGTAACGGAGTTCCCGAAGCCGCCGCCGTTTCTAAATATACATAAAGTCTATCCTAGTCGCACGCTTACAAAGGCAACCAATGGTATGTAGAGTGTACGGGTTTTTGTAGGTGTATGTGTATCTGTATATGTGTGTGTGTGTGTGTCTGTGTGTGTGTGCATGTGTGTATGTTTCAGGGTGTTGAATATTACATGATTACGTAAACGATTACCATACTATTAATTTATCGATAAATTATTTTTATTAAATGCATAATTAAATTATATTTTATACATGGAATGCTGTTACAAAATATTTACGTATTTAATATATTATTATTATTATTTTTAAGCGAAAACACTGTAGCATTTTACTTTCATAGCTAAAACTGTATACAAATGTCCTACACACACACACACACTGACATCCAGGCACACCCACACACACACATACACTGTAAGAAAAAATGTTATTAAAATAAACTTAATGTTAAAATATATTATTTGGTTATTGTGTTAATGCATAAAATAATATACAGATACCGATGTTTTGTAATAGTGGAGAGTTAATAGCTTTATTTTACCTTAAACTTGTTAAAAAGGCATATATCAATATATCCTTTGTATCCGAAACATTTTTATTAAATCTTATGTTAATAATGCAAAAAAGAAAAAGCGATATTATTGTTAAGCACACACACATTATATTATGTATTATACTATTATGTTTTAATTTATTCATATACAATTACTATAATGCCTCTCTGTACATACTATAATTTTGCATTATGTTCCGTGTCCCTGCAATACATTATATCTACATACTATATCTATCTGTAGCGCATGCTTTTTCTTACATATGTATTGTCTGCCGACTGCTTCAATCCAAATTGAACTAGTGAACTAAATTCTTCGTTTGAACCAAGATGAACAGCTCTGAAAGTCTATCGATATGCAAATATCGATGCACATTTGTTTTGTAAACGAGCTATCGAGCGATCGGCTACGCAACTTTTATATAATCGTATACCGATATATATAATGTATGTATTATCGATTTAGTTTTAGCACAAGCACATATTGTTTTATTTGAAGTTATTTTTATTATGAACAATAAACAGAAAGCCAAAATGAAAATTGCATTTTTTACATTCTTACATTTGTGTTGTCCTCTCCCCACTCCCCACTCTCCACTCTGCGCTGATCAACGGACTCTCGCTCTCTTCCTTCTCTTTGCGTTTCATTTGTGAGCGTAGCCTATCAACAGGCGCCATATTGTAAATAAACATTTGTACATATGTATGTATGTCTCTCTATATATATTTCTTCCTTTCTCTCTCTTTCTTCTTTCTCTCTCGCTGTGTCGTTGCTCTCGCTCTGTACTTAACGCTTCATATGCAGAACAAACGGCATCGCTGCCCAACAACAACAACAATAACAGTGGCGCAGCAGGAGGAGGAAGCGGGGGCAGCAACAACAACAGCGCCGCTGTGTGCAACAACAATGCGACTAAAGCGCCACCTATGCTAAAGCCAGCCTATGCGCCGCTCAAAAAGAACCGCGCGCCCGCCCCGCCCCCACAGGGTGGCGTCGCTGCCGCCACGGTGTCTGTGATAAGGCAATCGAGCTTTCTCTATGGCGGCGGCAGCGCAGTCGGCGCCAGCGCCAACGCACGTCCGCAGTCGCAGCCGGCGCAGCCCCGCAATTCGACGGTCTATTGATGATGATGATGATGATGATGAGGGGAGAATATGAATAAGCAAGATGATGATGATGGGAAATGTAAATTACGTCAATGTCTATGCTTTGTATATATACATGTATGTATGTATGTATGTGTGTTTCGTCACTGGTTCCAGCACTTAACGGAACTTGTGCATGTGTACGTAAATGTGTAAATGCGAATTGTTAAATTGTCTAAATTATTAAATTGCGTATGAAATAAGCGAAAAGAGAACAATAATCACACCAAAGAAACAGGATATGGCAAATAGAGTTACATACATATGCATATTGTAAATTTGAAAGTTCGATGGAACTATTCTAGTTCAAAGAGCGATTCAGTAAAATGAACGAAATCCTTTCATTGAACTACGATGAACAGCTTTAATATTATCGGTATATCGAGAATAAGCTAAATTCGATAAATTCGATCAATTTCCAGCAAACTTACTGCGGCAGAAGTGTCGCCAGCGACTCGCCAAGAAGTACTCACTTGTGATTCGAGTTGAGTCACTTCCGCGACACTTCTGAGAGTGTCGCATGAGTTACTCCGAGAAGTATCGTGGAAGTCTCTCGTAGAGAGTTTTAGCTATAGCAAAATCGAGCAGTTAAAGTTTTAGTATCGCTGAGAAGTTCGGTATGCAACAGTATGAATTTTCAAACTATCTACCAACTATCTTGCAGGCGACACTTCTGCGGCACAACAAGAAAAAAAACAAGCTTAATTCGATCAATTTGAAAATTTAACCAAAGAAGTTCTATTTTCAATTTTCTATTAATATTTGAAGATACTTCAGAAATTGAAAAGGTTATCAAGTTAGAATCAAGCCGAGGTGCTGTCTTCCAAGGCGTACACAAAAACCTAGTTAAAAGCTATAAAATGTACTATTTAAATTGTATATAATTATGTTAGCTGCATTTGAGTTTAGACCAAAAGTTAGTCAAATTATTACAAGAGACGAAACACCAAAGGGTTATTATATACCATATACATATAGAGAACTTGTAATCATGCCGTATTATAGAGCCATGGTGTCTCTATCCCTATCTTACTAGACTGAACACGTTAACCAATTTCAAGAGAACCCAAGTACGCGTATATAGGTGCATATATAGTATTATTTATAAGAAACCACACAAAGTAATGTTAAAACATTTTCAACTGTAGCACAACCGAACGTTTTCCAACGAAATCATGCAGGTCATACAAGAAATTAATGAAAATATTACATGAAAACCCCTGGCAACTATTGGTTAAATATTTGAGAACATTATTTTTGTGATACTATACAATATTCGCAATTAATAACTATATTCTTTGTGGCATTCGCATTATGCATTAGCATCAATTGAAATTATTATTACATTTAATTATTGTTGTTAGACCTCTGAGTGGACTAAAGTTAGATCTAGTTAATCGGCATATTATACTGTATTTACATTCTACTTCAACATCAATTCATGCAAGTTATCATCTTAACAAATTTGAAAAAATAAATAAAATAAATGATAAAAAATTTAAATTCAATTGTTGATGATTTTATGGAAAATAAAATGGGTAATATATATCTGAAATGACAGCAAGTCGATAAATTAATAAATAGTTAAAATAAATATATTTAAATATAAATAAATAATTGGTTAAACATGAATCTTTTAAATTGGGATAAGAACATTGAACCGGAGGGCTTACAGGATAGGGAAACCTATAATATTGTCCGCTTCAAACTCAGCTCTTTTAGGAGCTATTTATTTAATTTTTAGAAGAAATTAAAACATATAAAATTGTCTAAGGCGCAGCTTGCAGAGTTTATTTTAATAATTATTTCAAATATATTATATATATTAGTTTATTAAATGCAGGCATACAATGTTTCGTACACCAAACAATTAGTACAGAGTGTATAATTATATATATAGAAGTATATGCGTATAAATTGCCCGGTATTGTGTAAAGCAATAACAATAATAATAAACTTAGTCTATGCCAGTTGCAACTTAAACGTTAAAACAATCGCACTTTATAGCTTAATGATTAATGATTAGTTAATAGCCGCCTATGGAGTCTGATGCTTGAGCTTTAGATCCTGCACCGCATCCTGCAGGGGCTGATCCTCCCGCTTGCGGCGTCGCTCGCATCTGGGGCATGGCTGGTGCTCATTGAGGCATTCCGCATGGAACACAGCACCGCAGGTAACGCACTAAATGACACAAATATAATTCAATTAGCATATCAGAATAAAGAACTTTATATATAGTAGAGCGAATATGCTCACCCGATAAGTGGTGGCGATGTGAAAAGGATATAGCACCCGTGGACTCTGGCAGATCTCGCAGATGAAGCCCTTGAGCTGGCAGAGGTTGCACTTGAGCACGTGCCCCTCGCCCAGCTTGAAGGCCTTCTGCAGCTGCTGGCAGAGCGTGCCGCGCTGGATCAGGGCCAGATCGGAGACGGAATACTGGTGTATATGCTCGTAGAGATACTTGCGACCGCTGAAGTAGTTCTGCAGCAGCTCGATGCTGCTGGGCGCACAGGTGTGCAGATAGGCACGTATGAAGTTGAGGCGGATGCGCAGCGATTGCAGCTCCGCCATCGCCTCGGTGGCATAATAAATGCTGGGATTCAGCAGTTGCATGTCCAGAAACGGCTGATCCCGGAACTCCGCCAGGAAGATGGAGGCGCGCTTGCTCACGCCGTACTTCCTGAAGTCCCAGTTGTAGATGATGCGTGCCGGAATCAGCTGCGCCTCCGACTCCATGCAGTTGTGGCAATAATAGTTGCCGCTAAATGCGCAAACTCTGCGGAAGTAAGAAGCGGGCATTAGAGAAGGGTTTAAAAAGATAGAAGTGTTTTTGGACCTACTGAAAATTGCTATCGCCAATGCCGAGCGGATGCTGACACTCCTTGCAGAGAAAGCCCTGCACGTTGAGTCCGGGCTCGCGTGGCAGCTGACAGAGTTGTGCCACCATTTGTTGCAGCTCGGCCATGTCGAAGTTGGACGTCAGCAGCTCAAACTGATCCGAAATCGTCTGTTGAATAATGCAAAAAAAATAAAGATAAAGTAAGGAGGGAGCAGATCTGCTGATCCTGAAGGCTACAGTCGGGCGTAACCGACAGTAGGAGACACTGTACTTTTGTGTTTCACTAATACAAATTGTCTATTGCAGATCTTCGCTATTGCTTGTCGCTGACCCAACTCCTACTCGCCGAACTTTCGCAGCGAGTTGGGCCAACAAGAGTTGGACTAATGAGAGTTGAGCCATTGAGAGTTGGGCCAGTAAGAAATGGGGCCAACTAAAGTACAAACTGTGAAAGTTAGGACAGCGAGAGTTGGACCAGTAAGAGCTGAGCCAGCGAGAGTTGGACCAGTGAGAGTTTGAGCAGGGAGAACCGGGCCAGCGAGAGTTGGTGCCAACTAAAGTTTAGCCTACGAGAGTTTGGCCAGTGAGACTTGGTCAAGTGAGAGTTGGGCCAGCGAGAGTTGGGCCAGTGAGAGTTGAGCTATTGATAGTTGAGTCATCGAGAGTTCGGGCAGTGAGAACTAGGCCAGCAAGAGTTAAGGCCAACTAAAGTTCAGCCTGCGAGAGTTTGGGCCAGTGAGAGTTGGGCCAGCAAAGTTAAAAGTCCCCGAACATGATAAATAAATAAATGAAACCTACATCCAGCGACTGCAAATCGCTCAGCTCCTCTGCAGGCAGGGATTCGCTTTCCCTTTCCCGTTCCCGTTGCTGCTGCTGCGTCAGGTTCAATGTGGACGCACTGGCGCAGAACTTGTCCCAGACCTGAGCCCATCCAGCGCCGTCCTCCCGATTGCTCTCGTGCTTCTTGAGCAGGGCGTTGTAGCTGCAACGCTCCCCGGTGTGGGAGCGCAGGCTGGCGTTGCTGCCCATGCTGACCGAGCGCTGAAAGAAGCGGGCGCCCGTCAGCTCCTCGGAGGGACTGCTGGCATCCAGATCACCCGACCAGGAGGTCTGCATGAGATTGGTGAGCGAGTTGCTGCCGCAGGGCTCCTCGATCTGACGCAGAGAACGCTTGCGCAGGCGTGGTCTGCTGGAGGTGGGCGTGTCCGCATCTGCTGCTGTTGCAGTTGCGGTTGCAGCTGCCTCACTCGCCTCCGTCTGCTCCTCGTCGATGATCTGCATTTCGTCCACCTTCTGCATGAACAAGTCCAGCATTTCACGCTGATTGAGATCCGCGTTGCCGAAGTGCCCGCCACGGCTGAAGGGACTGTTGGAAATGGACTCCGAGAAGATTTCGTTGGTGTGCAGCGGCTGTGGCGTGGGAATCGCCACAATCTCAGTTGCCAGCGAACTTGCCACATCCACGCCGCTGCTGATCTGTGAAAAATAAACAATTAGTTAGAATTTCTCTGCATTTTCCAGGCATTCTATTTACTGGACAGGATTTGAGCGCCGGCGTCCAGAGATCGGAGAGCTGCAGCGCATAGTCTGGCCACTGGTTGAGCAGGCTGGAGTTCACAGGCAGATCGAAGGCCACGTACGCCTCCAGGCTCTCCATTATCTTGGCCGCCGTCTCCAGGCCCTCGCTGTCCTTGAGTAGCGCATCCTTCTTGTAATAGGGCCGCAGTGCCGATCCGTTCTTTCGCATGTTGTTCAGATACGCGGAGAAGACGCAATCGTTGAGCGACTGTCGCACCCAGGCCCGACACTGTCCGATCTCCGAGGTGATCTGGCTCAGTCCCTGGATCTGCTCGATCACCTGCTTGTGCATGAACACCATCGCGGGTGACCAGAAACTGGGATCAGGCCGACGCTCCACATCCCCTGCAATCACGTTGAGCGTCGCCCACAGAAACGAATCCTTCAGGCCATGCAGGAACACGGCCTCCAGCGTAGTGCACAGCGCACTCGTCTGCTCGCATAGCCCCAGCACCTCTGATAACAGAAATAATAAAATAATCAGTCATTAAACGGACTTTGATTAGACCCTTTACTTTAAAAAGGTTAAAAGGGTTTATTTAGTTAGTGTGTAACACCCAGAAGAAGGCGTGGCAGAACCCACAAACTATATATATTCTTGATCAGCACGACAATACGAGTCGATATAGCCAGGTCCGTAATATAATCTATGGCATTCTCCACGGATGCTGTAAATTTCGTTACGATCGGATGAGGAACAGCGAAGATATGCTACACTACGCAGTAGGGGGCTAATGTGATGTGCTTTGTGTGTGTGCCTAGCAGGGCTGCCAATTTAGCCACTTTGTGGCTAGATCTAGCCACTTTTTGATCGGGTTAGCCACTTTTTTTTTGAAAATGCTATCACTACAAATCTAGCCACTTTTTGGTTTCATTTAGCCACTTTTAGCCATTTCGTTCATTTCCACTTTTGAACACAAATTTCGGGTTGATAATGCTGCGTTTAACCAAAATTGGGACTAGATTTTACTACTTCACTCGTGTAAGTGCCTTCAAATTGTACGAAGAAAGACTTTTTTTTTTTTTTTTTTTTGCTTATTAATCAAATTTTGTCGTATTTCAACAAATAATACTTGAAAAACACATTTAGCCATTTTTAGCCACTTTTTTCGTAAATTTTAGCCACTTTTGGCTCAAGAAATCTGGCAGCACTGGTGCCTAGGATTGTGTTTGTAAGTACATCTATGCAAAGTAAAGGGTCTCCTACTATCGGTCACATCCGACTTTAGCCTTCCGTCCGACTGATCTGAACCGTCCATAGTTTTTTATTTAATTCCGTGCTCACCCAATCCTTTCTGTTTCACCTCGAATTCAATTTCTCGCGCATTCTCGTTGAGCGTGTTTATCAGCGCCTCCTTCACAACATTTTCTCGCTTCGACGCAAAGTTCAGGCTGCGAAAGAGAGCGCTCATTTGTTATTTCTCACTTTAAAGATAAAACTATTGTTTGTCTATTTTGGATGATTTCGGTGTCTTGTCTTTGCCCAGCACAGCTGTTTACCAGGGCTGCGTAGCATATGAACAAAGCAAAACAAAACAACTTTAAATATTAATAAAATATAAACAAATAAAATAAAGTAACTTAAAGTTACTAATTAAATAAATAAATATGCACATCAAATATGTTATTTTTACTTTATTTTGCTTACAAACTCATTTAACAAATGTAAGCAGCGAACTAGTTTATATTATCGAACCAGAAATGAACAGTCGAGCACTGCTATCGAAAGTTGCGCGCGCAAACTCAAATGAACGGTTGCCACAGCTTGTAATTTGTTTGTTTGTTGAGTTTTTCGCAATATTACTTATTTTACTCTTAGAGAATTTCCTAAAATTTAAATAGCAAAGCTAATTAAGCGCCAACCAAACCTGCCTGGTTTCTCCGGTTTTTTTTTCATTACAACCTCAGTTCTTGATTTGTTGTTGTCTGTCTGCAAGCCTCTGTTAGACAACATAGTGTTAAATAACAGAGGGAGCTGATCTGAATATGTTAACAGAAGGCTGTTTAACAGAGGCTCGCACACAGAAAACAACAACAACAACAACAACAACATCCACAAGTTTGCGAATAAGAAAAATAATAATTTTTGTTGCAACATTTATTCAAGTTCGATGGAAATGAGTTTTACTGAGTGTTAAAATGTCTTGGTGATGTCACAGGGTACTATAAACACAAGTACTATATACAGTTTGTAACGGCTGTTATTTGAAGCACATACGATGGTATTAAATTTCCATATACGTTTCTTTCGTCTTAAGAAACTTGTTCTTGTTATTCTTGACTTTCTTTCTAAATGTGAACGCTCGATTATGGGGAAATAAACAAACAACAGAATAAATCCCACGCAGTTTCAATAAACAACTACAAAGTTTGCGCTCTCGTTGACAACGCAATGTTTTTAATGACTTTTGATGCCTTGGGGTTTTGTTTCAGCTAAAACCCATCACGATTCGTTTAACGCGTTTGTGACTCAACAATCCAAGGAATTTCTATGGAGCTGATCCAATAAATATCATAAGATATCAGCTGTAAATGTAAAACAAAACCCTTCTTAGCATATGAATGCAGCAACACGCCTCAATCCCGGCTGCCAGTCGGGCGCACCCGACACCAGTCCATCAGTCGGACAGACAATTGCTTGATATTAAGACGAAATTTGTGTTAAGGTCAGGGTGACCAACAAAGCTATGCTGTCATTGTTGTTGTTGTTATTGTAGTTGTTGTGGTTGTTGTGGTTGTTTTTGTAGCTATAACGCATTTTTTCAATATTTTTGCAATAAAATTGTATAGCTGTTGTTGTTATTTCTTACAGAAGATGCGCTCCAACTGGTTCAGGCAGCACTTAAAAGCCAAAAAATTTACAAAAAAAAAACTGGTCTCTCATATGACTTTTCAAGTGATATTTTTGTTTTCTCAAGTTTTTTTGGCGTGTTTTTCGAAACGCTTATCGTGTGGGCGCCTGCAGTCGACAATTGCAATGAAAACTGGTACAAAATAATATCTAAAATATCATCAATATTTATTTACTTATTCGATTTAGCCATAAGTTCGAAAGTCTCTTCAACATTTGTTGTTTTCCAGCGGAAGTGTGGGTTTTCTGTTGCTGCAATTGATGAAACAATTTGTAATTATTTGCAGCGACAAACAAACGTTCAATGTTTATGAAATTAATAATCATAATAATCAATAAAATGCGCAGGTGAAGGGTCAATGCGATAATATTCAATTTGCTTGGTTACGCATAGCCTCAAAGGCAACGACGACGGGACGACGGCATTTCCCAACCCACAGAGCTTCCCCGGGCTTAAGCGCTCTCTAAACTCTATTAAAGTAAATAAAATATAGCGTGAATGCTGTCACTGCATTGTTATTTGTTCGTTTCTTTTTGTTATTGTTACTGCAGTGCTGCTGACTTGGCGCTTTTGACGCTCGCGGCGCCTCCAGTCGGGGGGTTTAGGCTTAGACATCGACGACTTAAGGCTGCCAACAGCTACGACATTAGAGCTGCTTCGAATCGCTCGGAGTCGAACCAATTGAACGACCCAGTAAAGCGAACGAACAAACTAGCCTACTGGCTCTCGTTAGTTTTCTTATTCTCGTTCAACTTCTCTCGTTCGCTGGCTCTCGTTCGATGGCTCTCATTCGGTGGCGCTCGTTCGTTAGCTCTTGTTCGTTCACTAGTTCTCTCGTTAGTTTTCTTATTCTCGTTCATTTGCTCTTATCCACTGACTCTCGTTCGCTAGCTCTTGTTCGATGGCTCTCGTTCGATGGCTCTCGTTCGGTGGCTCTCGTTCGCTGACTCTCGTTGACTGCCTTCCATTCACTGACTCTCGCTCACTGGCTCAAATTGAGCGACTTAACGCAATGCTCGACTTGAGCTATAAAGCTCAACTCTATGCGGCTGTGGCTTGGACCGTGGGCCATTGTTATGTGCATGCATGGAGGAAAGCAAGGGAGAAACGAAATGTATAAAAACGTTTGTTTTCGTAATACAATTTTGATTACTTCTTTGACGCCGCTGAACCTCTCGCCACGTCCCATTGATGGCTTTGTTTGCCCCGACGCCCCGAGCTGTGATTTATTGTAGGCGCTGGACAGTAGCTAAAACAGACGACGGACGACGGACGACGGACGTCGAGTGGGGCGTCATTTGTGTAATATCTTGGCGGTAATTGTAACAATCAACATAATACTCAACTAGCCGTGATTCCCAATAACTTATGCTCATCATTAGGGCGCCAGTTCATAGGAAGCGCCAGTTTAGGCCAAACTAATTCCCGCAAAACCCAAACGCGGAAGCCCAAGTGCGAATCGCAGACATAATAGCCGTCTGGTAATTATGAACTAGAGACCCAATCTATATAGCCAAACCTCGGGCACATACATAAAAAAGGCATAAGTACCCGTGAATACGAAGTGATTGATCGTCTCGCCTCTGATGTAATCAGCGAAGAAACAATAAAGCTGAAGATCATCGAGAGATCAATGCACTCTACAACTCTTCTGTCTTCTGTCTCTTCTGTCTAGAAGCCTTGCACAATTTCATTCAGCTTATATAACACTCAGAAGCTCTGACTCAGCCCAGTAAATGCCAAATTGTTGCAGTCTCCGGCTGATATAAGATCAAAATTAGCCTCACAAAAGAAACTGCCGCTCGTAAAGTAAGGTCTTTAATGAATCGCTATTCAGTGCGACTGAAAACGAAAGCCGTACACCAAATAAAACCAAAGAACAGGATTCTGTTCTCTCATTCGTATGTATTTATTTTAAATTATGTATTTGACAGCATAAATTATGCATTGTTAGCGCTTCTTTGGGCTATGACGTCTGCTGACAGGGGGGAACTGCGAGACAAGTTCAGAGTTTTTATTCCAAAGCTAAGCTCGAACCCAAACTGAATACCCAAACCTGACTGTCAAAATAAACAAACAATAACGATACAAATGCTTCTAGCATTAACACATTCGGTTTCATTTATCGTTTGCATATAATTAAAATATTAATCAATTTATGCACAAATGTTGAAACATGTGTGAGATCGATAAATAACAGAATATTTCGCATTGATACAAATTTATCTGTATTGTTTTTGCATCCGTATCTGTATCGTGGTCATCACTCTCGAATTTTCCCTAAAATTATTCTCTAATCAAGTTGTTGGGGTAGAAGCTTATTTTATATCTTTGTTGGGTGGAATTGGATTATAATCCAACGAAATTTCGATGATCTGTAATACTGATTAAATATTTTAAATTTTAGTATACATATATTTCCTTTAAATTTAAATAATCCCATATATCTGTATATATGGCTAAATAAGACTATATCGTTAAATGCAACTATAGTTGCCTTTGCATCTGTTTCTGATCTCTATCTGCAGCTGTAAGTTAACCTTGAGTGACCTTGGCAATGCCTCAGTGCCTCAGTTTAGATATGCAAAAATGCTAAATATATTTCAGGCAATTATCGCAATTAATTGCAACGTTTCCCGGTTTCAAGTGCATTGCAATAGAATGGAAAAGCGATTAGTTGCATTTATTAGTACCTATGTTTGTTATACGCTTTAGCAAAATAGAGAGGGAGAGGAAGAAAGAGAGCAAAAGGGAGAGAGAGCTAAATATTCGCATGGAGCAAAATTCAGCTGTTTATTTGCATAAGTTCGTTTTTGGGCAAAGAGATTTGTTATGGTTATTATTGTTTTTTTTTTTCAATGTTGAGCAAAGCTGCACCTTGTGTCGATGACATCAACTGAAGTATAGAAATATAGAAACAATAAAATATATATTTAATTTGCATTGTTACTGTGTTGAATGTGCGTAATGTTAAGCTTAAGATGGCAGAGATGAATAAGAAAAGTAAATAAATTGAAATAAGTTAGAAGATTGACAAAATCTGTATAAATTTAGCTGAAGAAAGTTAAGTATTTATTTAACTGAATTATGCTGATAAATTAAAATATATTTAAGATTAATTGTTGTAAAATATGTTTAAGATTAATTGTTGTAGATACAACAGATAAATAATGAATAAATATATACAATACATAGAGCTTCTAAATAAACAAAGCCAAAGCATAGAAATTTAGCATCGTGCTCGCATCTTAAACATTATTTGTTTGTCACTTTCGTACCACTGTGCGACGCTGGCGCTTGCTGTGTGCAGCAGTTGAAGCCAAGCTTCATTCGTTGTCGTCGACGTCGGCCAAGTTTATTAAAAGCGCAGAACTCGTGAGCTACGGACGTGTTGCTGCTACGCTCGAGCGCCTCGCGCATCCAAAACTCTATCTGGCTTCGTCTCGTATCTTTCGGTATCTTTCGGTATCCGTCTCCGTCTCCGACTCCGACTCCGGCACATCTCGCTGCTCGCAGTGATTGCGAATCGTGAAATCGTGTCACAATTGATTGAATTTTCTGTGCTCAGCAAATAATAAATACGGGAAAATATTAATACTAAACAGATTACATATATATCTTGTATCTGTGTCTGCATTTGTGGTTGTATCTGTGTGATTGTCGTGGTATTTGCATTTGTATTTGTATTTGGCAATCAGGCGTTGGGTCTGCACGCCAAGAGACGCCGATTACGTCGTCCGTGTCGGATTTTGTCATCGTCAGTGCAGCGGCAGAGCAGCGGCAGAGACAGCGACAGAGGCAGCGACAGAGCCAGCAACAGCATCCAATACAATTATTATTATTCTGCCTACGCGCCCGCGACTCCTCGTGCAAGTTAACTCTATTTTTTGGTTTTTTGGGCAATGCCCAATTCTAAACTGTCGATTGTCGTTGCGTGACAAATTCGAATACCAAAACAACAACAACAAACAACAACAATAAATACAGATCACAAGATTCAATAATATCCCAAAATACCCCAAATCGAAATTAACATGCAAATGCAAACGCGCTGTCGCAGTCGCGCCGGCGCCGGCGTCACTGTTGCGCTGCTGTTAACGTTGGCGCTGCTGAGGATCGATGCTGCTGCCGGCAGGCCTGGTATATTACATGCATACTGATTAACCCATATCACTTGTTATCGATAGCGATTACAGAATCGAGATCGACTCGAATCGAGATCGAAACCGTAATCAATTTGCATAGCTATACGATATTCAATTAGTGTTTGCTTTGTAATTTCCTCTTCGCCTAATTTTCGTATTATCGTATTACACTATATTTCTCTACGTGTTGCTTTCTTTAGATATTGGAATTATTATTATTTATACTCGCATGCACTATCAAAAGTAAAGTTTCGATTAACGCACGTTTATTGGATTTTAATGTAAATAAATGATGAAAAGAAATGGAACAATAATTGCCAATATTTTAAATTATTAATTTAAAGAACTTTATTATCAATACTTAAAAAGATTTTCAATTAAAAAAAAAAAATTAAATTTTCGCGAACTTTAAAGTCGAAACAGATTATAGCTTATACAATTTTCATTTATTTAAAAAGTTCCCATTCTATTAGAATGCTTTTAATTTACAAAATAATCTATAAAATCTCAGCTATTACTAGACCAAATCAAAACACTGTAATTAATTTTAGACTATAAATACTATACACTGTAAATAACTATGGGTTATTGAACTCTGAAAACTGTCCCTGTCCCTGAAAACATCCTCACCAGTTGTCACTAATCCCCAGCACCATTCACAACATCAACACCTTAACACCTACATAATTACTCCATAATTACTCTACTCAAACGCAGCTTTAATTATGATAATTGTCGGTCATCATGCGATTCATATGCATACACATACATTTTATTTTCTCTCATTTGAATGTACATTGGAAAAAAGAGTTGTAAGACAAAAGATCTGCTCTAAGAGCATTCTCTTAAACCATCAACAAACTGAAAGCCCGAACGACCTTCATTGGCAATGACCCAAATTTTTCCAATTTTCGTCATTTAATGGGCATCAGATGTTGATGCGGGTCATAAGCCTGGCGGCAAGGCATCTTAACTTGGCTAGCAAAGTGAGATTTGTGGCTGGCTTTTTGGGCTTTGTGTCTTCAATTGGTAAACACAGCAAACAAATGGCATAGGAAACTGCGAACATATCATTTTGTGCAGATACATCGGGCCGAAATAAAGTAGCCGTTTAGAAAATAAATAACTCTGCCGCCGGCGACAAAAACAGCTCATTTCCAAGAGGCAAATGAAACTCGAGACGAAACCAGAAACCCACAAGAAAACAACAGCAACAACAACAATAAAAAGCGTCTTATGTAAGAGCCAGATGACGTGACTGGCAAGGCTTCATCGAAGGGAAACAGTGGCAACAGTTGCCTTTGTCTTCGCTGAGCCGAGAGTGCGACCTCTGGATGTGTATGGATATATATGGATATACGTATATCCAGGGACTCGACAAGTTCATAAATTGTTATGACAACTTGTTAAGCTTTGACTATTCTTCGCTCTCGCTTTCGTTTTTGTTTGTGTTTTTTTCTGTTGTTGTTGTTGTTGTTTTGGGTCATGAGAGGCATTAAGGAGGTTAATAGCCTCCTCTAATAGACTGTCTGGATATTTAGGTATACAGATAATTATGTACGGAACTTGGTAGAGTAAAATTCCATGGAACAAATTTAATAGACTTTTTTTTGCATACTTTTCAACTACAGGCCAATTTATGAGCGTTTAACAATTATGTTTTAAGCTTGAATCTTACAGGAAATTCAACAAATAATCATCAACACTTAGAAAACGAGTCAAATTTACACATAAAGTGTAAACAAAATATGCTTAAAATAATAGCATTAAAACTTATTAGTAAGTAATATTTTGTATAGAATTTTTTCAAGTGTAGCTTACGACCGCTGAGATGGGCATTGATTTTTGTCAGCAAAAAATAATTGCGTTATTTCTTGGTTTATTTATTTGTCGGATATTGATTGGGAGATCGTTCAGTTTATTTGTTTATGTTTAAAGTATAGAGAGAGGGATGAATCACAAATGTTCTAATATTAATTTAAAGATAAATATCCCTTAACTTCATAGCAATATCGGATTGCTAAGAAAATAATTCCTACAGTCAATCAAATTCTATATCTACACTTGCATCTAATGCCAGTTAATATACTTTGACCTTAAACATGCCAAGAAATAATGAATTTCTGTTCTTGATTTTAATATCTTACTTGTCTGCTTAAGTTCTCCGGCTAAACTATGCAATCTGCTTAGCCAAAGTTCAAGTATTTTTGGTCAAATTCCTTGAGCGGCGATTTATTAGAATATTCGGCATAATCAGCTAAGAAATCCAATTAAAATGCTTAGCTTAATATGAGCTGCTCATGATTTATGCAGTTTTTATTGGGTAATTGGTTGGCTGCGAGGCGCCTCTTCATTATCCATGCCTCACAGAGGCTCTTTTTTATTGTTCATAAATAATTTCACGTATTATTTTTAGCTGGCGATTTTTTTGAAAACAATTTTTCAAATGGTTTTTCTGTGCTCTTATTCACACGCCATTTGTCGATGAGTTTTTTTTTTTTTTTTTTGTTGTGATTTTTGTAAACTTTTTCGGCGCTTTTTTTGCTACTTGAATGAATTCAACGTAATGGATGCTCGTACGTGATAATTAACAAATTTGCACAGATTTTTCAGATTTTTGTGGCTACCTATTGTTGTTGCATCTAATGAAACTATGCCTTAATTTTGTAATTTGATTTATGGGTTATTATGTTACTAAAAGTTAATTTAAATTGCCATGGAATTCAGTTCAGACTAATAGCCCAGCACAATGAACTGAGAAGATATTCGAGACGCAGATAATTTTGGGTTATTCAGACACGTGAGCTGCCTGAATCATTAGGGGGATTTACATTTAGGAACTGCACGAAAAAAAAATCGTATTTAGCTGAAAACTTTATCTAAATTTGATTAAAGAAATCGTAATTATCAACATTTATGCACAAATCTGAAAGTTTTGCGTTCAAGTGCGAATTCGATTTGAAAATTTTCGCCTTATATGGCATAGAGACTTTTGTTGCTAATCAATTTGTGTTCGGTTTTAATCATTGTGTGGGCTGTGCGATTTTCAACAGCTCAATAAGACGCTTAGCTCAAGGCCCAAGATGATACAACGCTTGTTGCCAAAGATTAATAAAAATACATTACAATTCGCCTGTTTTTGTTTTGTTTTGGATGCTTCTTGAAGGTTGCTTAAATAGCAAAAATTTGTCAAAAATCAAACAAACTGTAAAACTGTCAGGTACAAAGAAACAAACAAACAACAAGCGAAACATAAACAATAATCAACTTGAATTGTCCCATTGTATTTTTATTTGGATTTTGATTTGTTTTTAGTGGGTGCAGATGTCGTGAAGTCGTCAATCAATTAAAAATTAAATTAAAATCATAAAAGAAACCTTAACCAACTGACTGACAACAATCAGAAAATTAATTTATGTTTAACTTAGTTCAAGTCATTTGACGCGATTTCATTTGCTCGCGTCTATAAAATTCGATGTGCTTAAAACAAGAAAATAAAATATTATGTGAGCATACTTGTATACTTTGTAGCAAATACTGGCTGTCATATTAAATTTAATTCATTTGAAACCTTGTTTACTTCAGAGACGTCAGAGTCGTTGGATTGTTTGCTGAATTCAATGAGGCGTTCGTAAAGTTCAGGGCCTTTGGCAATTGCTGATAAACTTCTGACAGAACATCATTTATTTTATGGCTGAAAACTGAAAACTGATAAAAATGTGCTTAGATATGTCATAGTTACTGTCATAATTTCTACGCTTGTTTATTAATGAATGCAAATAGACAGCATAAACAAGCAAAAGATGAGTTTTTTATTCACATATGTTAAGCAACCGGAACTCACTCGGCAAAAGCTAAAAAAATAAATAAAAATGCCCATGATCATCGTCATCATTCGCAATCGGCGTTGGGTCTGTCTGGGTTCCTTAGTCATTTAAGGCAAAAACCGCATTCTAACGCTTTGTTTTGCCTCAGAATTCCCCAAGATACTAATTAAAATATGCACTCCATAGTATATGAATCTATATAGAACTTGATTCACAGCCTGCCTATAATTGCCATGTACAACTTCTATATAATTTTATGCAGTTATCAGGCACGTATCAATATTTGACTACATGGGAAATTGCTATTAAAATAATGACAACAGCGAGATACGCCGGAGTTAAATTCAATTAACTTAAGATCTCATATCTGGCGATTGAGTCGGGAGATTTCTATTCTTATACTTACACTTTTGACAGACTAATTGCCTGTTGAAACTGCGCAAATAACTCATCTGTGGCTCAGGCTAATAATTAAAATAAATGGAGAATTCGCTAAACAAATGTTGGGAACATTAGATACACATTTATCAATCGAGCCAAAGTAAAAATAAACGCGTAAGGCGCGGTTTTGATCGATAAGGTTAGGCCGATCGTGTTAAACAGGTTTATCATGTGCCATAGAAATAATTCTGATATTTAATATACAATATACAATATAGAAAATACAATATAGCTATAATAGTATGCGTCAGCTACTTTCATGTATTTGCCGTAAACAAGTTATAATCTCTTTGAAGACATTTTTCTAAGCTTTGGCTTTACGTCAATAAATGATTCAGCAACGGATGCTGGAAAATAACCTTTGCGTAAATTGCATTGTTTTATTATTAAATAACATTCTCAGCAATTGTTTTTTTAATGCTCTTCAGCTCGTTAACGCTGCATATTTTGATTATAGATGCTATGCTAAAAGGTTAGCGATAACTAAAATAATAAACTATAAAAATATTACAAAATAAAATATATTCACTTTTATAAAAGCTTAGAGCTTTATGATATTAATTTCTTAAAATTGAATTTATTAAATAAGCAAATAAATAAACAGCAGAATGCATTAAGCAAAATTTAACATTTCGTTAAGCAGAAATAATTTGTATTATTATCAACTGTCTGCTTAAAATGTTGTAATAATTGAGTTGCTATTACAACATAATCTATTATGCAGATTTTAAAACTTGTATTTGAGCAATGCATAAAAAAGTCTATTAAGATGTTTCAGCTGTTTAGTATGTGCAAAAGGCAGAAGTAACGATTTTTATATATTTTTAAATATTTTATAATATTTGCACGTGCCTGATTTTAGTGCAAATTCAAGTGGCAAGCTGCAGCAAACGAAAGACTTAGGCAACGAACTTGATGTGTTAGAACAGCGGCAACAGCAAGCGAACAGCGACAAAAGGCAACAACAAAGAAGAAGCAAAGAACAGAAAGACAACAACAACTGGGCAAAGTTAATGCCTGAAATTGAATTGTGTTTGCGAGCCAAATGACAAGTTGACACACCAACAACCATTTAAGCCAATGTCAATCAATCAGTGGCAATGGCAGCCAAATTGCCCAAGAGCCTGCCACCAACTGTCTCATCTGCCACATCTTCCACTTCAACTTCCACTTCAACCTCAACTTCTACTTCAGCTCCATCTGCAACTGCTTCATTCACTTCTTCGACTGTTTCTAAACTGCCAACAAATTGCCCGCGAGTCAAACTATTCACACACACCCAACACACACACCCATAAACACCACATTTACAACAACAACATCAACAACAACCACAACAACAACAACAAGAACAACAACAACAAAATTTCCCCCCTTCTCTGCAGATGTACGGCAATCGCCATTTGCATTAGATTTGCAGCCGCCACTGCTCGATGCCGTCGCAGATGCCACCGCCTTCCGGGCAGCGGACGGCGCCGAGCGCGCCCTCGATAGCTATGGGAATCCCATTGAGGCACTGCGTCCGATCGACACGCCCGATGGGCGCAAGGTGGTCAGCGCGCAGGGCGTGCAGTTTGAGATACCCACGTATGCCTCGGGCATCACGGAGATACGCAAGCCGGCGGACGAGCTGCTGCCACCGCATATTGGTGAGTTAACAAGCACAGCAACCACCGAAGCAGCAGCCGCAGCAGCAGCGGAGGATGCAACAAGCGCAGCAGCAGCAGTTGAGGCAGCAACTTCAGCCAACAGCAAACGCAAGCCACAAACACAAGACACAAAAGCACGCAGCATAAATAGCACTAGCACCACTTGCACCACCTGCACCACTAGCAAACTTAGCCGTAGCTTAGCACACGCTCCCCCCTCCACAACCACAACCACGCCCCAGCCCATGTCCACGCCCACGCCCACGACCACCCGCTCACCCACTCACTCACACACACACGCAGCACCACTAACCGCATTAGATACTCACACCCCAACCCCCTCCAAATCCGTGAAGCGGCACTCGCTGGGCGGTGCTGAGCAGTACGCCATTGTGCCCGCTGATCCACAGCGTGCACCACCCACATTTACCCTGCTCACGATCAATCCGCAGTTAGACTCATTAAAGAACCTAAGACATACGAAGTCCAATTCAAATCCAACTCCAACTTCACCTCCTCTCCACTTAGATGCCATTGCGGTGGCACCACCCACCACGGACATCGACAGCACCGAACTGAGCACCTCATCATCATCAGCACAACCAGCACCAGCACCAGCCACATCACTAACACCACCCAAGCATCAACCATCGACGAGCACCACCGATGTCGCCGTGGAGGTGGAGCAGGCCCAGCTGTTCTCCTTAGGACAGCAGCAGGAGGAGCAATCGACCCTTCCGGACTATCTGCTGGAGCTGCAGCAACAGGATCCCTTCATAGCCGGACCCGTGCCCTGGATACCCACCGCTGGAGGTGCACCACTCAGTGTTATTGCCTGGGATCTGTTGCCACCACTGGAGGATAACCCAGCGGAGCCACAAATCATCACGGAGCAGCAGCCCACGCGGCATGTGGTTGGAGTGCAGCAACCTGGTAGCCACAACATACGCGTCAGCCTGAGCAGCGGACAGGCCTTGTCTCCGGTGGCGCCAGTTGCCTTACCCTCGGGTCAGGTGACGGTGGTATCGGTGGAGCACGATGGTCCGGAGGCGCACGGCACCAATGCGCATGTGGGCAGCACCACGCCCCGCAACAACGGCAGATTCCCCAACAGAAACCGTGGCACAGCGCATTATAGCACCACCACGGAGGGTCAGAGAGTGCGCACCACCACAGTCACAACTACAACCACCACAACACCAGCGCCAACCACAACAAGCACCACTAGCACCACCACGGCACGTCCACGCACCACCAGCACCACCACCGTAGCTCCTGTCACCCGCACCACCACACCGCTTGACCCATCCAGCTTCTTTAAGCTGGAGAACGAGGAGTCCTATGCGTACACGCTGCCGCCCTGGCTGCAGGAGGTCACAGATCCGGATCTGGATGTGGCTGTCACCTTCATTGTGCCCACGGATAACGATCAGTACAACCACACGGTGGCTGACGACTTGGAGCCACCATTCGAGCCGTTTGTGGATGTGCATAATATACAGCTGACACCGCCGCCCTTGGCCAGCAGCAGCTCGACCAGCACCACCAGTACCACGAGCACTACGAGCACCACTACCACGACGACCACGCGACGTCCGTCGAGCACCGCTGCACCACCACCGCTCCCAACCAAAGCACCCATATACAACGCACAAACCACCACACAACGACAAGCACAATTGATACGCTCAACCACCTCAACCTCAACCTCAACCTCAACAGCTCCTACCACGGCGTCGCCAGCAGTGGATCCGAATCCCTTCGACACCGCCACCTTGCCCGCCTGGCTGAAGGACTTTGACTATCCGGATGTGGGTCCCGGCGTGCCCTACAATCCAGACAACTTCAAGGATGATCCGGAGGTGCCTGCCCAGCAAACGGGAGGTGGTAAGCCTACAGCTTTTCAGCCACAGTTCAGCACCACAGCAGCTCCAACCACTACAACCACTGCAACCACAACAACCACCACAGCACGTGCTGCACCCGCTGTAACCAATTTCTCCGCTTTCCCATCAAAAGTCACGCTTACGCTTCCAGCCATCGCCCCACACAACGACAACGATGTGGAACCACTGACGGTGCTAATTCCACCCGTCGCTGTCGATGCCGCAACTAATTTCGATCCTACTACAAACTCTAACCTACATTTTCCAGTACGCTTTAACACACCCGAGGAGGTCGCAAAGGAACCACAAGGCCCCACCACTGGCACCACCGACGAGCTCTTCCCACCAGCTGCCGACAAGAAGGTGGAGTACACCAAGAGCGATGAGGGCAAGGTCATCAGCACGCCCGTGCAGCCTCCACGTAAGGGTAAGCAAAATAATCGATAGCACTAGCGATATGATCGATTGTTAGCAAATAAACCGTTCGATTGTTGCGGCTTACAATCGATCAATCGACGTAAACTTGAGATGAGAGTTAAAGATATTTTTAAATTATCGACTATTATCAATAGCGGTTCCTATTGTTATAATTGTCGATTATCAGAATTATCGATTGTCATAATTATCGATTGTCATCATTATCGATTGTCGTAATTATCGATAGTCATAATTATCGATAGTACCCACCAAACACTGAGTTCTTTAACTGATTAAAGCTGCTATTCTTTTCAGACACCACCGTGGCTCCAGCTCCGCCTCGTCCAACGCCAGCTGCTGTTAACAACGGCAAGTACACGGGCGGCTTTAACGCTCCGGCTGGTCTGCTGCGACCGCAGAATGCCGCCAAACCGGATATCTATGTGGCCGGCAATGAGCACGAGTTCAGCACCTTAGTCAAAGCCAACAGAGCGCGTCCAGGTGCGGCACAAGCTGCGGCCAACAACGGCGGTCGCTACACGGGCGGATTCGGTGCCCCAAGTGGCGTGCTCAGTCCCCAGAATGCACCCCGACCCTTCCAGCAGCCCCAGCAGCCCCATCAGGCACAGCAGACCCAACACGCCCCCCAACAGCTTCCCTCGCCCATTGCCGGAACCTTGGATGGCCACCATGAGAACCGCTTTGGCGGCCCACCCGGCATTCTGGTGCCCTTCGACAACGTGCCCCAGCACGGCGCACAGTAGGCGGGCGTACATTTAACTTATTTATTAAGAGCGTGGAAACGTGGAAAGTTGCGTCTTTTTGTGTGCGTAGTGTAAATCAAATGCGAATTTCAACCGAAAGCCTTAGCCACAAAATTCCATTCGGAATAGCGTTTAGAAGCGATAAATTACGTAACTACGTATGTATGTATCATGTAAATTGTTATTTACATAATAAAGATTTGTAAAAAAATAAATTTCTTTTAAATTATTCGCGTTCTTGCTGAGTTACACGCAACAGTTTACTTGATGCGCTTAACATTACAGCGCGCTGTTATCATTACAGCAAATGCCAATTAACATTAGCAGCGGTTATCAGCAATAACAGCTGCTAACAATATGAATACAGAAGTTCTTACAAATATTTTGTAAATTGAGAATTGCGTGATTAAAAAAAAAAAGCCATGATTCAACTACAATCAAACATTCTGGTGCATTAAAATTTTGTTCAATTTTTAAATGAGCATTATTTCATCTTAAATATACCTGCTATAATCTGAAACTAAATTGTTTAAATGTGGATGCTGTCGAAGCTGTAAAATTGTTCGATTGTATAAATCATTAAATTGTTATTGCGCAATTCGTAATTAAATGTTGTAATGATTTTTATTGGCCAGATTCAAGCAGTTGCTGCGGAATTCCCTTTATTTTCGTATCATCAGAAACTCATCAACAAAATGAATACGCCAAGCACTTTTAAGAAAATTATCCACGCACAAACCGAATCAGTTGATAAACTCTATAGCGTATACATACACAATACAATTATTAAATTAATAATAATAAAGAGTAATTAAAACTCTGATGCTGATATTGAACGTTATTATTTTATATTCAAACGCAACAGACAAAAAAGCACAGCAGCCAGCTTATTGTCGAGCATAGCCAGCGGGCGATAAGACCAAATTGGTTTGTGTCTTGGCTTATGAGTTGTACAGTGCTTCGCATATGTACAATATACAACAAATTCAAATGCAATATTTAAAATAATTAAGCATATATAAATGTATACACTTCAGTTGTTCTTATTTAATTAAATTAAAAATCTAGCGCAACGGACATTACTTAATGCGCAGCAGCCAGCTTGAGCAAAAACGCACTGGGGTTCGTGTCTTGACTAACACAGAGCTGCCGGTGCTTTAAGTTTACGCTGAGAACAGCTGACGCGTCAGCGTGCGGGGCGAACGGCAAATGACGTGCGGTGGGCGTCACGTAAACGTCCTTCATTTGACTTTGAACTCAGAGCAGAAGCCGAAGCTGAAGTCGATTTTCAGCCAGAGCAGTTGCAGTTGATTCCTGACGGGCGAACTAACCGAAAGTGAAAGTGTAATCTAGGCAGAACTTAAAGAAAACCATAAGCAGCTATGTCGAAAATTGGTATTAACGGTTTTGGACGCATTGGCCGTCTGGTGCTGCGCGCCGCCATCGACAAGGGCGCCCATGTCGTGGCCGTAAGTGCAATTTTCACCATTTTCAACATTTTCGCCATTTTCAGCATTTTCACAAATTTTCATGTGTGCGTAATAACGGTTATTTCTGGTGTAATCGGCAGGTCAACGATCCCTTCATCGATGTCCAGTACATGGTCTACCTGTTCAAGTTCGACTCCACCCACGGCCGTTTCAAGGGCACCGTTGCCGCCGAGGGCGGCTTCCTGGTGGTCAATGGCCAGAAGATCACCGTGTTCAGCGAACGCGACCCGGCCAACATTAACTGGGCCAGCGCTGGCGCTGAGTATGTGGTTGAGTCCACCGGTGTCTTCACCACCATCGACAAGGCCTCCGTGCACTTGAAGGGTGGCGCCAAGAAGGTCGTCATCTCGGCCCCCTCTGCCGATGCGCCCATGTTCGTGTGCGGTGTCAACTTGGATGCCTACAAGCCCGACATGAGCGTCGTCTCGAACGCCTCTTGCACCACCAACTGCCTGGCTCCCCTGGCCAAGGTCATTCACGACAACTTCGAGATCGTCGAGGGTCTGATGACCACGGTGCATGCCACCACGGCCACCCAGAAGACCGTCGATGGCCCCTCCGGCAAATTGTGGCGTGATGGCCGTGGCGCTGCCCAGAACATCATTCCAGCCTCCACTGGCGCCGCCAAGGCCGTCGGCAAGGTCATCCCCGCCCTCAACGGCAAGCTGACCGGCATGGCCTTCCGTGTGCCCACCCCCAACGTATCGGTTGTGGATCTGACTGTCCGCCTGGGCAAGGGCGCCAGCTACGACGA
The DNA here is from genome assembly GCA_035045125.1 of Hypselothyrea guttata. NCBI lineage: Eukaryota > Metazoa > Arthropoda > Insecta > Diptera > Drosophilidae > Hypselothyrea > Hypselothyrea guttata. The sequence goes on along the minus strand of JAWNNJ010000670.1, from coordinate 1,021,405 downwards.
GATCAAGGCCAAGGTGCAGGAGGCCGCCAACGGACCCCTGAAGGGCATCCTCGGCTACACCGACGAGGAGGTCGTCTCCACCGACTTCCTCAGCGACACCCACTCGTCCGTGTTCGACGCCAAGGCCGGCATCTCCCTGAACGACAAGTTCGTCAAGCTGATCTCCTGGTACGACAACGAGTTCGGCTACTCGAACCGCGTCATCGACCTGATCAAGTACATGCAGAGCAAGGATTAAGCGCCCCATCCCAATCCCAATCTGAATTCTACAAACTACATCAGTTCAATACAATACAATATATAATAATGGAATATGTTGCGAACATCACGAACAGGAGATGTAGCATTTATCTATAGACGGGAAGCATCCGATATCCGATATACGCCTAGTTACACGATTACGATTACACAATAAACACACACACACACACACGCATACGTAGATACCGTTACTTTGCACACACACACGCACGCACAACTGTGCGGTGACTGCATCTGTATGTGTGCTGTATTTATTTAATACCAACAGATCTTCTCGCTCCTGTTTGTTACAGTTACATAAATTATATAACCTAATCTCGCTCGTTACAAATAAATAAAACAAAAACAGACTCTTAATTGCCTTATTTATGAGCAGATTGGTGCCTAATCGCAAATGCTAATCAGTCCAAAGTATTTTCGCCAATTTCTCTGCCTATTGCCAAGCAGCATATACACACATACATACATATACAGCTACATAAATTCATTCGTGTGTATGCATGTTTGTATGTATGCTGATAAGCTGAAAAATCGATTGAGGCGCTGAGGTGAAAGTGTCGTTGCCACAGCAGCAGCGGCAAATAAAATGAAAATACGCTAACATCGTTCTTTTATAAATAGTAATTTAAACATAGACAGATATTTACTTATATGCTTTACGCATACATATACATGCACGTGCCTATATACATATATACTTTTGTTTTATGTACATCAATAACGTATGTATGTACATACAATTTTCAATTTGCATAACTGCAAAAGCTTACTGCTATACAACTGTGGGAGTAATCAAAATAACCTTGACATTGAAAAATGTCAAACTAATTTCGCATATTTACTGCAAAATTTAGTAAGCCAATTAATGTTTTAAAATAAAATACAATACAAAATGCGATAAATCAGCTAAATAATGCACATTTTGAAATTTCTATGCCTTGCCAACAAGAACATAAATAAGCTGGTCACACAGCAAGCAGCTAAGCATAACAGCGCCATTTTGAGTACTAACAGCGGGCAACATTTAACAGACTTCTGTATGTTATTCTTATGCGCGGTTAATTTGAATTTGTTTTGTTAGGATTATTTGTCTGATTGTATTGCATTAAAAATTCACGATTCAACTTGAGTTTTCTAAGCAAAATATAATAAAATGGCTGTAAAAATAAGGAAATTTTAACTGAATAAATGGTATGCATATTTTATACCTTATATTTATATAATTTCCATAGTCACATAAATTATTCATCATAATCTTGTAATAATTTAAGCTATACATGTAATAAGTAATATATTTATAAGCTTGTTGTGTAGTTAAGTAACTAAATATTGACTGAATAAGTGTAAAACACAAAGCAGACGAAATTTCCCAAACTTCTTCCTACAAACACCCGCACATTGCATAGATGCTGACGTCTTTTATGTCGCTGCTTGTATAATATATTATATGGTTTTATTGACTGCCACATCCAAAATTAGAATTCATTTATGCCGTGAGTTGGCAACACTTCTTGCGGAACCTCATAACACAGGCCGTATGTGAGTCAACAGGTCTCCATCCATCCAAGTCGGGGCCCCAACCGAGCAGATTGCATGCCAGGGCGTTACCACCCAAAACAATCAAGCAATTGAAGCGATTAGAATCCGACCTCCCTCCACAATCGCCTGGGGAATTGTCAACAGAATTGGAAATGTCGTAAATACAAATAAGAATTAAAGTCTAACCCACATAGAACCTTAACTGATACATATATATACTTGCTCTCACGTGCTTCATGCCAGGCCAAAACCAAACATCGAGTGGTAATGGAGCAGGGGGAAGTTCCCAAAAAGTTCTCAACTTGAACGTAGGCAAATATCATAATTCCACATCATGTCTGATGTCTGCAACGTCATAAAGGGCACAAGCAGCAGCTGTCAGGTCGAACTTGGGTTATGGCCCAAGACATCGTTCAATAGGCCACAAAACGTCCTGAGGTTGAGGCGCGAGCCGGATATTCAGCCCTAGCAGGTGTACGGAAGCGCCGTGCTGGCTTATGAGGGCAGGCAAAAATAAATGCAAACAGCAGGCAGGCAGCCAAGCAGTCGGACGCAACCGACAGGAGAATAACAGACTATGCTATCTAAATTGTTTCTGACTTTTGATTCTATCAACCGATTTTATTGCGCTTTTCAAGATAACATATTATAATGTTAGAGTATACTTATTTATGCCATATGGCAAGCTTCTATTTTTTAAATTGTTTAAGTACATAATTAGTTTTTTATTGATTTGTGGGCGCAGCGGGCGTGGCATGCAATAGTGGAACTAAACTTTAACAGCGATTGAAATACAGCTAACTACATTCCAAACTTGAAGCCTCTAGCTCTTATGGTTGCTGATGTTTCCACATAATTCTTATACCCTTTTTTACCCATTTCCAACGGGTGCAGGTTATGAAAAGCGAATAGTTTCGTCAGGCCTCGAAGGTTGCTACCAGGAGGCAAATGAGCGGGGAACACGCAAGCCCTGAGACTAGGGGAAGTGCCCCAGACATCAAACTTATTTATTTACTCTAAAAACAATACAAGAAAATTAATAGCAATTTGCATAGTTTCATAAATATGTTGTAATAAATGTGCTTAATAAGCGAATGCCATTTCCATCCAAATAAAGCCAGGCCCCAGACAATTTGCTGCTCACCACGCCCCTTATCGGCATATCGGCATATCGGCATATCGGCTGGTGTTTAATTGGCTTTTACAAAAGCCATTAAACGATTTTGGCCAACGAGCGTTGCAAAATTCGCACAAAACCCGCCATAAAAACAATTTGCAACTTGTGCGTGACTTTTCGGCATTGCACTAAAGTTGGCTAACGAAACATTGATCTTTAATTAGTGCACAAAATATGGCAGAAACTGCGCTGATTAATCAGCCGATTTTGAGGCATATATATATTTGTCAAGTTGGTCCGCAAATCGTTGGGGCATTAAAATAAGTTTATTGAAGTTTATTGAGGCTTGTCAGCACAGCTCATGCAAAGCAAAGCAAACTTAACAGCGGAAAACCACAAAAACCCATGCCAACATCGAAAAGTTTCGCCACAAAAACAATTCTCCTGCCTGAAAGGAAAACCTGCAACAAACACAACAAGAATTCGGAATGCAGGAGACCTAGACAAATATGAAAGAAGACCAAACAGTTTAGTTGCAAACTGACAAGCCAAGGGAACGGACGCTTTTAGGATACACGCGCTCAAAACCATCATAATTTCCATACAAGTTAAAGTTGCGAAAACAGAAAAAGTGCTTCAGTAAATTGTAACATTTAATCAACACAAACATGCCTCGAAAGAAACAAAAGGTCGACACCTTGGAGGAAATCGAAACGAGCATCAAACTGCTCTGTGATCAGTCCAATAATCACATGAAAGTTCGTGAATATTATAAGGCCTTAACGGGCTACAATCAGGTAAACATCACAGTCTTAACGAATAAAATTACATACTACATCTTACATATTTACTTCTAACTATAGATTTAGTATTACAATATTCAGATTTATTCAAGAACGCTTAATTAAATTTGTACATTCAAATTTCCGTGATAAGCAAGTATTTTTGGAATATTGAAGAAGCTTTAAAGTCTTAAATCATGTATGCTACAAATTCTAGATTATTTACCTTCATTAATATACTCATATATTCAAATCATATTCTATATAATATAATCGAAATACTCTTAAATCTTTTAAGCACACTTGAGCAATTAAAAATATCGAAATTCTATATTTTAAATTCTATGAAATATTTAACAATTTTTGCCATTTTGCAAATAAAATTCCCAAAAGCTAAATGTAATTGCGTGGCGCCACTGTTGGCAATATTTTGTACTATTGGCTAGCGCCATCTGTTGACTAACACACGCAACAGTGGTTTGTGGATAGTGCAGACAACTGGTTTGACATGTGGAACACATTGCGAATACAGACCACAATTAGTACAGACGCAAACCACAATATTGACAGCATTGACGGTATTATGGCAGGCAGAGCATAGTTTAAAAATGTTCTAATAATTTTTATGGAAATGTTTATTAATTTAACATACTATATTATATATATTTAATATTATTAAATTTTCAAGCTCAATAATTAGTTTAAAATTATTAACCCTGTATTTCCCAATTTTCAATGAGTCCAGGGTATATTTCAACAATTTTATTGGAATACTCTCAATTAAATTTTATAAATATTTTATAAATGCATTTTACTAATTAATTTTTATTTGAATTTTAATTTTGTCTGTTGACTGATCTTAGTCCACATCAATAATTGACTAACTTAATATTTTACCAGCTTGAATGCTTACTTATTTGTTTATTTGTTATGGAAATCAAGGACTGTAATTTGTTCTATTTATTCCGATTGAGTTTATTTCCCACATAAAATGGAGATGATGAACTGCTGCCTGAAAGGCTTGAATACATCAATGTCAATGATGGGTACTTTGGCATAACGACTGCTGTCTTTGGGTACACTAAAGGGGCGGGGGGAGTGGCGTCGTGTTCAGGGTTAGGGCTTGCACGTGCTATTATTATGGTTTTTGTTTTTGTTTGTTATCGATTGTTAACCCATTTATGTGGCAGTTGCCCCCTGTCTCCTGGGCAACAGAGCAAATGGCAAATCAATTACCGTTTGTTTGCAACTGCCATCCGAGGTGTGAATTTTTCGCACTCACTTAGTCAGCTTAGTCAGCTTTGTCGGTTCTCCGTGGAGTTATCAGCATGACGAGCGTCTTGAATAACATCTTGGCAGTGGATAAGGAGCAGGAGCTGCTGCAGAGCTTCACGCGCACGGGCAACAACGCGGACGACGAGTCCTTGGATGAGTCCAACAAGAGGTCAAAGGGTCGCGGCCGTGCCTCCCACAAGCCGCCCATTTGGGAGAGACGCGAGTCTTATGGCACTGGACGCAAATCCTCCATGGAGCGGGGCGGACGCGGGGGCGGCAAGGAGGACGGGGAGACGGCCACCAAGCGGGGCAATCGCATCGAGGCGGAGCTGCGGGCGGCGCGTAAGCGCATCGAGGAGCAGATCATGAAGAAGAAGAAGCCCAAGGAGAACTTCGTGGACTTCTATACGGACAAGGATCGAGCCGCTGCCGTCAGTGCAGGCGCCTTCGACATCAAGCAGAGCCTGCAGATCAAGCAGAAACAGGATCGCAACGAGGCGCTGCTCATTCCCGACGAGGCGGACATCAGCTCCATCATTGCCCTGGGTTTGAAGGAGATCAAAAACGCCAATCCCGAGAACGCCATACATTTCTTTTGCAAGGTTCACTTACTACTAAATCAGTCAGAAAAGAATATTGGCTCTGAAATTAATCTAACTTTGTTCTAGAATTCAATTAAAATTCGACGTAGAATCGTGAATCAATAGAGAATAATTAAGAAGGAAAATAACGGTGTTAATGAAAGAGGGAAACCGTGGAACATTAAATTAAAATCAAATTTAAAGAATTGTATCTTAATCTGTAATCTGAAAAGTTTTTGAAGATGCAATTATTCTCTATAAATTCTCTATTAATCTTAACATATCCGAAACGTAGTTGGAAATAATAGTTTTAAAAACGCTCCCAAATAAAGAATTTCGTTCTTGAATGAAGAGTTCTCTGACTCATTGAACTTTTGAAACCAGAAATTCTTGACTTCAGCACGAAAACTCTTGATTTCTTTTTCATTATTTCTCTCTCCAAGTATTTCTAATAGGTTTTCCTTCATTTGCAGGCCTTGGAGCTGAACAGTACGGATCTAAATGCGCTGATCTCACGCAGCAAGTGCTACCTGTTGTTGGGCGAAGCTTCCAAGGCACTTCAAGATGCGGAAACCGCGCTGAGTGAGGACAAGAACAACATACGTGCGATATACCAGAAGGCCGAATCCCTCTACTATCTGGGACAGTTCGAGCAGAGTCTCATGTTCTTCCATCGTGGGCTGCGTGCACGTCCAGAACTCGCCGCCTTTCGCCTGGGCGTACAGAAGACCCAGGAGGCCATCGAGAATACAATTGGCACCAAAACCCGTGCCACGGGGGCACCAACAAAGACCAGCAAATCCCGTAAGTCCGGCGATAATACGCCCAAGTCACAGGCACCGAACAGCGCCCGACCCCAGACCGTGCGACAAAAGCCCACCAAGGCGGATCTGGAGCGTCGCAATGCTCGCAAACTGCTCGGGGAGCTCTGTGTGGACAAGGAGTATCTGGAGAAGCTACTGCTACATCCAGATCTGGTGCGTGCGGATACAAACACGGAGAATATATCGGCCTTGGCCAAGGAAGCAGTTTGTTTCCTCAATAAACGCCAGGAATTCTGGCGACAGCAGCGACCCTGCACAGCTTTACCGAACCACAAGAATCTGCCCAATGATGCGCTTCCCAAATGGTTCTAGGTAGAGCCTTCAGTTATATTTAATATAATTTAATTATATTAATTAAACAATTAAGTGTTACGTTTCTGTTATAAGTTGTATTTTTGTTTGCTTCAATAAACAGCAGAAATCTTATCTACGACAAAATCGAATTAAAATTCCATCAATATGTTTGTTATAATTTGCATAATTATTTATTGATTCAGCCCATGGGATAGGGCCGTAAAATGTTTTTACAGATTCGATTTGTGTATGTGTGTTTAACATCAACATTATATATAGCCATTTGTAGTTTCTTTGATATTGTTTGCGTATATAGTATACGTATATAGTATGTATATTTGTTAAGATTTATCCAACTAAAGTCGACAACTGAGTCCAACTAATTGCTGTCTACATCCGCCGTAGAGCCCAACAGTTGAAACAATGCTTAATTTATATGCATTTACTAAAATAAACTCTAATAACAAACGGTAATAATTATTAATATATAATATTTAGTATTGCGAGCTGTCATGTTTCAATGTTTTGCATATTTGTTTGCTTGCTCTAACATATTGTTTTGCTTTGTTTATTTCATAATTTGACTAGTACGGCTATAATTGTTTTTAGAACATATAAATATTTAATACTTTATGCTTCACATATTATCATTTGTTCCAGTTTTGCTCGCTGCGATTAACGTATAACTATATGAATGAATAAATACTTGGTTGAATTGGTGCATTATTAGGCGTAGTACAGCTGGCCAGTGTTGGTGTTCGATTAAGTAGCTAAATATGTTTTAAACATAAACATACGTAATTAAAGCAGTGATTCAAGCAATCCATAATTTGATTTACAATCATATATATACTTAAAATAACACAAATTCCTTCCGTCTCAACTATTGCCCGAGAACTTTGGGACTTCCAAACTTCCGTAAATACAACAATTTGGAATGTTAACGAGTGTAGAACACTGCCAAGATCTAAATAATGTGCCTGAGCCTGAACAGCCTGAAAATATAAAGAAATATAGCATTAGAATTATATAATGTGAAATATATAAGGAAAACTATTAATAGAGTGGTAACTCCCTAATAGACTTAATATTGTGCAAGTTTTAACAATAATCCTTGACTTCTGGCCCACTGTACATATTTTAATATTTGCATTGAATTAATTTTGACTATCGCCTCAAAATAAACACTTTCCGGTTTATTTATAGATAACGCGATTCTATAAATAAACTCTTAAAACGAATATAACTTTGAGCAGTCTAATCTCAGTGTCCCATATGGTCTAGTGGCTAGGATATCTGGCTTTCACCCAGAAGGCCCGGGTTCGATTCCCGGTATGGGAAGTATTTATTTTTTTAAATCTTTCTTTATTCAAACTGCTACATACCGTTACAGCCAATGCAGTTTAGTTGTTGGCCGGTCGTGTGGGCAACGGAGGCGCATTGCCACTGCGGTTTGGTATTGGCGGCGGACCACGGCGATTTGGTAGTGGTGGCGGAGGACCGAGGGGACCCGCTGTTGTGGGCACCGCTGGCTGGCGACGTGGACTCTCCACGGATGCTGGCATAACCGGCGGTGGTGCTGCCGGTGGCGGATGACGGGGGGCGGGCACATCATCCTGGATCTCTTCGTAGATGTTGCTGGCTGTTTCGTAGGCCGTGTCTTGGTCCAGAGACGACTGCTTGGACTGCCGTGTGGGCGTTGAAACGGGCGTGGCTTGTTTGCTTTGCATTTGGCGTGGTGGTGTGGGTGGTCCAGAGGGCATGGCGGCGCCTACGGGCGAAGCGTGGCCAGAAGATGAGGTTGAGGAACTCACGGAAGTAGCGTGCAACGGCGAGCCGGGTTCTGTGGGCGATTGCGACTTGGATGAGGGCGTGGTATCGCCCACAACTGGAGGACGCGGCGGGGGCACAGCCTGCACCGGCTGCAATGGTGCCGGCATCATGGGTTGCGGTGGCAACGGTGGCTTGGCCGGCTTAGGAACAATGCTTATGACGCCGGCATGTGGCAAGTGGCGAGGCGAATTCTTTGGTGACATGGGCATGGGCGGACGCGCGGGCGCAGGTCGTGCCGGCGGTTGTTTTGGCCGCTGTGGCACCTCCGGTGTCAGCTGCACCAGCTGCGCCTGCTCAGCGGGATTGGCGCACAGCGGAATGGTATTCGAGGTGCACAGCTCGATCTCATTGTCCACCTGCTGCGGCCAGTCGGGCGTCTTCAGCTCGAAGATCAGCTCCAGGCCGCACACCTGCGTGCTGCGCTTGGCAGCCGCATTCAGTGCGGACTCCCCGTTGCGGAATGTCACCCACATGGTGTCCTCCACGTAGCGCACCAGCGTGACCTCGCCCATCTTGGACAGCTCGGCAATCAGCGCTGACATGACATGCTCATCGTAGATGGTAGGTCCATCCTCGTCAGCATCCGCCGACGCCTCGTGCACGTGCACGACAATTGTGGAATCCGGTGGACCCAGATCCCTTATTACCTGATCGAAAACCGCACGCCGGCGCTGCTGATCGATCTCCATGATCTCCGCATCGATGATGGCAATGACGGGCCGATGGTCGCTCTGCTTCAGCTCCGAGCGTCCATAGTGTATGAGCTTGCCTGGATTCCAGGCAGCTGCGACGGCTCCACCGAAATCGCTCTCCGCCAATGCCTTGCGCCGACGCCAGAGCACACGATCTGTCCAAGCCGGAGCACGTTGTTTCTCGGACGTATCGTAGTCATCGCTGAACAAATCGTACTTGTAGGTCGGATCAAACGTGATCTCGCCCTCTAGGAACTCGGAGAAGACATTGCCGGCCTCCTGCTCCTTGCGCAGCTGATCGAACTCGAGCACCGTGCCCAGGTCAGCATTGCGCACGCACTCCTTCAGCTCATCCTTCTCCATGTCGATGCGGTAGTTGAAATCTCCACACCAGAACACCCAGTCATGCGACTTCAGCGTCCTGCCCATGGGAAAGGCCAGCTTCCGTGTGATCTCCGCATAGTCTGCATTGCGCTCGGTCACCTGCGATTGCCCGGCAGCGAAATGGGCGCATACAAAGCACATGGAGCTGCCGTGCAGGACGAAGCGTATGGCGCAGGCGCCCTTGTTGCCGGTGGCGCCTCCCAGTCCCGTCTTCACGCAATCGATGGCCACGTCGCGTATGTGGGGCGCGTGCTCCGGCCGGATGTAGATGTACAGACAGACGCCGACCAGCTGCTGATAGGTGAGCAGCACGTAGTCGTTATCCCGTGAAATGGTCTTCTGCAGCTCCTCCGCCCACTGCTTGGCGTTGTCGGTGCTCGCTGCCATTATATTCGAGGCGTTCAGATCGACAATCTCCTCGAAGCCAATGGCATAGATGTCCACCGGATGCTCAGCATGCTCCGACGGATTGTTGATGTCCACCAGCGCCTTGGAGCGCGCCAGCGCATGACAGTCCAGCAGCCAATCCGAGAGCGAATCCTTGAACACAATGCTGCGAAAATGCTTGCCCCCGTTCACATTGTAGGTGCCCACAGCCACGCGAGCCATGCGCGGACGCACGTACTCCGTGTAGCGCTTGCAGAGCTCCCGCAGCGTTGTTGTCGGTGCATGCAGCATGTTCGAGGGCAACAGAATACGCGCACGATCCGCCAGCTCCGAACTGAGCGTCGAACCCACGAGCAGCACATCAATAGCTTCCTGCAAACACATCAAATGCAATCAAATTAGGGTATAGAATGAAGGCTAATCCCGAAACTCACCTGCTTGGAGTTGTCCAGCAGATTATTCTGTATGGTGCGCGCTGCTGAGCGTGCGCCGTCCATGAGCTTGGAGCCGCCTTGAATGGCGCCTGTGCCGGCGTAGATCTTGCTGACCTCGTTGCCGTTGTTGATCCACATCTGGCGGAAGATCTCCTCGAAGCGTGACACATTCTGCTGCTTGCCGCCCAGCTTCAGCGCCTCCAGTTGTGTGTTGAGCACATCCAATCCCAGATAGGTCTGCACGCAATTGGTGCGATCCAGGCAGTCCAGGCAATTGGTGCGCACCACGCCGAACTGCTCGTGGGCTACCTGATTGTTGATGGCATGGAATATGCCGTAGTTGGCGCCACAGGCCACCATGCGCTCCTTGAGCTTGGCCAGCGCTGAGAAGTTGCCGCCACGGCACTCCTGATGGTAGTCGAAGACCACGTGGGGCACGTCCTTGTGGGCGGACATGCTGTGATGCCGCTGGAACTCATTGCTCAGCATCGCCTCGCCCTCCTTGCTGCCAATCATGGAGCTGCCCAGCAAATTGACAATGGTCTGATAGCCATAGCGTTGCCGCATCATGCTCATATGCCGATCGAAGGCTGCCGCCGAAGTCTCAAAGCCGCGCGATAGCTTCACTTTGTGCGATCCGACCTGCACGCCGGGCTGCTCCCAGAAGAGCGGCACCGAGCCGCGGGTTTGCACAAAGCTCGTCACGTCGCCGTCCACGTAGATGACCTGTTCGGTTTCCACAAAGTTGGCCACATAGCCCTCGTCGTTGGTGCCCCGCACATTGAAGCGCGTGCCCGCCCGCTCGCAGCTGAGGCGGGAGATGATCGCAGCCCTAGCCTGCTTGGCGCCTATGTACACCGTGCGCACCTCCACGGATCCGCACATGGTCTGCAGCAGCCAGGACTGGCAATCGATGCCAAACCGCATCATGTGTATGTGCATCATGCGGTTCCAAAAGAACCGATTGTCCGTCTCCGCGGTCTGATGACGACGCTGTGCACACAGAGTTATATCAAACTTGGAGCTGCCTCCGGCTGCAGCTGCAGCACCAGCTGATGATGGATTCGTGTGCGCAAAGTAAAAGGTGCCGGAGTTGAGCAGCTTGCGCACTTCGCTGATCTTGTCCTCGTTGGGCACGGCGTTCTGCAGCGGCACGAACGTCGTCTGCGTAATGCGGAAGATCTCCACATCCCCGATCTTGCCCATGGACACGCAGCCCGTGACCAGCACCAGAAAGAGCACCGTGCTCTCTCCGGCATTCAACTGCAGGGCGCCCAGGCAGCCGTAGGCATCGCAAACCTGCACAGAAAATAAACAATAAATTATTATATTAGACCGCCATAAACTCTGGCATTTACTGCAATTGTAAATGGAATTTAATCACACTTCATTAATTTTAATATCACTCAAATAAACAAACAAGAAGTGATTATTATTTGTATAGCATGTACTTGACTACAGTGGTAAAATCGGGAATTTACTAGATTTGTGTTTGGAATTTGATTACACTTCATTAATATTAACAACTATTCATTGCAAAAGATTTGCATTTTATTGGCAATTATTTTGAATGCCAGAAAAATGCCAAATTCACCGCGAAATCAATTTACAAATCTCAAGAGTCTAAAAATTGAATGCCTAAAAGAACAAACAATTTTTATCAGGGCCAATAACAAGTGTCGGAGATGCGAAGTAAATTGTTTCTTCTAAACCAAATTGTTTAAATATTTTGCTAAAGCATTCCCTGGGCCCCAGCAAACCTATCGCTAAGATGTGTCTTCTACGTGTTGCCTGAACGTTAGTCAGTAGAAAGTTTGCAAATTTACAACAATATAGACGAACTATCAAGCGATACTAACGCGATAGCTTCTCGCTTTGTGCCTTTTGCAAGTGTTCTGCTAGAGAGCACTTCTGCGACACTTCTACGCAACACTTCCGCGACACTCTCAAAAGGCTCGCGAAAGTGACTCACTTGCTCGCGACGGAAGATAAGCAAGCGCGCATTTTGCACTACTTGGCGAGTCGCTGGCGACTCTCTTGCAAGCGCAAATGTTTGTTGGGTACTCTCTACCCTTCTGCCTCTCTCTGTCTCTCCCTTATGTGAATCTTATCTTATGGTTACCTTTGTGTACTGCTTGCGGATGACGTTCTCCTGCTGGGTCAGGAGCGCGCAGACATGGGACTCAAAGAGGATGCAATCGGTCTTGTTGCGGTGCTCGAGGAGGACGCTGTGCGGCGAGGGGGCGATCGACTTCTCCAGCACGCGTATCACTTTGGACATGGCCATCCTGGCGTTGATCTATCGATGCGATCGGTTAAAACACTTTTGGATAGACTAAAGTTCACTCTGGTGGTTTTCGCCCACTTCAACGTCGTTTCGTCAGCGGCCAGAACATCTGCAATTGTTGGGAAATAGTTTATATATTTGCCACAGCTTCTTAGCGTCTGCTGTTTGTGCACATATCGTAATTAAGATAACTAATGAAGCGTTTTCGTATAACAAAAGCCAAATTAAAGTATACAGTAAACAATATAAAACCCGCAACGCTCGCAAGAATTTTTACGCCCCCGTTCCAATCGGAACCAGCTGGTACACACACACACATACAAACACACACATTCAACCATGCGTACAAGTGCATATGTACGTGCAGCGTATGTACATTTATACACACATGCATACATACATCGATGCATACATATATTCGATTTACTGTATAGATTTTTCACATGCCAACGCCAACTGCAGCCTTGATAGCAATTTTAATTGCGCGTTTATGGCGTAAGCGTAATTTTAATAATGGTTTAGTTTGCAAATCAGTGTTTAAAAGCTTTATGCGACTCTCCTCACCTTTTTTCAGCGATTTGATTACGATTAACTACAACTAGAGATGTGCCAAGTTCACTTTTTGCCTTACATCATGGCTTACAAAGTCACGCCACAGAAATCACAGTTAACGTTTGGCGCGAAAAATAAATTTCAAACGCTGCAGCAATTACATAACTTGTACTATTTTCGCGATATAATCAAAGATAATTGCAGTGGTAATAAAGCGTAAATTATGCAACATTTTTTTAGTTCTTCGTTTAAACAATATTTAAATTTAAATGCCAGTTTAGTTTGTTTTGCCATTCATTGTTTACATTTTTCGCTGTGAATGGCGCAAGCCGCAATTTACTCATATCCGCGGAACAAGTTCCATGGGTTGCCTGTTCAAATGAACATGCCGCTTTTTAAATGGTTCCAAAGACATAAATCGCTCACCGGAACAAACTCCAAGTAAACAGACTTAAAAATCGCAAGGAAAATTTATTTGTTGGTAACTTGAGAAAGATTTTGCGACATTTCAAGACTAAAGCGATGTTCGGGGCCGCACAGAACACAACGAATCGCATGAATGATTTCGAGGTGGCCTCCCCGCCGGACGATTCCGTCTCGGCGCTCGAGTTCAGCCCCAGCACGTTGCAAGTACAGAAGAATTTCCTGATCGCCGGCAGCTGGGACAACAGCGTGCGCTGCTGGGAGGTGGAGCAGAACGGGGCGACGGTGCCCAAGTCGATGAAGACGATGGGGGGGCCGGTGCTGGACGTGTGCTGGTCGGACGACGGCACCAAGGTCTTCATGGCCTCCTGCGACAAACAGGTGAAGCTCTGGGATCTTGCCTCCGATCAGGTAATGCAGGTGGCCGCCCACGACGGCCCAGTCAAGACGTGCCACATGGTGAAGGGACCCAGCTACACATGCCTCATGACCGGCTCATGGGACAAAACGCTTAAGGTAGATTGCATCTATGTCATTTCGTCACAAAATTAAATTGATTGAATGATTTTTCAGTTCTGGGACACGCGATCACCCAATCCCATGATGGCCATAAACCTGCCCGAGCGCTGCTACTGCGCGGACGTGGACTACCCGATGGCGGTGGTGGGCACGGCGGGGCGGGGCCTGATTATCTACTCGCTGGAGAACAGTCCCACGGAGTACAAGCGGCAGGAGAGTCCGCTCAAGTATCAGCATCGCACCATATCCATATTCAAGGACAAGAAAAAGACGCCCACGGGCTACGCCCTCGGCAGCATAGAGGGCCGCGTGGCCATACAGTATGTGAACCCGGTGAATCCCAAGGATAACTTCACGTTTAAATGCCATCGGTCGACGGGCACTTCCGGCTACCAGGACATCTATGCAGTCAACGACATCGCCTTCCATCCGGTGCACGGCACGCTGGTCACCGTCGGTTCGGACGGCACGTTCAGCTTCTGGGACAAGGATGCGCGCACCAAGCTGAAGTCCAGCGAGGCCATGGACCAGTCCATCACCAAGTGCGGCTTCAATGCCAATGGCCAAATATTCGCCTACGCCGTGGGCTACGACTGGTCCAAGGGGCATGAATACTTCAATCCCAGCAAGAAGCCGCAGATCTTCCTGCGCTCCTGCTACGAGGAGCTGAAGCCACGCGTCAACTGATCGCCGTTCTGCTTTAGTCTAAGTCCCATCATGTCTTGCGATTAAGCCAACGATAATAATCCAACAATATCATTAAATAGCATGCCCAAAGGCATTCTTTATTCAACTAAAACACAGCACATTCAACGTTAATTCCGATAATTGATTAATGATGCTTCTTGTCCTCGTGTCCGTGCCCATCGCCATGCCCATGACCATGCCCGCCCTGCCCCTTGCCGACGCCCAGCGCGTACTCAACGCCAATCGTCACCAGAAACGCAGCGACGCCGACGCCGAAGCCACGGAACAGAAAGCGATTCAAACGGGATGCGTGCGTGCCCATGGTCTTGGGCTCGTAGCGCCAGGCCTCGTTCCTACAAGCAAATAAATATATAAAAATTAAAATTAAAAATATAGACGGATCAGATCAGACGGACGAAGGGCTGCAGCCGGATGTAACCGACAGTAGGAGACTTTTTACTTTGCGGGGAAAGGTATCTAAAACCTAAATCCCGAATATAGTGTTCTCTAGCTCTTATAGTTACTGAGATCTTTTTACTTTTTTAAAGTAAAGTCTCTAAGAATTTAACTTTTTCTGATTTTTAAATATTCAAATCCTTCACTCACCTCAACCAGGGATCGCTGAGACCCTGGCGGGCCAGCGCTGTTTTCACCTCCATCAGTTGGGGCACGTTCTCCACCTTGTAGCAGGAGGCGTGTGGCACCTTGTAGGGCTCTGCGTGGTGGCCTCCCATTGTCGCTGCAATTAATTTGAGTTAAATGATTTTATTTATATTTTATTTGCACTGGGAATTGTTTTGAAGTGATAACCTATCCCTGAAAATTACATAAGTTTGTTTTAGCTTACGAGTTGTGTGCACGACTCCAAGCAAATGCACAAACTGTTAAGCAATGTTTAATTGAACTGCAATTGTTTATATTTACTTGGAAGAATGTGCAAAATGTTATCAAAATCTAAGAATTTATTAAAAATAACATACAACTTGTGTTGAAGAGCTGTTTACACCAAATTCACAATAGTAAAATAATGCACTAAAAATGCCCAAATGGCAGGCAAATTGTTTACATTTGGCGATCTGGCAACTGCCGGCTAGTAGATTTAAATATTGCAAATTTCATGGGTTTTGCATGCTTAATGTCTTAAATTTATTTAAATAATTCAATGAGATTATTATTTTGACTATTTAAAAAAACAAAATATATTTAAATAGACCGCTTGCCCTTAATTAAATATTATTCAAGTTGCGTTGCTAACTTGACGCAGCTTAGTCTGTCACAGTTTGAACAAGCATGCTTCGTCGCAGTACTCGTGACAAGTAGCAGTTCAGCAAACATCGCTCATCTCCAATCTGACGCGTGCTCTTTCTTTCCTCTTGCTCCAACATGGCTGATCAGGTAAGGCAGCGAAAATGTGTTTTAAATTTGGTGAAAAATAGCAATTACTGCGCTGCTATAAGTTAAATTGAAGCTGCAACGTTTGTGCAAGTGCATTGTGAGTGGCATTGTATTGTTTTCTGTGCGTTTTGTGCGTGCTATGGTGGAATGTGTTTCAACAGCATTCAACCTAACCCCACTTGTGCCCATGCTGCCTCACAGTGCACAAATAAATTGTTTAAATAAATAAATATTTTAGCAAACCGAACGCTCGTTTCGCAAACAACGCTCTGTGCCCACCACGCGTCGCAAGAGCGCCAACAGCGGCAAGAAGCGCTTGCGCCTGCATCGCAAAGTTGGCCTGGGCTTCAAGACGCCAGCGGAGGTAAGAAAAGTGCAGCAAATGAACTAATGTTGCGTTTCCCCCCCTCTCTGTGTCTTTCATACGCCCCGCCCTCCCGCACGACGCTCCCACCTGCCACGCCTGTAACCAGAACGAACGCGCCTTCCAAAAACAATTCGGTGTGAACCTCAACCGCAAGGTGAAGCCAGGCATCACCAAGAAGAAGAGTCTGCGTCGTTATCGCGATGTCGGCTTGGGCTTCAAGACCCCCCGCGAGGTATGCATGCGCCCCTCTGGCCCAACCTTTCAGCTGCCTTTATTTGTTATTTTTGTACCCTGTACCATAACTTTGGAAGAATGTGTGGTTATACCCTGTACCTAGAGCTGGGCTTCGATTCGACTACGGTTCGATTTAATAGATTGTTTTTCCGGCGATTAAATCAATTTTTTTACAATCGATTTTACCCATAAATTTTTTTTCAATCGATTTTATTTTAACAATATGATTTAGGGATTTTATGTGAAATTTAATGTAAAGATTGAGATAAATACCGTTTCAATTTCGATTCATGGGTTTTTTAGAAGTGAAATAATCAAAAAGATCGCACCCAGCTCTACCTGTACCACAAATGTTTGTTGATTATTAATTGTATTTTCCGCTCCCCAGGCCATCGATGGCACCTACATCGACAAGAAGTGCCCGTGGACCGGAGATGTGAGAATCCGTGGTCGCATTCTTACCGGCGTAGTGCGCAAGACCAAGATGCAGCGCACCATTGTCATTCGGCGGGATTATCTGCACTTTGTGCGCAAGTACAGCCGCTTCGAGAAGCGTCATCGCAACATGAGCGTCCACTGCTCGCCCGCCTTCAGGTAGGTGCCCATAGATCCAATTTCCATATAGCTTTCTCTGCTACAGTGATGATAAAATCATGACGGTCTTCATAACACTAATTGCTGAAGGAACTTGACTCTTTTTACTAAACGTAAAAATACTGACAAAGAAAAGACTCTAAAGATATTCCCATTTAAAAATCATGTAATAATCTATTGTTTTCCTCTCTTTACAGAGATGTGGAGCATGGCGATATCGTCACCATTGGCGAGTGCCGTCCCCTCTCCAAGACCGTGCGGTTCAATGTCCTGAAGGTCAGCAAGGGCCAGGGCGCCAAGAAGAGCTTCAAGAAGTTTTAAGCGAGGACAACCACAACGGAAGAAACAATATTTGTAGAATTATTCTCTGTGAATAAAACAAAAAATGTAAAATTAATTAAGTATTCATTCTATATAGGTTTTTTTCCAGCATTTTCAGAGCAGCCTTTCTCTCTCTCACACTTAAGGTGCGTATAAACGAAAATTGTTGCTTTAAATTCTTGTATTCTGATGATAAAATCATGACGGTCTTCATAAAACAAATTGCTGAAGAACCTTGACTCTATTTGCAAATATTGCGAATAACTGATATTTAACAACAGATTCAAGCAATTGATAATTAATTTATATATCATATTAATCTCGGTCTTTATATCGTTTCAGTGGGCGTTTATGAAGACCCTTGCCAGCTAAAGGATTTCTGCAAGAACTTCAATTCAATTTAAACTATACAGCTTTAGAACTTGATTAATTCGGACTAAATAAACTGATTCATGAACTTAATCCAGTTGAATGTTTTATTTAAATCATATAAATATATTAAAGTTGCATATTTGTACAATTAAAACGTTAGCAATTATGGAATTTCTTCGCTGATAAGAACTTTCAAATATAATTCAAAATATAGCCAGAATTGGAACCAAAAAAAATTATTAGAGATGCTGATGCACACATTTCTGAAATAAAACCAATAAATAAGTCGGCTTCCAAATAGGTCTTTATTAAATTCATTTAAAGGTTTATTTTTGGCATTTATTAAATGCACTTAAATTTTATTTTTAATCTAAGTATTACGATGCTTGTCTTTAATTATTATTGGCTTTTAGCGTAAACTTAAGCCTTTTAGGTAAACCAAACTTAAGGCGTCGTTTGAATTACGCGCCCTTTGCTGACAGTTGCAGCAGCAGAGATGACTTGCTATTCGATAGTCTGGCAACGCTGCAGTCTCAGCTGTTGGCACGCACTGGCAACCCCGTCAGACGCACAAACAAAAAGAGGAAAATAAGCAAAATGGAAACAGCAGGCCCCAATGCAGAAATTGGTAAAAAGCAAATAATTAATAAAAGTAGAACAGTAAATTAATATATTGTGTGAAGCTAACAACCATTAGCATGTGAGGAGTTGGCAGACAAATGAATTAGCAATGGCAAACAGCAAAAAGGCAGCCTTAAGCCGTAGTCAATAATTTTTTTGCATCTATTTTTTTTCTTAGAGCTACTTGAACGCGTCTTGCTGCGTTTGGGCAATGCGGATACGGATGAGAAGCTGGAGGCGACTGTGGGCAAGTTCCTGGCGCCTGTTATACTCAAAATCAACTCGCCCCACAATGCTGTGCGGACAAAGGCAAGTGGAAGGGCGGCTGCATGACGCTGCAAAATCTGTGAAAATTTGAATAAAATGGGGATTTTTGCAGGTGGTGGAAGTGCTGACACACATCAAGCGACGTGTTACATCGCGTGGCCAGGTGCAGATACCCGTGGAGACGCTGCTGGAGCAGTATGCCGCTCCAGACAGCACCACCTTTCTGAAGAATTTCGCCATCATCTTCATCAGCATGGGATACCCCCGCCTGCCGCTGGAGCAGCAAACATCGCTGGCTGCCAAGGTGGTGGGCTGTGAGGGCAAGCTGGAGAACTATCAGGACAAGCTGTTCACGTTGCTGCTGCCCATCCTGAGCGACATGAAGATCCCAGATGATCCAGCGCAGCGTGCCGAGCTGCTGCAGCTGCAGCAGAAGCCAGCAATTAGCGCCAGCTTTCTGAGTCTGCTGCTGGATGTGCTGCTGCTGCCGTACGGCGTGACGCAGGAGCAGGATGTGCCGCCTGGCCTGAGTCCGTATAGTTTTAAGCGTGTCATTGCCAACAATTGGCGCGCCGAGGAGCTGGAGAAGATCAAGAAGGGCATCGTGCGTTTCCTATGCGCCAGCGTCTTTAATGACAACGAAATCTTCGTCCTGTTGGTGGTGGCTTCAGCAGACACCAGATTCAGTGTCGCCACGCCAGCCATCGCGGAGCTGAGCAAACTGTGCACCACGCTGGACTTCAGCAGTCCGGCTGTAACGTCATCGCTGTATACGCTCTTTATTGGCAATCAGCATCAGCTGACGGAGCGACAGACGCGTCCCTGCTGCGCTCGCGTGCGCCAAAAGCTGCTGCAGTACCTCATCAAGTGCCGCAGCAAGGCCATCAACGTGGGCAAGGGCCTGCAGGTGATCTTCGATGGACTCTTCGGCACGAACACCAACCAAAAGTGCAAGGTGCTGGCGCTGCAGTTTGTCGAGCTGGTGCTCAGATAGTAAGTAGTAAATTCATGCATTTTAATTGCTATTATTGAACTGCAATTCTGCTCAACAGCGGTCCGCATGAGGTGGTGTCCAAGGTATCCAAGGTAATCCTCTCCGGCATCACAAAGGTAATTGGACGCGACTCTGTGGAGCCCAATGATGTGCAGAACGCAGCGTACTCCGCATTGGGTCAGCATGCGCGTAGTTTCCCCCAGGATGTTAGCCAGGATCTGAAGCTGGTCTTGGCGTACTTCAATAATCTGGCCAATTGTGCACCCGATCTGCACAGCTCCATACGTGAGGCGCTGGTGTCGATGGCGCCTGCGTTTGCCTGGCAAACGAAGACCAAAAGCGATGCCATGGATGTGGATGACAACAGCGAACCATCCGAGGTGCATCTGGATGGACAGCAGCATCTGCTGCTGGCCATGCTGCTGGACAATGCCGAGTCCAAGATACAGATTGTGCAGAATGTGACCAGTGTCTTCCTCACCTGCTGCTATCCAGAGTATTATGCTCCAGCGCGTTATTTGCTGCTGCTCATTGCCGGAGAACGGTAGGCATTACGGCCAGTAAAACAGAAAGCAATCATTACTTAATGTTTTCGATTTCAGTAATTCCCTGCGGGAGAACATTACCAGCTTTCTGTACGGCACCTCGAAGAAGGATCACGTCAACTACAGCATGGTCTCCTCCATTGATCAGACGGGCAAGCAGCACTCCAGCGAATCCATCAGCGATTTCAATCATCTGTCTCTGGAGCAGCGGCGTGTGGTGCTGCCCAGCTTCCAGGTGATGATGACGCATGTGGCAGACATGGCCAACAAGCGACTGAAGAAGAGCAACAGCTGCGTTGTCGTGGGACGCACCAAGCTGCCCTACAGCCTGGAGGTCTACGAGGAGATGCTCGACTATTTGCGCCTCTGTCTCTGGTATTCGGCAGGCGTCCAAGCCGCCCCAGGCGATGAGAAGCACACCCATGAGCTGCGCAACTACATCACGCTCAACTACAACGAGCAGGAGGACAATGCGATTCAACAATATTTGCTGTTCGTGCAACGCGGCGTCGAGGCGAAGCGCAGTAAGTGTTCAGCTGTAAATTTCATTAGTTATCTAAACTACCCTCTAATCTGCAGCTGAGTCGGGTCTGCTCTGTCTCTATGATCTGCTGAACGCTGCTCCCGAACTGTTTGCCGCCAAGCAGCTGCATCTGCTGGAGCCGCTGGGCAACTCGCTCAAGGACGTCTCCGAGGTGATGCGCATTAACGTGGCCCAGGTCTATGGCATTCTCTGGGCCTATGGCCTATCCCATGATAAGTTCGATCAGGAGGTGGGCGACTGCCTGGGCAGCCTGGCGCAGAGAACGCTGGAGCACAAGCATGGCTGGCTGCTGGTGCTCGGACACGCCTTCAATCGTAAGATCGAGCAGCTGAAGCAGCAAAACGTGCAGAAGAAATACGATTCCTGGACACAGTTTATTGAGGCTGTGAAGGTCATAGGTGAGTAGATCAGGCAACACTTTCAACATCAACTTGTCAGTGCCACAAAACTGATGCGAGTTGGGCCAGCAAGTGAGAGTTGGGCCAGCAAACGTATAAACGATCTGGAAGCTCACAGATGACGGTTTCGTTCACATCAAACTCTGTAGCAATCAATGCCACAATTGTCCTGACCATGTCAGATCATCACAAACTGCCGGCAAAGAGCTGTTTATTATAATTAGCCCAATTGCCACTGGAGCACTCACTACTCGACTATAATAAACAGCCCATTGCCTTCAGTGTGTGGCGGGAACTGATCAAGATCAAGCACTATAAATACAGCTGATGCAGTGCTGCTTATTACAGTGTTGTGGCAGCGGTCGTGTGGTGCAGACGTGTAGTGGGTGCTACAGTGGCAATTGGGCTTAGACAATTCGGCCAGCAAGTGGGCCTTAAACTCTTTTTCTATTAACAATAAAGTAACAACCACAACTATTTTTGCAGCCAAAATGCTGTGCGAGACGCAATGGCTGCTTGTGTCGGCGGCTGTTAAATGCACTTCGATGATCGGCAAGACGGCGGAGATTCCCAACGTGCAAGTGGAGATCAAGGTGCAGTGCAACAACGACGAGGACGACGAGGAGCTGGCCGAGTACAAGAGCATTGAGGCCACCACCAAGATGATTATCTTTGGCGTTGTTTTCCAGCTGCTGCGCAGCACTTCGGCCAGGCAAAAGATTCGCGAAGAGGCAGCCAAGTGCCTGGGTTATCTGGCTATTGGCGATGGGGCGCACTTCACCAAACGCAATCTGGAGAAGTTCCTAACGCTGGCCAAGGTGCAGAAGGACGCAGCGCTTAACATATCCATTTCGGAGGCCATTGTAATGACCTTGTGTGGCTACGATGTGAACAAAGGAGCGCCAGCGGAAAGCTTTGTTAATACGCATTGTAGCGATGTGGACTTTGAGCAGTTTCTGAATGCCTTAATACGCCTGGTCACAGAGCCCAATCCGCAGTCGCGTCAAGCGATCTCTGTGTGGCTTCTGGCCGTGGTTAAGCACTGCAGTCAACGCCCTGCGGTGCTCAGCAAGAAGCAGCTGCTGCAGTTTGCCTTCACCGAGCTGCTCTCCGATGACAGCGGTAAGTATTTGCCACAAGCAACTCAGAGAACTGTGATTAAACTTCATTTGCTTACAGAGTTTGTGCAGGATGTTGCCTCGCGTGGTTTGGGACTCGTTTACGCTCTCTCCGATGGGAATAGCCAAACCGAATTGGCCAATTCGCTGCTGGATCAGCTGATTGGGGGCAAGCGGCAGGTTAATCAAGTCTCTGGCGATACGGAACTCTTTGCCGAGGGCATGCTGGGCAAGACGCCGACGGGCGGTAATATCACCACCTACAAGGAGCTCTGCTCTCTGGCCTCCGACCTCAATCAGCCGGACATGATCTATCAGTTCATGCAGCTGGCGAATCACAATGCTGCCTGGACCAGCAAGCTGGGAGCTGCCTTCGGTCTAAAAACGCTTTCGGCTGAGTCGCGGCAGAAAATGCAACCGTATCTGGGCAAGATTATACCACGTCTGTATCGCTATAAGTACGATCCGACGCCCAAGATACAGAACTCGATGATCTCCATCTGGGATACGATTGTCACCGACTCCAAGGAGGTAACGGAGCAATACTATTGGGAAATCCTGCGCGAACTGCTCGACAATCTCACCTGCACCGAGTGGCGTGTGCGCATTGCCTGCTGCCTGGCTGTCAGAGATCTGCTCAAGCGTCCCAATGGCCTGCGTCTGCGCACAGAGGAGCAGCTGCCCTCCACATCGGCCAATTTGCATCGTGTAACGCCCGAGGCCATGGACGTAGATGAACTGCCAGAGCCAGAACTCAGGGAATTGTGGTATCAGCTGTTCCGCGTCATGGACGACATACACGAGGGCACACGCATGACCGCCCACGGCACAGCCGCATTTCTGGGCAAGCTCTGTGTGCTGGCCTCCTCTCTGGAGCACGGCAAATCCGGCACTGCTGTGGCTGCCTCCATTCTGCCCTATCTGCTGGAGACGGGCGTGGGTCACAAGGTGGCCGACATACGCAAGGTCAGCATTAAGACCATTTCGGACATGATTGACTCCTCGGGTGCGTTGATAGCACCACATCTGGCCACGCTGATACCCTGTCTGCTGCGTGCCACGGGTGAGCTGGAGAACACCAAACTGTCGTACGTCTCCACACGCTTGGGCGCTGACAACGAGGCGCAGGAGGCGGTGGACAGTCTGCGCGCTGAGGCAGCCAAATCGCATCACACCATGGAGACGATCAACAAGTGCGTGCGCTTCATAGACTACAAGGTGCTGGAGCAAATGACCCCCGAGCTGCTGGAGCTAATGAAGACCAGCGTCAATCTGGGCACCAAAATTGGCTGTGCTCACTTTGTCTGCTTGGTAAGTAATCTATGGATTATACGTCGGTTTCCCGACTCAATCTCAATCCATTCCACCTGCAGATCAGCATACGTTTGGGCAAGGAGATGACGCCGCTGGTCAGCAAATATCTGGGCGCCTGCTTTGGCGGCATCAAGGATCGCAACGTGACCGTGCGCAAGTACAATGCCAGCGCTATTGGCCATCTCATGGGCCTGGCCAAGGTGAGCAGCTGCCAAATACCTTAATCTTCATTTATAAATCGCAATATTTGTGTTTCTCGCAGGAGCAATCCATTAAGAATCTGTTTGGCAAGCTGGACGAGCTGTACATGGAGCAGCCGAGCAATCGTTCCGTTGCTCTGACCATTCAGTCCATAAACAAACGCCATCATGAGCTGCTCAAGGATTACATGGACTGCCTGCTGCCGCTGATCTTCTTTGGCATGCACGAGGAGCAGACGGAGGAGAACAAGGCCAACATTGAGCTGTGGAAGGATCTGTGGAGCGACATAAGTCCCGGAGACGCAGGCATACGTCTCAATCTGCATGTTATTGTGCCCAAACTGGAGACGTCTCTGACCGATGCCAGTTGGTCGAGAAAGGCGCAGGCGGCCAATGTTATACAGAACATTGCCACACGATTGAGCAGCTCTCTGGAGGAGGCCGATCGTGTGCGTCTCATACGCCTGCTGCTCAGCGGTCTACAGGGACGCACCTTTGAGGGCAAGGAGCGTCTGCTGCAGGCTCTGGCTGCGCTTTGCAAGAATCTCGATCGCCAGCATGAGATTTGTGGCAGCATCATAGAGGCGGCGATGCGAGAGGCACGCAAGCGGGAGCCGGGCTACAAAATCATGGCTCTGGGTGCGCTGGGCGATATCTTGGATCAGCTGGAGGCGGATCGCTTCGAGGAAGTCTACAACATGATCTGGTCGCTGCTGGAGAAGAAGGAACTGCGCGCTGCGGATTCCGACGACGATGACGAGCCCAGCAGCAGCAGCGGCATCGCCAAAAAGGATCTGACTGCTGACGAGCGCAACAAGCGCGCCCAAACGCTCAACAAGCTGAAGGAAGTCGTCTGGGAGACGCTGGGCAAGTCCTGGCCTAAGCACGCCAACGTTACGCAGCACAATTATCAGCTCTTCTTTGCCGAGAACTGCACCAGCATACTCAGCGAGAGCACAAGGCCCGTCCAGGTCAGTCTGCTCGCTGCGCTCACCAAGTACGTGGAGCGTCTGTACATCTTCGACGAGGGTGCCACATTGCCCCAATTGCCGCAGCCGGAGCGCAATCTGGAGAAGAAACCCAAGACGGAATCGCTGCCAACGCTGCAGACGCGCGAGGCGATCGTCCACAAGATCTGCAGCGATGTCCTGGCCGCAGTTACTCTGGCAGCGGCTGTGCCACACACCGGCCTCAAGAAGGAGGCCCTGAACATTGTGCTGATGCTGATCAAGCGCCTCAGTCCCAGCAGAGATCAAGCAACGCTCGAGCTGCTCAAGCAGAATTTCGATACGAATTTGCCCAAATTTCAGCGAGACTCGGCGCCTGAAGTGCGCTGTCGCATCAAGGACATCGAGGAGAAGCTCAGCAAGCTGGAGCACTGAAAACTGGAGCAGAAACAGTGAATACATAATACATAATTCTATTTGATATTTGTCTATATATACTTTATATGCGCGATTTACAATACCATAAAATTCTAAATTTTTAAAGAACGTCACAAATAAATTACAATTTGTGTGTATTTAACTATTATTTTTCAACTAGAGCTGGATTCGATCTTCAATTTTCAAGAATCGATCTTTTCGATCGGTTTCGCTTTAATATCGATTTAAATGATTAATCGAAATTAAACCAGTAACTTAAACTTTCTTTAGGAAAAACTAAAAAATCGATACAAATAAAATTAAATTAATAATTTAATATCAAAAGAAATCCCAAAATCGATTCCCAAATCGATTTAATCTCCGAGAAAAAAAGCGATTAAATTGATTCCAACTTCAAATTAAAACTATAATATTACCTAACACAGCCACAAACTTAAAGCTAAACAAAACCATTAAAAAGTCGAATTTTTTACAAGCGTCCTTGAATAATATAGTTAACTTTGATCCGATCGTTTCTTAGCCATCATCTTCAGTCAGTCGGGAAAGTTTTATACTAGGGAATCCCTGCGGAATCTCAGATATATTTCGTCCAGTGCATCGAGCATGAAAGATCGTGGATTGAAGCGTATCTCTCGCACCGTTTGCTTACAGAATTCCACTCGATGGCCTTTCAGGATGTGAGCCAATCCCAGCTTGAGCTGCAGCAGGCCAAGACGACTGCCGATACAACCATGCTGGCCCACTCCAAAGGGTATATAGCTCAATGGCACTACGTTATCCGGCGCAAACCGTTCCGGATCGAAGAGCAGAGGATTGGGCCAGTACTCAAAAAGAAACTGCAGTTAAAAGAGAGTTTAAAATGAGCTCCAATCTGGTAATTACCTGGGGATCACGATGCAGTCCGAGAATGGATATATAGACAGGCATTCCCGAGGGAATTTTAAAGTTGATATCAGGTTGCAGGGAGTAGTCTGAGGTGCACTCGCGATTTATGAAGGCAGCGGCTGGATAGAGACGCAACGCCTCCAGGCAGACCATGCTGAGATAGGGCAAGGCGACTATAGCCTCATAGCCCAACCTTCCATCTGTGGATGCTGCAAAGGCTGTGGACAGCTCCTGACGCAGACGATGCTGCAGCAAAGGCTGCGCTGCCAGCTCGTAGAGCGTGAAACCAAGGAGAGCGGAGGAGGTCTCAAATCCCGCTAGGAGAAAGATGCCTGCTTGGGAGGCTATATAATCGGCATGCTGCACGTAATGCGAGCTTGCTTTCTGGGCTTGCAGCTGCTTTAAATGCTCTATAAGATCGGTTTGTGCAGCAGGAACATGCTGTGCCACCAAACGCCGCATAAACTCCGCATAACGATGGGGGAAAACCTTGGCACGCAGCAGCCAGTTCCATTGGGGCAGAAAGAAAATGCACATGAAGTGCAAGACCTTCCTGAAGCTGGGTTTCAGCAGTTCCCTGGCCTCTGTGTGGAGTTGGGAAGCTTCCCGACGCAGTCCACCCACATTCCAGCTGTAGAACATCCTGCCGGTCACATCTGTCGTATAGAGCTGGCACATTTCGCTCAGGGGTAGCACCTTCTGCCCGCTTGCCCCAATTCGACGCTCCAGATACTGCTCCAAATCCTCAAGCACCTGCAGCAGCTGTGGATACATCTGCCTCATGTGTCCACTGCTAAATAATTGCGACATGCTCTGCCTGCTCTCCTGCCACTGCGCGTACTTGGCCAGGGGCAGCGTCAAGGCGCCCATCGCATCCTGGCCAGCTGCAGCGGCCTCGTAGCGATTGGGGAACCGTTGGAACTGCTTGATCAATATCCTGCGTATTAGCTGCGGATCACGCAGCATTAATGCCGGCGTTTGCAATACAAAGAAGCCCAACAGCTGCTCCTGCTTGCAACGCGGATCTGCGTAGATCTGTTGAAAGAGCTCGCCAAAGGAGATGCGCAGCAGCAGCAGCTGCCGCAAATGCCCCAAGGGATTCCAGCTGGAGACAGGCAAATGCGGCAAATTGTGACGTCGGAAGTAACCGTAGGTCCAGCTCAAACGCAGGTAGGCCGAAAGCAAAAGCAAGATTGGTAGAATCAGCCACATATTAACTGCGAATACGAGAGATCCATGATTGAAAGCATGTTTGGATTTTTATGCATTATTTTCCATTTAGTCATTTAGGATCAAACAAAGAAAGTAAAACCAAATATGGGTGTTGGGTATAGGATATAAAAAGAAGTCACGTGGTACATACATAATACTTAATAATACTGAATCTATTTCTATATTCAAATTTCCATTTCTATTACCCAATTTAAGTATAACCCCATAAACAATTGGAGTTCAACCTCAAGTACATTAACATTCAAAAGATATGCAAAGCCCAACAATGAAGCTGAACCTCAACTGAACTCCGATCGCAATCTTGTACAGCTTAAGCTCTGAGCATATTCCCCCAGCTGGTGGCAGTTGGCTAATGGAGATGAGCTTCTGAAGATGTCTCTGGAGATGCTGCTGTTGACTGTGATCCTGCTGCTGTCGGTTGGATATCTGCTGCTGAGGCGATACTATGACTATTGGCCACGTCGGGGGGTGCCACAGCTGCGTCCTTGTCTGCTGTTTGGGAATCTGTGGGGTTTGCTAAGCATGCGCAGCACTCCGGCGGATTTCATTGGGGAACTGTACAATCATCCGGATGCGCAGGATAAACCTTTTGTGGGTATACACGTGTTCCACAAGCCCGCACTGCTCTTGCGTGATCCGGAGCTGATTAAACGCATTTTGGTCAAGGATTTCCCAAAGTTCTCCAATCGCTACTCGAACTCTGACTACAAGGGAGATCCGCTGGGCTCGCAGAATATATTCTTCCTGAAGAATCCAGCCTGGAAGGAGGTGCGACTGAAACTATCGCCCTTCTTCACCAGCAATCGGCTGAAGAACATGTTCCCGCTTATCGATGAGGTCGGCTGCAATCTTGACGCGTTCCTAAGGCAACAGCCGCTGGAGAACGAACGCCTGCGCTGCTTTGAGCTGGAGGCGAAGGAATTGTGCGCCCAGTTTACCACAGATGTGATTGCCACGGTGGCCTACGGAGTGCAGGCGAACAGTTTCACCCAACCCAACAGCGAATTCCGGCGACATGGCAGAGCCGTCTTCACTTTCAGCCTGAAGCGAGCGGCGGAGTTTACGCTGGTCTTCTTCATGCCACAATTGGTGCCCTATTTGAACTTCAAGGTGGTGCCGGCCGATGCCACCAAATTCCTGCGCAACACCATCAACTATGTGATGGCCGAGCGTGAAAGATCGCAGCAGCAGCGAAATGACCTAATCGATTTGCTGATCGACTTCAAGCACAGCACCCAGAAGGCCAAGGATCAGGGCAACTCCGAGCAGTTTGTCTTCGAGGGGGATATTCTCGTCGCACAGGCGGTGCTCTTTTTTACCGCCGGCTTTGAGTCCTCGTCATCCACCATGGCATTCGCCATGTACGAATTGGCCAGGAATCCAGAGGTGCAGCAACGTCTGCGGCAGGAGATTAAGGAGGCTTTGGTGGACAGTGGAGGAATTGTTACTCAGAAGCTCATAGATTCCCTGGACTACATGCAGATGATACTACAGGAGGTGCTGCGCATGTACCCGCCGTTGCCTTTCCTGGATCGTGAGTGTACCATGGAGGACGGCTGTTCCTTGGATCCATTTCATAAGTTCCATGTGCCCAAGGGCATGCCCATTTATATCCCAGCATATGCGCTGCATATGGATCCCCAAGTATGAACAATCGATAGATATATTGAAAATCGATAATTGTTGCTTTTGCTTTCTAGTACTTTCCGCAACCTCGTCAGTTCCAGCCGGAACGCTTTTCGGCCAGCAATCGGAAGCTACACACCCCCTATACCTATATGCCTTTCGGATTGGGACCCCATGGTTGCATTGGCGAGCGTTACGGATTTCTGCAGGCCAAAGTGGGCCTGGTCTATGTGCTGAGGAATCATCTGGTCACTGCCTCGGAGCGTACACCAGGACGCATGAAATTCGACCCCAAGGCCATAATAATACAAGCCGATGGAGGCATACACCTGAAGCTGGTGCGCGATCCCCTCGGAGTTTAGGTACTTACCCAGAGCTATAGAAACTGTTTGTAATACACCTAAATTTGAACTAACTCCGACTCTAGCGTGTACAGCCCATTTAAATGACATTCCGAATTACTTGCTTCGACATCTTCCAAAATGCATTTTGATTAACCGATTGCGTGTTAACTGGAGAGGTGGAAGATGTAGTGCCCATTATATATTATCCAAAATTCCCCCTTCAATGAAATGAAACTCAAAATTCAAATTTCGTAACTTATTCAACTGGCATACATATATTATTGTAATTTAAATCATTAGATTCATTCATTAAATGTTTTCTAATCAAGGTGATTAGAATTATATTGGCGGTAAATTGCCTATAATAGATAAGTACACTTGGAATTATTGTAGTAATAAAATTAAAAACAATGTTGTATTCATGTGGGAACGGAAACTAAAACGCAATTTAGTAATCTCTCGAGAGCATAGGCTGTCGGATAGGGTTGATTTGATAATGATTGCAATCACTTTATATACGTCACTAAGTCATTACTATCAAGCAGTGTCTATAGTGTAAAAAATAGTTGTAAACACTATAAAAACATGATCTTAATCTTTTAAGCAGTTTATTGATTTGTTTACTATTTAGATGGGGTGTATTATTGGTTGATTCGGGTTAGTTGCTAGGCCAATAATAGCTCAATTTACGCTAGATATTTTATATTTATTATATACTATATACCACATTTAGGTTCGTATTATAAGCCTAGACAGCTTGCGCTCTATCATCGTAGAGTCTATCATTGACCAGCTCCAGGTACATGCCGGTCTTGAGCTGCAGAATGAAGGTGTTCGGATCGAAATCAATTTCCTTGACGGTCTGGGGACAACAGCGTACGTAGTAATTCTTGAGGATGTGCACCAGACCCAATTTGGCCTGGAGCAGACCAATGCGACTGCCAATGCAATTATGGGGTCCAAGACCAAAAGGTTGATACGCCATGGGTTCGATTGACTTGCGGTTCGTGGATGAAAAGCGTTCCGGATCAAACTGGTTCGGATTCGGCCAGTACTGCAGCGAAAAATACAATTAAATTGGGAAATATATTAAGAGAGAATTGCCAAATTACCTTAGCATCCCGTTGTAGTCCGTAGACGGGTATAAAAACTGGTGTGCCCGACTCTAGCTTGAAATCATAGTAGGGCTTTAATGAGAGATCCGGTTGACCCTGTATACCTTGATATTCGCGATCCAGGAAAGGTAGCACCGGATACAGACGCAGGGTCTCATCCACAACCATGGCAAGGTATTCCAAAGAATTAATCGTCTCGTAGCTCAATTTGCCGCCCTCTTCGAGCAGGGCATCATTAATTTCTTGGCGTAGACGTTCCTGCAAGGCGGGCTGCTTGGCCAGCTCCATTAGGCCAAATGCCATGGCCGATGAGGAGGTTTCAAAGCCTGCAGTGAAGAAAACACCAGCTTGTGCCACCAGAAAGTCCTTCTTCTTGGCCAAATGCGGTTTGCTGGGCTCCTGGGCAGCCTCCTTACGCAAACCCACCAATATATCGATTAGGTCATTTCGTACGGTGCTTGTACGCTCACGTTCCGATATGACGTGGTTAATGCTATTTCGTATAAAGTTGGAATACTCCTCGGTGAAGAATTTTACACGGAATAGCGACACCAGTTTGGGCAGAAAGAAGGCAATAAAGAAATCCTTGCTGCGCAGCAAACTTGCCTCGAGAACTTTGCGTCCCTGTCTATGGAACTCGGCTTGAGGATTTTGCAAGCTATCCGCTCGAACGCCGAAAGCAATTGTAGCTATCGAATCCGTGGTAAATCTGGAGCAAATGTTCTTAATCTCTGTGATATACTTGGCGCTCTTGCCTGGATTGTGTCTAGCCAAATGTGACTCCAGATCGGTTGCAATCTACCAAATACGGATAGTATCGATACAAAAAGATATATTTTAACTACTAGATTAGTCAAACTTACCTCCTGCATTAATGGATACATTTGTTTGACCTTGCCGCTGGTGAATACCGGCGTTAGCTTCGTTCTGATCTCCTTCCACTCCGGATTGCGTACAAAGAACAGATTATTGGAGGCCAAGGCATCGTTGTGCGGATCACATCTGCCATATCGATTGGAGAAACGATTAAAGTCCTTGATTAGCACCGACTTAATTAATTCCGGCTCGCGTATCAAGAGACCCGGTTTATTGACCACATATATGCCCACAGCAGCCTCGTCCTGCATCCTCGGATCATTATAGATGTCCGAAAGGTGCATGCCGAAGGAATTCGTCTGCTTAAACAGCGGCAGAGTATTACCCAATATCGGAGTGGGCTCTATATAGGGCAATCCCTTGCGACGCCAATAGCTGTGATTGCGCTGAAACCATGTGTAGACCGCAACCAAAGCTCCCACAATAAGGAAAAGTACTTCCGTTAAGGCCATTTCAATTGCTGAAAATCATTCGGGGCGAAAACTATATAAAATAAAAACATAACGTTTAATTTAAGGTCAGTTTGGCTATTAAACTACTATATGAAAATATATTGAATCCAGTTTTGCAATTAGAAAATAGTTAAGCTAATCGAATGACGACGGGTTTCTCGTTTATGAAGGAGAAATCACATCCAGTTTTCACTGTTTTAGAAACGATCGTAATTTGTTCTAACAATATTTAATAAGCACAGAACTTTATTTTTATTTAGTTTAAACAATTTTTTAAATATGGCCATCTCTTTTTCTAGACTTTTTTAACATAATCGTAAACTGACCTGATATATTTACGGTTTTTTTTTTTTTTTTGTTTTATTAATTTTTTATTAAACTCACGCGCCTTTGACCGTAGCTTAGCGATACTCGCATTACACTCGAGTCAATTGAATATTGGCAATCGCTTTTATAGGCAAAACAGATTACAAAATGCTGCGCGAACTTAAAAAACAAGATTACGTATTTAGACAGTTAAACGAGAATGCTGATTGAAACAGAGATACCCAAGCAGGTAAGTGCACTTCAGTTATAGACTTGTAATTTAGCTATACTGAAATACTTCAAATGCAATCAAAATTCATATATTTATTGTTTTAGGCGAGGTACATATATATTGCCAATTGTCAACGGAACTTCAAGAGTTATCATTAGGCTGTGCTGTAAAGTGTAACGGGGCAAACGTCATCGACCTTATAAATGAAATGTAGGGTATTCATGATCAGCATCAATAAACATCAAATGGCGCAGACTTTAACAGACATTTAACTTATATAAACTTTATAGTACTTACACAAAATGCTTATATATTAATATAATAATTGCCTTTTAATTGTATTACAAACATACAAATTTATTTATTTTTATAACATATCAAGAGAGTAACATATCATCAATGGAGTAACATTAGACAATTGTGATCGTAATACAAATTATATTCTGTACAACTGTCGGAATCTAGCGCTTGATAGCAACGATAGCAAAGTGCCTGGGTGATATAACGGCATCGAACAGATCAATCAGATAGCTACGCTCGTAGCCCAGCTCCCTGAGGTACAGCAGGCGATCCAGAAGTATGACGCTCTCCAGCAGCGGTGCAAACGACATTCGCAGCAAATAAAAGAGGTTCAATTGGGTTCGATGCAGTTCGTGCTCTTCCAGTAATAGCTGCAACTCCCGCTCCTCTATGTCTGCCAGCCAGTTGGCATTTAATTTCCCTGCACACTTTTGTATATATTCAGAGAAGCTGTCAAACTTTCGCACTTTTCCCACCTGCAGTTCGTTCTTCAGATGCGGCGCATGACGGCAAACCAGAAGCTCGAGCAATGCCCGATAATGTAGCGTTATGTTTGGCAGTTCCTTGGAGTTTAGAGTGCGCTCCATGGACTGTGCGGCCAGCATGCGTGCATTGCGACCCAGTCGAAGCTGTCGCTGCTGCAGATAACTGCTCAATGGAAACCCGTAGTCCGTTTGCTGCTCCATCAACGCCTTGTTGCCGAAGAACTCTTGCTGGGAGTAGCGTTCCCTCAACAGATGATAGCAGCAGCCCACGTTGCACAGCATGTGGCATGAGCTCTGGGCATGAAACACCTGTAAGCAGCTTGCCGCCAGATTGCCACAGGTGTGCAGACCCGTTAAACAGATTTTCGGCTCAGGTTCATCAGCGTTTGCTGCCATAAAATGTTGCGCCAGCAAATCCCTCAGGTTCAAATCGCTGCTTATAAATCGCGCTGTTGTTTTGTAATTCTCCAATGCTGTTGTATGTTGCACGTTGGCAGCAGCGCGTGGCGTTGTTTTCTTGCCTCGTCTAGCTGGCGTGATGCCTTGGCTCTGCAGCTCTGCGCGTTCTGTTAAGCCATTCCAAGCGCGCTAAATTCAAATGAAAACAACAGTGTTGCATAACGATTAAAACACTTGTACTAACAAAACACGCTTCACAACACTCTAGTGTGAAACAACCCTGTTTTGCTCACTCTTCTTCTTGCTAGCAGACGCGAAAACGTTTTCCGCCGGCAATTTCACAAAATTTATTATTTTTATATCAAAAACTCGCTAAATTAAAACAATCAAAATGTCCGCTGGCATGCCAATAAACCCCAAGCCATTCCTGAATGGTCTGACGGGAAAACCGGTGCTGGTGAAGCTGAAGTGGGGCCAGGAGTACAAGGGCTTCCTCGTCTCCGTCGACGGCTACATGAACATGCAGCTGGCCAACACCGAAGAGGTCATCGAGGGATCCGTCACAGGGAACCTGGGGGAGGTGCTGATCCGCTGCAACAACGTGCTCTACATCAAGGGCATGGAGGACGACGACGAGGAGGGGGAAATGCGGGATTAACGACAACTGCCACTGCATCCCTCTACGCCCATAAGATCTAGCTTAAGAAACCAAATAAAACGAGCAACGTGTCTGCTGCATATCTTCGCTGTTTCCTATTCAATCGTAATGCCAAACTACAAGTCTGTAGCTTTTGAATTGTGGCTGCTGTGCTTTCAACTTTATCTGCTTACTACATAGGAGAACTTAAATACCGAATATGGTGTTCCTAGCTCTTGTAATTACCGATATCTAGGTGTTCATACGGACAGACGAACATGGCTATATCGGCTCGGCTCGTGGCCCTGTTCAAGAGTATATATTATTAACCTCGTTTTTACCCATTTTTTAATGGGTACAGGGTATTTTCGACCATATTACGAGTAGGTTTACCTGTAGTTTTCGATTGCGTTCTAGGGCATTTTCGGTATTTGCTGCATTGGCGTCTATGCCGAGCACGCGGTGTCCATACTCCAGCACCAATCTGGAGGATAGATAACCCTTGCCATCGCCAGCGTCCACGATGTAGCAATTGTCCACGCTCCTCACCAGCTTGTGCACCAGCGCTGCCGTTAACTCCACCTATGAAACGCAAGAACTTTTGGATAAACAGAGCTCTACATAGGGATCTATTTGCTATACTTCGTGGCACTTTTTGGCGCTCATGAATTCCCTGATGTTGAGCTGTTCATGCGCAGTTTCATCCAGTTCATTCTCCAGCTGCTCCAGCGTGGTCAATGATGCTCCAAAACTCTCCTGAAGTCGCTGCTCCCCTGCGGCCAGAAATTGCTCCAAGGCTGGGAAATTTTGGCTGCCCGGGGCTGGTCGTGAAAAGAACGTGGCTATGGCTTGGGTAATGTTTTCAGCGGATTCCAGCTCTGCCCTGACGCCTGCGGGCACAAACTGCGTCCAGTGGTCGTCAGTTAGATAGTTGACCATGTGGCAGTTGACAAAGTCCCAGTGCGGCTCCAGATGAGTCAGCAGCTCATCCAGAGCGAGTTGCAGCTTGCTCATTTTGCTAGAAACTGTAATCCTTGCGCTCGCACGTGGCAGACTGCAGAAGATCGATCTTCTTGCTGCCCAGCAGCGCGGAGAGGCGACGATGCGTGCTGCGTATGTGTTCCACAGTGCCAATGATGTCCGCCTCGGGATCGTTGTGGCCGGGAAACTCCTCGATGAGCCTGCGCAGCTGTTGCAGCGTGCGCTGCACTTTCTCAGTGTGGGATGACGACTGCTGCAATGCCACAACCTGACCATAAATGTTGCCCAGCTCCTCGCCCAGTTGCACGCCTTGGGCGTAGCCTAGTTGGTAGCCCTCTTGATTGCCCTGCTCCTGACCGTCCCGTCGGCCCTCCTCGTAACCCTGGCGTGCGTGTTTCTCCTCGGTTAGCACAATATCGTCGAACAGATCGTTTATATCCCGGGATGCAGCAGACATCGTGGGAAATGCGCCTATCGATAAGTGGCAATGGTAAACAAACAGTTGGTCCATAGAGTAACTAAAACCAGAGTGGAATTGTCACGCCCCCTGTCGTCGTTATCGATGGAAATGTTTCAACCCGGATTGGAACGGTTATTTAACAGAATGTTAATTAACAGAGGCATCTAGAGTGAGCCCGATTCTTTGATTTACACCAGGCTATCATCACTGAAAGCAAGGCCTGTGTGCGCCCGCTGTAAATGTTTTCTGTTTTGCTTTCCTTCTTTCATTTTGTGTATTTCTCTCATGCTGTCGTGTGCACACATATATATGCACGCATGTATGTATGTATGGCTTGTGTGTAAGGGGCTTGTGTGTGCAATTGGACGCATTGCCTTCGCTTACAATTTTCATATTTAAGAATCTGAAATTGGGCATTTGCAATAATTTGCAATACAATTTGCTGAAATTTAAATAAAATGGCCATACTAAATGTTTAGGGATTCCGCCGCACTATCCAGAGTGAGCTCCCTCTTGGATTGACACCAGGCGATCAGCACTGAAAGCAAGGCCTGTGCGCGCTCGCTGCAAATGTTTTCTGTTTTGCTTTTCCTTCTCTCTTTTGCGTTTCTTGCGATTCTCTTGCTGCCGTGTGCACACATGCATATGCATGCCTGTATGTGTGACTTGTGTGGAAGTGCGCTTGTGTGTGTGTGTTGGCTGCTGAGAATTTGATTGATTTGCCTTTGCTTACAATTTGGATATTTAGGAATCTTCAATTTGGATTCTGGACGTTGGGCATTCGCTTGGTAGCAATATTAATACTCTTTCTTTTTTCTTATATTGCCTCACCGCCAAAATATGAGAAAAATAAGGAAAGAGTATTACGTTTGCAACTACATGTTAGAAATTTACAATGCTTGCTCATGCGCTTGCTTTTGCCGTCGGGATTTTGTCGATCGTACGAAGCAAATTTCAAATTTCTGCGTTGCTTGTAGATTGTTGTTGGCGTTTCTTGTCCGATGGTTTGCAATTGCTTGCAATTGCAGGCTAATTGCTTGCAGTACTTAGTTGTACGTATTTTCTTTTTTGGTAACTAGTATAGACATATTATATTCAAAATTCAGCAAATTTTATTCCGAGTTAAGAAATAAACATATTTTTAAATTTAAATCAATTTGTTTTACATGTGTTTTTTTTATTAAACATTTAATGCAATATTTACATTACAGCAATGCGTATATATATGCGACTAACTTGTATAAGCATTTTTTAATATTTCAATATAACATTTTTTATTTATAAAAGTTTATTTAATACATGTCAACATTTTATTTAAATATATAAACAAATAATAAAATATACAATTATTTTACATGTACAATTATATATAAAAACAATTAAATTTAATATACAATAATATACATAAGAAAAATTAAAAATTAATTAAAATTTGCATGTAATTATTTTGTATATGCAATTATCGACGTTATGCAGCATATAAAATTTATGAATTATATTTTATCTACATTATTAAAACAAAATTTAAACCCCTTTTTTTTATTATCAACTTAAAAAAAATAATATTATTAAAAAAATTCATGCGTTTATAAAGGAATTTGAATAAGATAGCCAAACAAAAATTTAAAAATAGTATAACTTTTATATTATATTATTTAATATATATAAATAAATACAAAAATATATGTAAACGGTAATTTGCAATAAAATAAGCTGAAATTTGAATATAATAAGGCCATACAAAATGTTTAAGAATTTCACACCTGTAAAAAAGCATTTACAAAATCCATACATCGAACAGGTACAGGCAGCAGCCAGCCCAGCCAATGCCACACAAGCAACAGCAAATAACTATGAGAACTAACAGGCAACAAGCAAACGAAGAAACAAACGCATCCAAGGCCACACATGAAATTTTTGGCAACCTCGCTGAACACCGAAAGCATAGCGAACAAGATAAATTTGCTCTCAATGCTAACCACTCAATACCCTTTACAAAAATTGCCTTATATCTAGCGGCAGCGGCATACAAGGTAATTTGAAAGTGTATCTACGGTACGACTGTCCAAACGAAAGAGAGACAAACTCAAAACTCAAAAAGCAAAGCAGAAGCCACATAATGCAAAACGAACGCCGTCGGCATGCCTTCGGTACGCCATCGGTACGCCATCATATGGTATGCGGTTGAGTAGGTAGAGAATAAGAAAATCAAAACAAACGAGCATGTCTGTTAAGATAACATTGTTATGAAGCGGGCCTGTTATTTAACAGACAAGCCGTCTGTTATTTAGCAGACCGACCCAGTCTGGGTTGAAAAACTTTTGCTATCGATAAAAAGGGGCGGACACTGCGGCTCTTGGAGTAGTTACTCTATGTTGTAAACAAAGACAATCGTGAACTACATCCGTCATAGCGTAACTACCGATAAAGAGCAGAAGTGTCCGCCCACTTTTATCGATAGCCATAGTTTGGACTATAACATAAGGCTAGTCTGTTAAATAACAGACATAACATCAAAATTGACATCAGACAAACACACAAATATATTACGGCAGCCTCTGTTAAACATTACTCTGTTAAATAACATGAGACAGTGTTGCATCGATATCGATGACAGTGGGTGGTCGGTACATCTCTTCTAGTTAGTTACTCTGGCCTACAGCCTAAATAATTATCGAGAGGCAACTATCGATATTTGCAGATATATAATCAGTGAATTTTAATGGTCGATTTGCCTAAAGTATTTATATAAATTACAATAATGCTTGTAGCAAGGCACTTAGCTGGTATAATTTACATTGTTATCTGAATATTCAACTTGTATTTGCTACTCCCATGCCTCGTCCTCGTCGGAATCGCTTTCGTCGTGGGGAATTCGTTTCAGAGGCGCCTCAATCATCTTCGATAGCTGTCGCATTATGGGATTCCCCGACTGATCAGCGGGATTTTGGCTGCCGGAGATGCCCTTGCGCCGCAGCATTAGTTTGTTATGCAGATCGGCCATGAGATCCCCACCAGACTCGGGTCCTCCTGCTCTGGAACGTGCATTGCCGCCTGGCTTTTGGGCATCTTCCGCTTCCAGGCTCACGGGCGCGGCGGCAGGGGAACGTAGGCGGCCGCCGTGTGCTCCGCCAGCATTGCGTATGGCTTCCATGAGCTCCGAGCGCGGATCGGGCGGCGGTGCAGCTCGAGAATTTGGTATATTAAGTGGCGTTTGCAGAGACGGCGATATGGGCTTGATTACGCTATCAGTGGGCAGCGCGGTGGGCGCGGGAGGTGGAGGTGGCGGCGGGGGAGGTGGTGCCGGTGGTGCAATTGTTGCCGGAGTCTTTGCCACCTCTTGCGGCAATCTCCTTGGCTCGTAGGTCTGTGCACCCAATGTCGCCACTGTAATCTCCGTTTTCATCTGCATTGGCTTAGGATCGAAGTCTTCCAAAGCCGCCAGTTCCTGTAAACCCATAAACTGATGCGACGGCGCAATGGGCGTCTGATCCGCCACCGGCTGATACTGCAGATCGTTGGCGATGCCCGGCAGGTCGGGCAAATCCAGAGGCACATCAATGGCAGGCGCCGCCAGAGCCATCGGAGTGTAACGTAAATCTCCCGCCGGAGTCGCCAGCTTGGTGGTGCCATGGGCCAGGGAGTGAGGCGCCGGAGCCAGCAGATCCACGCCATCCGGCCTGGGCTTGTTGGCGCCTCGGACCTTGGCACTTTGCGGCGGCAACGTACGTTTCCAAGCATTTAGATCCGTGGCGCCGCTTGTGCCGCCTCCGTAGGCGAATTCGTTGGTGTTGAAACGCATAACAGATGGCATGGACCTAACATGGGGCAGCGGTCCCAGGCCGGAGGTGCGATTGGTGAGCTGCCGCTCGCTGACCAGCGGCGTCTCCAGTTGATCCTCGCCGCGCACATGAAAGCTGACCGCAGATTCCTCCTCATGGAGCGCCTCCTCGTTGTGGCGTCGCAGGCGGTACTCCTGGGGGCTTGGATTGGCCATGGCAGGGGGCGTGGCGGGGTCCATGGACTCGTGCACCACCTGGGGGAAGGTGGCTGGTATGGTAGTTAGGATGGCGCTGCCGGGAAAGCGGGCGGGGGCAAAGATTTTGATAGACTTCTTGGATCCAACGAGGGCGTCGATTTTGGCCTGCGCACGCATGACACGCTCATTTATATGCTGCACCTTGGCACCATTTCTCTCCAGTCGAGCATCGATGCGGCCGAAAATCGAGTTTATTGTTTTGTTTAGGCAGTCGAGCGATTGGGCTGCTCTGATTATCGTTTCCTCGTGGTGGAGATCCGTCGGAATTATCGACACCTGGTAGGCGCTGTGCAGGCAGCTGCTGCTTTCATCCATTTTTCTCAAATTTGTACTTAAACCGAGCCGTTTGCTACTTTTATTATTGTTAATCGCGCAGTGTGAATTTTTCAATCATATGTTTTCCGTATATCGTTGCCAAACCGATATATTGTCAATATTTGCATCGATATCGACTATCGATAAGTGCCACGCTCAATCTCCCATCGCTAGAGCACACTCATAATCAAATCCATTGGCATCGCTAGTCCAGTTACGTGAAAAATTTCTTAAAGGCCAATTTTATACAGTTTAAAAGTGCTCAATTACCAATTTCGCTGCTCTAAAGTGTGCTGAACTGATAATCCAAATGTATTAACATAAAAAGGTGAGTTTTTTACTGTTTTAAAGTCACGCAAAATGTGTTCAATGCGCGTGCCTTCAACGTGGCCAGTGAAAAATTGCAAAAATATCTGAAATAAATCTAAACTAATGCAATTAATAACTCTTAAAGGCAATCCATAATTTGGCACAACAGTTTGTGTTGCATAAAGTGTTTAAAATGCTGCGATATTGCAAGATTTAAGCAATTTGCAAGTGTGAAAAAATAATGCGTGTTTGCTTGTCTTGTGGCCGCCATTTTGAATTTTGCTGAAAAGTTTCCCCTTCACCCCTTGCGTGTTGTGTTTATTGTGCGCCCATGAACACATGCAAATGTTTGCATATGTGTGCGTATATCACGTACATGCGTGTGTGTGTGTGTGTGTGTGTCATTCACTTGTTTATATTTTTTTATATTTAAATGCTTTGATTGCTAAGCACTGCTAAATGCGCTTTTTTCCGCCAGCTCTGGCTGTTTGGCTTTTTTTTTATCAGTTTTTCCTAAGATATGCAAAATTTATACTAAAATATGGAATAATTATAAGTCGGTTATAAGTTGATCGAAATTTGTGCATAATACAAATAATAAATTAATTATTATAATTAATACCATACTTAAAAGTAACTTAGTTTTTTTGTTTTTTTTTTTTGTTTTTGCAAATATTTATTTGGCTTTTTTTTCGTGAAATGGGCAACACTTGCAAAGCCACATCAACATATATTTATATTCAATAAGTCTGTGTGTGTTGCTTGCCCCGTAAGGGATGAAAACTTATCGATATTGTAATATTTGGGATACTCATTTCGATTTCATTTTGTTCTCTTTCATTCGTAGCCCATAGCGACTACAATTGTTTGTAAATCGAGCAGGAAAGTGATAAGAAGTCGGCATTCAAGGAGCTGCGAGGGGAGAGTCCTGAATATGGAGAACATATTCCAAACCTACCCGGAGGATGCCCGTCGCATTGGTGAGGAGTATCTATCGAGTCTTACGGATCTGACCTGCAACAGCAAGCCCCTGATCAATATGCTGACTATGCTCGCCGAGGAGAATATCAAGTATGCCGAAGTCATAGTGCGCGTCGTGGACTATCACATCAACCAGGTTAACAAATAAAGCATAATTAATAATAACAGCAGCTACAACTACACAGAAACAGAAAGACACAAACAACAACAACGACACACAAAAGCACTTCAAAGTCTTCGTAACGAGTACCGCCCGTACGGCAAGCGGTTGTGTTAACACATGATCGATCATCCTCCATCCATATCGAAAGCTTTTGTGTGCTATCGATGACTCGATTGTTGCGTGCTGCGTGTGCTGTGGCGAAACCCCATCGATAATGTTATCGGCCAACTGTAATTTGTAATCGCCAAGTTTAATTCGTATTGCCAGCACATCTTGTTTACGTGTGCTGATAACGATAATGTTATCGATAATGTTATCGCAAAGCTCAATTTGAAGGGGATTCACCACAGCGCGCACTTTTATTTCATTAAATAAGCAATATTCAGAAGTTTGATTGCACTGCCAATAATTAGAGATATTCCATCTATTGGCTTCTGTGATTTGACTTTAATACGTATAACTAATGCAGTTTTAAACTGGGCTTTAAGCAGAGACTGATATGACAAATCCTCTACAAGGTAAGACGTTTCTTTTACTAAATACTTCTCTTCTATTTTTCTGGGAAATTTTAAAGTAAATAAGCAAATACTCAAAGAAAAAAAAACGAATATTGCAATAAAAGAAAAAATACTTAAACAATGGTCAAAAAGTTGTCTTTTATTTTCAAAAAATTAATAAAAAAAATAATCTAATCATTGACAAACCCAAATAAAAAACCACGCAGAAGAAGAATCGTCGTCGGACAAAGACCGTAAGCTTTTGCTCTGTTGCATTTATAAGTAATAGGGAAGTATAAAGGATCCCCAGAAAACACAAAATATAGAGTTAATTTTCTAAAAATTCCGCTCTTAAATCAAACTTTGCTTTTATACGGTTTTTAGTTCAATTGGTTAGTCAATAAATTTCTGAATCTGCTGGAATCTCCGCTCTTTTTGTATTAGACCCCTGCTTTAATCCACAAGGAGCTGCATCAGTGCATCAACAGCTGTTTGTCAGTCGCCGGCGTTATCGTTGTGATTATCCTAACCAGGATATGTCAAGACTCTGTGTGATTCGATGTTGTGCCTTCCACTCTAAACACCTCGTTAGCGACGCTGTAGACACTTATTTTCTATTATTTTCTTACCTATTCTTACCAAATCAAACAGGTGCCGCCAGAATTCAAATTGCCCATACTATATTTAATCGATTCCATAATTAAGAATGTGAAGAGCAGCTACGTTCAGCTCTTTGGGCAATGTATAGTCAATATATTTCTCGGCGCTTTCGAGTCGGTAAGTTGTCTCAAATCACTGCAATCGAATGCATTTAATTATGATGTCGTTTCCGCCTCCCCAGGTGCAACATTCGCCATCGCAAGTGCTGGAAAAGGTGCGGGAACGTATGTACTTGTTGCGACAGACGTGGAACGAAGTCTTTCCGCCATCCAAGATGTATGCGTTGGACGTGAAGGTGAAGCGTCTGGACAACAATTGGCCCATTACCGCCAAGCCCAGTCAGGCGACCAAAATACACGTTAATCCGGCCATACATGTAAATCCAGATTTTCTAAAATCGGTAAGTTGAGAGTAGAAATTGAAGTGAAATTTAATTTGCTAAGGCTTTTGCTTCTCTGCAGGGCATGGTGCAAATGCCAGTAAACTCCAGCGATGTGGAGGAAATCCTGCAGGCCAAAACCCGTGAGCTGCTCGAGCTGAAGAAACGCAAACTGGAGCTGGAGCTGGAACAGACGAAAATGCATTTAAAGGAGCAGGAGCGTCAACTGTCGCAGTCAGTGACAGACGCCATGGCTGTGGCGCCTGCTGTGGCTGCCTTGCATCCACCGGGCATGGAAACAGTCATGCCACCAGCTATGCCACCCATGTATTCTGCTGGCATGCGCCACATGCGTCCCG
Organism: Hypselothyrea guttata; assembly: GCA_035045125.1. Taxonomy (NCBI): domain Eukaryota; kingdom Metazoa; phylum Arthropoda; class Insecta; order Diptera; family Drosophilidae; genus Hypselothyrea; species Hypselothyrea guttata. Next base: position 977,832 of record JAWNNJ010000670.1, on the reverse strand, counting down.
TGCCACCATCCGCTGTGCAACAACAGGTAGGTGCCACAAATCTTATTACGACTAACATGCGACTAACTATGTGATAACCCACAGGCCTTTGTCAACAAACCAAAAGTGCATCCGGTTAATCCGAACATGCTCAATTCTGTGCGTCCACGTGATCCTCGCCTGGCGCGTCAAATGCTGTCGCAGGCGCCAACGATGATGCCGGCGCCCAATCACGCCTTCGACCACAAAGCATCCTCCTCTGCGTCCACACACAAATCTAGTCGCTCTCGCAGCAAGTCGCCAGCACGCAACGCTGGCAACGCACGCTCCGGCAAGAGCAGCAATCACATCTCATCCAGCAGCGGCAGCAGCAGCAGGAAACGCAGCGAATCCAAGAGTTCCACCTCCTCCTCTGGCTCCGATGGCAGGCAGAAGAGCGGCAACAGCTCCAATCATTCGCCCACAAAGCGTGCGTCCAGCTCACGCAAGGAGCACAGCGAACGCTATGTCGATGGATCCCCCTCTGGGCCCAGCAAGCGCAAGAGCAGCTCACCCGCCAGCTCGCCAACCAAGTCGAAGCGCAGCTCCTCCCACAAGTCCACAACGTCGCGGAGCAGCAACAAGTCCCGCAGTCGATCTCCCGTCTACAGAGATCTGGATATGCGCAGTCGCAGCAAATCTCCTAAGCCAACAGCGCCAAAGGCTGCAGCAACAGCAGCAACAACAGCAGCAGCAGCAGCAGCTGCAACAACGGCAACAATCAACGCAGTAGCAGCAAGTGATTTAGAGAAACGTAAGAAACAATTTTTAATTCTAATCTCACTTTTGTTAGCCCACAGCCAAGTTAAGCCAAGTTACTTGGACTTGGCCTACTTAGTACTAGACATAGCTATAACAAAGTATTACAAATATTCAGAAATTACAAACCAAATTGGCGGCACCCAAGGCACTGGCTTAATTATGGGGGGCGGGAGACGACAATTGTTGTGGGCGTCTAAACTGAACTGATCTCTCTTAACTTGGTTAATGAGAAAAGTCGGCGTTTAGCTTAACACAAGTCCGATGTCTTTATTTTCGCTCATTCAACTCGGACTTATAGTTTTTATCAGCAGAGTGCAACGTTTGTATATAGAAAAATACTTAAACTGTGATTAAAATTAATTTAAATTATTAACTAAAATTATTTTAAACAAATTTCACTTTGCACTTTGCTGTTTGAGTTTTTCGCTATTGATTCGAACCTAGAATTGTATGTGCTGTATTTTTGGAGTATTTGCTTAGTGTGCTCCAAGAGTTTCCCCGTTTCTATCGCTTATTGCTTTTGTAGTTGAAAATTTGGATGCAGCGTATTATCGTATATTATTTATGCATTTTTTTTAATACTTAAGATGCAGAGCTAAAGTTCTAACCACAAACCAAACAAGACATAATGAAACCAAAAACAAACAAAACCAAATCGAAACAAACTAAAAACCAAACATATATCAAATCCAATAAAAAATGTATTGAAAAATTGTTTGCATTCCAGTTGTTTTAATTAATTAATGCAAAATGTAGCCAGGTGTCGCCATGGGTGTAATTTTAAGTCTATTTACTTTGTGAAAATGTAAACAAACGAAAACCCAAAGACTCTTATAACTGTGATATAATTGTTGTACCTGAACAAACAAAACAAAAAACTAGAAAAATAGAGAAATGCTAAGAATAGTTGAATGAAAACAAAGAAGAAATAAAGACTGCAGTTTTAATTTTCTTGTTATTTAACACGCCTAAAAACCAAACTCGAAATCAAATTAAACCTCTAGACATTTACAAAAAAAATATATGCATAATTATTTAAGACATATTAAATATTAATTAAACATTGTGTCTGTTGTATTATTACAATGCAATACAGTTTAATTGATTTATTGTGTTGCCAAAACACAATTTAATTGATTTATTGTTATTATGATTATTACTTTAATTTTGTATTTGTAGAACGGCACTTTTAACATTGTATCATTGTTATTAATTTTAATGAATTACTTTTATAATTTTACTCTAACACGATTCCCCAACGGAATCGACTTTTAATGGTATATGCAGACGATTGCTCGATTTATCTATCATTTATATATATTGGACTATATTAAATCAAATTCCATATCGAGCTGTTGTTCCTTGTACTATTTTAAGTTTATTATGATTTTCACTAATTTTTCTAGCCCAATTGCTGTGCCTGGTGTTTGTTGATGCCCCTCTCCCCCTCTTCTGTTTTATTTTGATTTTATTCCGTTTCGTTTTATAATTTATTGCAATTTATTATTCGAGTAATATTGTAAATTTTCGAGTATGTTACAATTTTCGTTGGCACAACTCTTGTGTTTGCGTAAGATATGTATTTTTGGAAGCATAAACAATTTTTAGATACTATTTCCACATACTTGAACCAGGCCCGCGTCCTTCTACAGCTGTTGCTGCTCCCACTTCTCCTGCAGCTGCTGCTGCTCCTGCTCCAACTCCAACTCCAACTCCCTCTTCAGCTGTCGATGCTTCGCTAACGACTACAATTATGGATGTGGATATGCGAGCATTCGCTGGCAGGCCAGAGACGCCTCCGCCGCCGGCTATAAGCCTGGTGAGCTCATCAACAGTGGCAGCGGCAACAATCAAAGCAGTTAATATGGACAGTAGCAGCAGCAGCAGCAGCAACAATCACAACAACAACAACAACAACAACACAGGCACAACAAACGCTAGCAGCGAGTCCAACGCAAGCAACAACAGTTCCTCCAAATTGCCCACAAAAGTGTCGTTCAAAATACAAAAACCGTTTAATAAATTAGAAAAATCTACAGCGCATTTATCAACAACAGCAGCAGCAGCAGCAGCAGCAGCAGCAACAGCTAGTCTCAAGCCATCCTCCCAAGCAGCCTCCGTGCCCTTGGTTGCGGGCGAGAAGCGCGCAGCTGCTCCAACGCGCAGCGATGCCAATGCGGATGAACTGGATGAGGAGGAGCAAATGCAACAGGCCAAGCGCAGCAAGTCCGCCAAACTGGATGCGTAAGTGCAGCGTAGTGTGTAGTGTTGAGGGGAGCGCTTACTAACACCCTAGATATCATTTCTCCAGTCTCTTTGGCAGCGAGGATGTCGATCTGCGCCCGCAGCTGCCCAGCAAGCCAGGCGCCAACGCCGGGGTCATAGTGCTGGAGGACGACTCCATGGAGGACTGGGATGCCAACAGGGTGAGCATATAGCTTACAACTATAACCATAGACAGACGGCTTCAATGTCCAATCTCTTTCCTAGGCTGTGACAACACAGAGAAAGCCCTCGCTGGATGAGCTGCGTGTCAAGCTGGCGATCTCGGTGCGCCAGAACAACAACAAGGTGTCCAAAGGTAAATACATTAAATTTAATGTTAGTTAACAAACAGCCAAGTTAATTATTATTTATTTCACACAGAGAAAGCCAAGGATCGCATCAAGCAGCTGTCGGAGCTGAAGGCCAACGACGACTCTCAGGAGGCGCACGATGAGAAAATGCGCACGATTCTAAGCCAGGCGCAGGAGCTGTTCGAGAGCAACGGCATGAATCAGGAGCAGTACAAGGATCTGGTCACCAAAGTCGTCGTGCTGAACGAGACCAGCAAACTGAAGGAGACGCGACGACGTGAGGCAGCCGCCGCTGCAGCCGTCATCAATGTGGACGACGAGGATCTGGAGCGCAATGCGGCCAGAGATGCAGTTCTGCGCAAGCGCATTCCCAAGCTGAAGGGGGGCAATGAGAGCAATGCGTCCGGCTCATCGCCACGTGAGGCGTTCGATGAACAGCAGCAGCCTTCGTCGGGCATGTTGGCTGACAAATCGCAACCGACGATGAATGCGAAGCAGCAGAACAAACTGAAGCGGGAGGGCAAACGGCGCAAGCCCAGCAAATGGGGCGATCAGGTGGATCCGGCTGCACAGCGAGCCGCCTGGTTGATGGCTAACAATAACAACAACAACAACAATGGCAACAAACGCATGGGAAATACGCCAAATGGCGGAGGAGCAGGCGTAGGAGGAGCTGCTGCCTTCCGTGCCATGCCCTGGCAGCATCCACCGCTGGTTATGAACCAAGCATCGGTGCCTCCTCCTCCACAGCAGCCCATGATGACGCTGCCGCCCGTTGTGCCGGCGGTTAGCATCACCAAAGCCATCAACTCGCTGGATAATCCCATGGCGGATGTGGTGCGCAGCATCACCATTGATGGCGGCAGCAAGGAGATCCGCTTCTACAATCAGGTGGCCGTCATATTCATGGACGGCGATGAACCGCACGAGATTGGCTTTCAGCACGGACGGCGTTCCATCTGCATCGATCATAACGAGCCGCTTGTGGTCAGCTTCAACGATGATTACAAGTCCTTCCAGCTGGACGGACAACTGCATCGCATACGCTTCGGGTATCCGTCGCGGGAACTTTACATCGATGAGCATTGGTATGAGATCTACTTTGGAGGTCCGCCCGTGTCGCTGCCCATTGGCAACAAGCTGCACGTGCTGAAGGCCGAGGGACCGCCGCCCAACGTGGACATTGGACGTGTGCGTCGTGATCTGGTTGTGGGCAAGATCAACATGATCATCGATTGGCATAATATTGTGCCGCTCTTCCTGGATGGCAGACAGCAGACCTTCCATCTGAACGCCGAGCAGCATTCGCTGCAGTTTGTCGATGGTTTCCTGTATGCCCTGCTCGATGGTCAGCTCCAGAAGCTGGAGTACGGCGGTATGCCAAAGACCATGATGCTCAGCGGCGGACGCAACTGTTCCATACGCTTTAGCACGTTGCCCAAGGGCGTCCAAGCGGGAAAATCGCACGTGCAGGATATGGTGTACATCAAGACGACGGCGCCCACAGAGCTGCCACAACCTCCGCCCGTTGCAGTGGCACCTGTGACTGCGCCCGCTCCAGAGGAACAGCAGCAGCAGTCAGTGGCTGCAACTGCAGCTGCAGCAGCGCCTGATGTGGCTGCCACGGCGCTCAGCAATCTGAACATCGATGAGCTCTTCCAGAAGCTCGTCTCTTCCGGGATTATTGCCGGTCCAGCGGCAGCTGCTGCTGAAACTGCAACAACTGCTACACCTGCCACATCCAACGCCAGCAAGGAGGCGCCCGTTATGGCAACTGCTGCTGCTGCTGCTGTGGCAACTCCCGCAGCTGCAGCGGCACCGCCGCCAGAGCCCATCAAGCGCATAGATCTGCGCAAACCGGACACCATCAAGACAAGGCAAACGGCTGTGATAGCAACACTCTACCTGGGCATGCAGTGCAGCAGCTGCGGCGTGCGCTTCCCTCCCGAGCAGACCATCAAGTACAGCCAGCACCTGGACTGGCATTTCCGCCAGAATCGTCGGGAGCGCGATTCGACTCGCAAGGCGACCTCAAGGCGTTGGTTCTATGATCTCAGTGATTGGCGGCAATACGAGGAAATCGAGGATGTCGAGGAGCGCGAGAGAAACTTCATGGAGGCGCAGGGTCAGCAGCTGGGTCCCGATGCCAACAACGACGATGTGTCCCAGCAGCGTTCCATGGACTCGCCCATGCCCAGCTGTGCTGCTGGAGCGGATGATGTGGACCGCAGCTGCGACATGTGCCACGAGAAGTTCGAACAGTTCTACAACGAGGAGCTGGAGGAGTGGCATCTGCGCTCGGCGGTGCGAGTGGACGACAAGATCTACCATCCCCTGTGCTATGAGGACTACAAGAGTTCGCTCAATCCACCGACCAGTGATGACGCCAAAGCCAACGGACAGGAGATGGATATGCTCAATGCCAGCGATGACAATGCCATGGATACGCTAATCAAGCTGGAGGATGATGCTCGTAAGTTTACCTCTCAATACATTCCATAATTCCATTTGTAAACCTCCCAAACTTGCTCCACAGCTGACATGAGGCAGAGCACGTTGTTGGATGACGATGATGATGATGTTATTGTGCTGCCCAACGAGGAGCCCAGCGTCACGGAGATTGTCGACGATGACGATGATGAATATGTGCCAACTGCTGTTACCATGGAGACTGCGGAAGATAAAGCAGATCCCGAGGAAGCCAATCCGCAGGAGCAGGCTCAGGCTGAGAAGGATGAAGAACGTACGGATTGCGACGTTGAGATACAGGAGCCTCACATTCCATTTACCGATCTGGACACGTATGTGGAGAAGGAGCCGCTGCCACTGCCACTCAACATCAAGATCAAGGAGGAGCCAAGGGATGCCGAGGATGAGGACGAGGACGATGGCTTTGAGGATGTGGGCACAGTGCTGCCGCTGCTGCCCCTCCCAGAAGATGAGATCTCCATTCACAGCAGTGGTAAGTATAGTTGAAATCCTTCCATCTATTGTTTATTATAAGAAGCTAACTTATCGTTTTGACTAGAAACACAAACTCAAACCATCGATTCATCCGCCTCTCCCCTCACCCTGGAGCGTCCAGCGTCGGTGGCGTCTCTCTCCCTGCCCGCCAACGAAGATGAGCTGGAGCTGGAGGCGAACGCAGCGACTGAGGCCGAATTTAATGGTGAGCAACCGCAGGAGACGCACAATCTGAGCGCAGCGGGTCCAGCGCCGGCATTACCTTTGGCTAACCTAGTTAATAAAATAAAAATAAATATCACTAAGAACACAAGTAGTAATAGTAATACTAGCGCTGCAACAAACGCCGCAACGGACTCGCAAGTCTCCGCAATTAGCGTAATTGGCGCCGGCAATGTCGATAAGCAGCAGCAGCAGCAGCAACAACAGCAACAGCAGCAGCAGCAGCCGCAACATAATTCTATACAAACCATAACGACAATTCCAGTATTGTGCGGGGGCAACACGTTTCTGCCAAAGATCGCCACAAGCAGCTCAGCGAATGCGCCGCCAGCCAACATTAGCTCGATATCGGTCATTGGCAGCAATTATGGCAGCAGCAGCAGCAGCAATAATAATAATAATAATCATAATAATAACAATAATAATAATAAACCCCCAACAAATACCACACAAAGCACTGCAGCGCCGTCTACATCCGCTGCCAGCGTTAACAGTAACAGTAACAATAACAGTGCAGCAACAACAACAACGAGCGCACCTCAAATGTCGATAACGCCTCCACCGCCCGCTGCCGATGAAGCTGAGCCGGAGCCTGTTATCGAGCTAAAGCCTGCGCTGCGAAATGTCGCGCTGAAGAAAACGAAGAAAGTTCAAAATGGCGTCGAAACATCCGGTCTGTGTTCGCTCATGTAAAAAGAAAGAGAGAGAGAGAGAGTTGGAGAGAGATATAGAGGAAGAGTCACTTTCACATATTCCTATTCTTACTTAATTTAACATAGCAATTTTAGCATATTTTTTATACAACGCGTTACTTAGTTTTAAACAATCTGGATTTATTCTTTGTAGGTATCCCACACGCAGAGCCCCCGCCTCGAAAGGGGCGCTCTTCATTTATTTTTATTACGATAATGCAAATAAATAAAAATAAAAAGAAATACTTTTACACAAACAAAACGAGAGTATACATATTTTTTGTGATAATTAACAACACAAGACAAATTATATTATACATGTATTGTAAAAAGCGTCTGAAAACTGAAGAAATAAAATACAAAATAAATGAATCTAATGCTTTTGTTATATTAAGACATATAATTATGATTTCAATAAAGCTGCAGCACTAAACCAACAAATACAGATTTTTATTTAAATAAATAATTTAATTAGCAACTTTAACGCGTTTCAAAAGGCGTTACCGACATCGATCGATATGCGATAAACGCAAATCGATACGTTCGTAGCGCAGGCAGCTCTTGACACGCTGCGCACAGCTGTTTGCGACAAAACCAGCTAAAAAATGCCAAAGCGCGTTGGAGCATGCACGTGGGCCTGTTTAGCGTTTACTTTTGTTAGAATTTAAAAATATATTTTAAAATGTCTTCGGCGTTTTTTCTAAAGCCAGGCGCTGCCAAATTGGCTAATAAAAAACGCAAGGTGAGTGCAGCGAGCGTATAAAATGACGTTGATTGTTAGCTCGCTTGTTTTTATAGATAAACGCGACAAAAGGCAAGGGGCCGGGAAAAGCGGATAGGAAAATTAAAACTGCAGCTGAGGCGCAACCCAAAAAGCAGCGACGGGCGAAGGTGGAGGACGAGGAAATCGCCAGCGATGACGAGGAGTACGACGAGGAGGCGGGCGGGCACGCCTTGCACTTCTCCAGCGACGAGGCGGAGGAGGAGACGCCGCAGGACAAACGCCTGCGCCTGGCCAAGCAATATCTGTCGGAGATTGAGCGGCAGGAGGCGGAGCGGGCGGAGGAGCGCGAGCTGGGCCAGAGCGTCGAGCAGCGCCTGAAGACCGAGTATCTGGACAGCGTGGGCAGACTACGCCGCACAGTAGCCGCCGGCATCAAATCCTGCAATGTTGAGGCAGTTCTCAAGCACAAGTTGCACCATACGCCGCTTTGTGCCCTGGCGCTCAGCGCGGACGGCAGGCATCTCTTTACGGGCGCCAAGTCGGAGCATGTGCTCAAGTGGTGCACGGAGACGGGCAAGGTGCTGGCCAAGTGCCTGGTGCTGCAGCATCGCGAGGAGCCCGACACGGGCAAGCGGCGTCGCAGCCACGTCCTGGCCATCGCCCTCACCACCGACATGAAGTTCATGGCCCTGGCCGAGGGCGGTCCGCACATACAGATCTGGTGTCCACAGACCATGAAGCACATAAAGACCCTTAAGGGCCACAGGGACAGCGTCTCCGGCCTGGTGTTCAGAAGGGGCAGCCACGAGCTCTACTCGGCTGGCAAGGATCGGGCCGTGAAGATCTGGTCTGTGGACGAACTGGCCTACGTGGAGAGCTTGTAAGTAGTGAACAGAATGCAGTCAGGTGCGTCCGACTGATCTGCACAATGTGTAGCTGTTGGCGGTTGCTTAGAGAGCCAGCAAAAAGAAGAGCGGCTAAGCGCTGCATAAGCGATAACATAGAGAGAGAGGGAGCGTTTACATAGAGAGAGAGAGAGAGAGAGCGCCGCAGCCAGCACTATAAATACAGCTGCTGCAGGGCTGTTAATTACAGTGCAGTGACAGCAGTCGTGTGGTGCAGTCGTCTGGTGGGTGTTCAAGTGGCAATTAGACTTAGAAAGTTCGGCAAGTTCGCAAGTATTCCGCCAAAGGAAGTTCGCCCATCGAGAGTTCGGCCATTGAGAATTCGCTCATCGAGAATTCGGCCATCGAGAGTTTTGCCTTCGTGAGTTCGACTTTCTCTTGCTCTTATAGCTGCTGATATCGAGGTGCTTAGACGGACGGACAGACAGACAGATGGACGGACGAACTTATATATCTACTCAGCTCGTCGTCCCTAGTCAGAATATATAATCTTTGTGTGGTGTGGCACGATTCCTTCTGAATGTTACATATGTTACGCTAGCTTAATAGATCCTATTGTACTTTTCCCAAGTACAGGGTACAAAATTGTAGACTTTTACTTTTACTAATTGGAATTTATTGCAGATTTGGCCATCAGACAGCGGTCACCAGCATCGACGCCTTGAGCCGGGAGCGCGCTATAACCGCAGGTGGTTCCGACTGTTCCCTGCGCATCTGGAAGATTACGGAGGAGTCGCAGCTGATCTTCAATGGACACCGCGATGGCATCGAGTGTGTAAAGTTCCTGAATGAAGAACATTTCGTCTCCGGCGGCGTAGATGGGTAAATAAAGGCATTAGATCAGATCGCTAATCAGATTGACATTCTATATCTTGCTTGCAGTGCCATTAGCCTGTGGAGCGCCTTGAAGAAGAAGCCTCTTTGCAGCGTCCAAATGGCGCATGGTCTGGGCGAGAATAACGTGGCCAACTGGATAACAGCCGTGGCCGTCGTGGTCAATACAGATTTACTGGCAACAGGTGCGATATAAGCTATATTCCATCAATAATATATAATATTTAATGGAAACTCTTTTTACAGGCTCCTACGACGGCTGTGTTCGCATTTGGCAGACCAATCCGAGTGCTCGCAAGCTGGAACACATTCATAGCATATCCATAAAGGGCTTTATCAACGGCCTGACCTTTAATGCCGAGGGCACAAAACTTTATGTGGCTGTGGGGCAGGAGCATCGCTTGGGGCGCTGGTGGCGGCTCAAGGAGGCCAGGAATAGCATAGTTGTAGTCGATATTAAGTTACAAAACAGTAAATAAGCTAACGTTAAGCCTACAGTTCGTTTGTGAATAAACTGCAAGAATAATTTATATTTTGAAATTAACGATATTAATTATCGTAAAACGATAAACGACAGCGCTATCGACTGCGCTTATCGAGCATGGTTTGAAACCTGGCTGACTTCGGTGACGTGCACTTGGGAAGCATAAAACTCGGTCGCCATGCAGCTGGCAAGCAGAAGGTTCGGCTGCGCACAGCTGTTAGCTGGCACACAAACCACACGTTTGACATGGGCTGATTTGTTGTTGCTCGAACGATAAGCGATAAGCGATAACTTGATTTGGTTACAAAACAGACAAAACATGCAGAGGAAACCCGGCAGCGGAGTTTTTGGCTTTTTTAAGACTGAACTGGGCCGTAAACTGGTCTTCTATGCCGCCGGCACCACCACAGCGGGACTCTTCGTGGCCAACTTTCTGCCGCACACGCTGGGACTGAAGTATTACTGCGACTTTGTGAAATGTTATCAGTGGGTGAGCGAATGACGAAAATCTCATACAAATGTTAACATATTTTTGTTTAATTTATCAACAGAAACGGCATCGAACGTGAGGTGCCAAAGGCGGTGCAGCTGCGCGTGGAGCAGGCGTTGGATAAGCTAGAGGTGGATGCCAGGGAGCGCAAGTTCATCAAACCCTTCACGGTCTTCGGATTCGATCTGTTCCAGGCGGGCACGACGCATTTCCGTTACGGAGCTGCCCTGGGCATTCCGGTTAACTACGGCTACAACAGCACGGCGGACATTAAACGCGCGGACATACAGTTTAGGGGGCGGCAAATCGACTGGAAGTCGGAGAGCGGCAGGCTGCTGGAGGAGGCCGTGGTGCTGACGGAGGATGAGCAGGTGTTCGGCATGTCCAAGGCCATTCTGCAGCTGCAGACGCACAGCGTGCTCCTGAACTCCCTCTACCCCACCGTCAGCTTCTTCATGGTCTACACAATGGGACACTATCTCAACATGCGCCTCGGACTCTTTGCCCGCCACGGCAGCGTAAGCTTAAATCTATATTCAAATGAATCCCTCAATTCTCATGCAAATCCCTTGCAGATGCGCTTTGTGCTGTACAGCATTTTGGGCCTGTTTGGGCTGGGCAGCTGGTCCTTCATGCAGGACTTCAATCAGGTGAACACGGACGCCGAGATTGACAAGAAACTGTCCACCCTGGGGCCGCAGTTCGTGGCCGCCGGCATCAGCTACTACGACAAGCACCTGAAGAAGAACATTGCCCTGAGGAACCTCATCGGGGACGGCACCTACACGGCACTGGGCAACGAGAACTACTTGATCCGCCAGAAGTCCATGCCGCTGACGGCACGCAAATCCTTCTTCGAGGAAAAGTGGCAGGAGCTGCAGCAACAGCCGGAGCAGAAGAGCACGCAATAAATTGAAAGCTTTAAATCATCGTTGAAAATAAAATAAAATATGTTTTATTTAATATCAGACAATTATCGGAGATACGTTTAAAATTAATGTAGTTCAGCGTCTTTGCTATCAATCAGTATAATTTTATTCATTGCATTACTAACAAAAAAGTACAGAGTCTAAAGAATAGCTTACTTTTTATCGTGGCAATTTAAATATCAATACAAAATGCTAGGTTTTTAATAGTTCTTAAAAATTTCTTAAGTTTCTTCTAAGCAAAAATACAATACAAGTAAATTTAAACTTATATTAAAACAATAATAAATGCGCAAAGAGAATTACAGATTTGATGCTCATAAAATGCAATTAAATTTATATAATTAAATTAATAGAATATAATGTATATTTGATATACATAAAACTATAATATTTTAATCATAATTTCCAATGAGCTGAAGACAAACTTAGAATTAAATCAACTAAGTCGAAAAATTTAAAGATTCATACCGGGTTCGGGTTCGGTAATTTGATAAATGCTCGCTTCGGTTCAAGAATTTGTTCCAAATATAATAAATTTTGGTGTTCCAGTAATACCTACCTATTTTAAAAACGTTTACAAAATTAATTTATAGTGAGCCTAAATACAAGTCGAATTTTAATTCATATCAAGCATCTTACAGTCTGTACTGTAACTAATTTTAATTCAACATAAAAACTATAAAATAAGTTGGAACTTCGGGCAAAGCTTGGGTTCTGGATGAATAGAATGGGATTAATTGGACTAGCATCGTGCGGCGTAATTTTGGACTTTTTGGAATGGGTAAGTGCCTACAAAATAAACTTATCTAGTTGGATGATAATATAGATTAAAATGTCTCCTCGCCCACGACATCGCTGATGGTGGCCACCAGACGTCGGGCGTGCTCCACGGCGCAGGTGGCGGTGACCAGACCCAGGTGGATGCAGTACAGCTCGTAGACCCGTATCTTTCCGGGTGATATTTTGGGAAAGCAGAGCTCGGCCAGCTCGCTGTAGTAGTCCATGGGCAGTGCGCCTGGTTCCGCCGGCTGCTTCTGTGCCATGCCTGCTCCGTTGGAGGCCGTGGACAGCAGATGCTGCTGCAGATCGAAGGAGCATTTCAGCAGGCTGCCGGAGAGATCCTCGAACCAGAGAAAGTAGGAGTAGTGGAAGGTGCGATCCTTCCACATCACGGTTGTCTGGCCCTTCTTCAGATAGCTGCGCGAGAACTCGATCATCTGCCAGAGCTTGGTTTTGGGCACCAATTGCGGCGAATGCTGGCGAAGATCGGGCGCCAGCATTTGGCCAGAGCTGCGATTCACGTACATGAAGTGCACCAGGCCGGGAAAGTCCTCCAGGTAGGCGTCAATGGAGATGTTGCGAGTGGCCTTGACGGCCAGAAATTCGGCAAACTCCAGCAGCTTGGCCTCCACCACAGACGCGGACTCCGCCAGTTGATCCAGCTGCTGGTTGCTGGCGCTGTCGCAGCAGGCGAGCGAGATGGTGAACAGCTGCTTCAGCTCCTCGACAAACGCCGGCAGATTGGACTCGATGCGCACGAGCAACTCCCGCTCGTAGCTCTTGAAGAACTCCAGGTACATCTTGCGCAGGTTCTCCCAACGGGCGGTGAACTTCTTGACACTGGCGTCCATCTCGTCGTGCTTCTGCTTGAGATGCCGCTTGAAGGCCGTCAGCGTTTGGCCAACGAATGTCTCGAGGCTCTCGTAGGCGGGCTTCAGGGCATCCGCATCGCCCTGCTGCTGCACGGCGACGATCTTCTGCAGCACAAAGAAGGTGTCGTAGATGCTGCTGGTCAGCTGCATGTTGCCGTACTCGATGAGCTGCAGCAGCACCTGGTGCGAGTGCAACCGGGAGATGTGCACAATGCTGGGCACACAGCCGGAATTCGCGTCGTGGGAGACGCCCTGCAGGAAGACGGCGACGGCACGCGGGGATTGCTGCCCCTGCAGCGCCCTCGAGAGTATGGCCAGGAAGAGCAGATCCGCTGGCGCTAGCGGCAGGGCCAGGCGTGTGCTGTTCAACGCCACCAGCTTGTGGGACACCAGCAGCAGGGCGTGTGCGCGCTGTTGGCCGCCCTGCTGACGCAGTTGCTCCAGTGTGGCATCCAGCGTCACGTGCACCGTGCGCTTCAGCTCGGCATTGATCAGCAGCTTGGGCAGCGCCTCCAGCAGATAGGCCTGCTCCTCCCGGCACAGCTGGCTCTCGTAGCAGTCGAGGCACTGCGTCAGCAGCTGCTGCTGCATCACGCCCGCTTGCGAGCCAAACAAATTCGCTCCGTAGCAGTATTTGGCCAGCGTTATGGCCACGCCCAGTTGGCGCGTCAACTGCTCGATCTGCAGCTGGCCAATCTTCAGGAAGCTGAAGCTCAGCAGCTCGCCAAACACCAGATTGAAGCCGTTCTCGCACTGAAAGCTGCTGTACGCGTTATCAAACTGGCAGTGCATTATGCGCTGCGAACTGATAACGGGACTGAAGATCTGCAGCAGAATATTGCTGTCCATCGAAGCGCCAGCCGACGCTGTGCTGTCCGTTGGCAGCAGGCCCTGGGCGACTGCTATCTCGCATATCTTCGCATTCAGCTCCGCATTCAGATTCTGATAGACCACATCGTTGGCGCTGTTGAACACAATTAAACCGTTCATCTCACAGAATAACAATGCACTTTTTTGCTTCAGTGCAGTTTGTTGTTGTTATTGATAAGCTATCAGCATTGCCACCCAGCACAACGAATGGCAGCCAGCGTTGCCAGCCTGGCGGGTTTTATTCAATTCAATATTTGCTAAACACAAATCAATTTGAAAATGCATGTTTATTGAGAATATCATCTATTAATTGTAATTTGATTTATTTAAAATTACTTTACCAAATATTTTATTTTCAAATTCTGTTTATTTGTTGCACCAATAATGGCAGCTCTAGCAGCTTGCCTATCGATAACAGCCAGGCTGCACAGGGTTGCATTTTTGTTAGGCGCGCTTTCAAATACGATTTTGAATGTGTGAATTAAATTCTCTGCGACAATTTTTTAGCTGATAAATGTGCGCATTTTTTGTCGTTGCTGCAATATTTGTAGAGCTGTTGACCTTGCCGAACTGACATTGACTTTGATTTTCGTACATAGACATGCATAAGACTTTAAACCGCATTCACTGGCAGCACTTGAAAACCCACTCGAGTGGCTTTCAGAAAATGTCTTTGTGCATTCCCTTTTTTACGCTGCTTTAGCAGATTTGCCCTCTGACACGCCAAATTCCCCAGTAAACTTACAGAGTGAACTATGCAGTGTGCATGGGATAAAAATGCTGTGCCAGCGCTAATTCTTATGAAGAGAAATATGTCGGAATTAAAATAATGACAACATAAACAACTGCAGGCCAAGGCGAATGCAGCTGCGCCGGCGTTGCTATAAATCCGTTTACGGCTAAACGTCATGGATGAGGGTCAGCTGACGATACAGGTGAAGGAGGAGGAGGATGAGGAGGAGGAGGAAGAGGGAGAAGGCGAAGACACAGGCTGAGGCACAGGCTCGGGCTGCATTTTCATTGCCATTGTAAGTGCGGCTGTCTGCAGCATAAAATAACAGGCATGGGAGATGACCTTAACCTGCGAATGGCAAGGGGCAGGGGCGTGCGGTAATGCCTGCTGTCAACTGGGCGTGGCACGCGTATGTTGTCAAGGTTTTGCGTCGGCCTTACTCGCTGGGCAAGGTAAAATAGCTGCGCAACGGCAATGAAAATCCTTTTTCTGCCCGTTAAAACGCTCAAGGATTTTCCATTTTCCCCACAGGTAAAGGTATACACAAATATATATACAAATAAACATGTGATTTAATTTGCATCCAAATGTTCTTTTTTTTTTAGTGTAAATACAAAAGGAAAAACTTTGCGGCAGTTATGATTTTTCAATAATTGTTTCTGTTGCAAAAGTTTTGTGGTAAATGAAAAAAGTTTGATGAGCGAAAGTTTTGCTAAATGCAAATTGAACAATATGCGGGGCCATCAGGTCATATTTAATGCTTAATATATGCATTACAAACACTTTAAAGTCGGTTATTGGGGGCCTGAGTACACGGGGGCACTTCAAAGCGAATTAAGAAAATAATTTCCATGGCGCAGAAGACGATGACAAAGCACGATGAAAAACGCAGAAAAAGATAGCGGCATTAACGGTACATTAGGCAAACAGTGTTGTCAACTTGCAAAAACTTAAACAAAAACACAAAAAGTGTGTACACATTAAACCTTCAAGTGCCTCTGTATGGGCGCCCCAGCCATTGACCCTGCTAGGGAGCCGAGTTTAAGGGGTTTATTGCCTGGTTGCCTGCCTACACTCAGAGAAAATATCAAGAACTCTGTTCTTGAAACTATGCATAAAAATGGTTTTAAATGGATATGAAAATTCAACTATTTTGCTGATTTTGCGAATAATTTCGGCTTTTAATAGATTTCAAAATACTTTCATAGATTTCAAAAATACTGGGTTTCTTTTGTATTTTAGAATAAGCATGCGTATTTTTAGAATTTTTCGTAAATCTTAGCATTGAATATTTCGCTCTGTGTATATATTCCGTTCCGTTGATGTTGTGTAAGTGTGCGTGCATTTGAAAAGTGACCGAGATAATTTTTGGCATGCTTTGTTTGGCTTTACTTTTGCTGTGGCAAAACACATCCCAGCCTCATCTTCCCTTCTCCCCATCTCCCCTTCTCCCCATCTCCGTGCCAACCAGAAGCTCCATACAATTTTGATGAGCAGCAGCTGGCTGCGGTTTAAGCTAAGGTTTTCCGTTGGCTGGAGTCTCTTGGATGGCACTCATCGGGCTGCCTGTTTAACAAATAAATTTATGCGCTGAGCGTGGGGGGGGGGGGGGGATTTTGGGAGGTTTGGGGTTTACAGAACCTTCATCAGCTGGAGAACAAACGCTACGAAATTATGATGCCAAAGCCTGGGGCTCTCGATGGCTTTGGGGTTGGATGCTGGAGACGGTTGACGTTGGGAACATTGTTGCTTCTAGCCATGGTTAAGGGGTTGATGTTGTAATTATGCTAATTTTTGTGTACACAATATTCTGCAAATACAAATATACAAATACAGATAAATAGCATGCGCAGAGATAACTCCGATTATCCAATTTCCAGCCAGCCTTGACGTTTAAAGCCTAATTGTAAGCAACGGATATTGCTTAAAGTCAGCCAAGGCAATTTCCGGTTGGCTTTTTAAACAAATAACCTGCATATTTATTTAAACATGGGTTAAACGAGGATTTGATTACATTATAAGATCTAAGAAATACCTGTACGAATCTTCTAGATAAATCCACGTGAGGAAACAGCAGAAAAACACTCCTTAAGCTTGTTTACCGAGTTAAATTTAATTATCTACTATAATTCAGCGCTTGTTTTCTTTTATAAGCAGCACATGAACGCTACCTGATTTCTAAATTGACCCGTTTCATCAATCATCCGCAAATTAAGCCCCAACGCAGTTCATTTCCCCATTTTTCCATTTCCCCGGTTAGACACTGGCAACTAATTGAAAACTTTTGCTTCCAAACTGACCGTGACGCCTATAACAAATACGAACACAACTCCAGCCCCTTGCCCAAAAATTACACCCATATCTTTGTGGGCTGCTTTTACGACTTGAGTCTAACAAAATGCCGTAAAGCGACAGAGAAAAATACAAATAAAAACGAAAACGAAAACAGCAACAACAGCAAAAGGCTTCGAGTGAAACATGGCGTACAAGAGCCTTTCATTTATTCCTTTTCTTTTTGTTTGGGCTTTTTTTCCTTTTTCCTATTTGCTTTTTGCCACGGTGTCTGAACTTGGGCTTCCGTTTTCCTCGACTCTGTTTGCACACGACATCCGCTTCCGCGCCAGACTTGCCTTCCTTCGTTTCTATATTCTATCTTCTATCTTCTTTCTATCTGCTTTGTCTTGGCTTCACGTGCCTAGATTTATAGCCCGCGCCCGCTGGTCAGCGTAAAAAGGAATTCACATTAATTTCTTAAATTGAAGCGTCGGCCAAAAAAAATTAAGAAATGTTGGCCGCATATTTTCTTATTTATTTGATGTTTTTCTGCGTAAGCGCAATCAATGGGAATTATTTTGCTGGAGTTTGATCTACGATGCTTTCATTATGTTTTGAATGCTTTAATCACGCGCCAAATAACGTTTTTTAAACCTAGTGGCAATGCTGACAAGCGATAAGTAAACAGTGTTGCACAATTTTAAAAACGCATTCAAATCTCGATTAGTTTTGGCCGTTGCATTTAAATCTCGCAAATATTTAATATTTCTTTATCAACTATCATATAAATTCAATTTCACGCGTTTCTTTCACAATCAAACATGTTGAATATTTATTTGTTAATTGTGCTGCAATAAGCAATAAAAAGTTTCTTCCATTTACTGAAGATTTGCAGATATGCGACTGCATTTTTATTTGGGGCAACAGCAATTTTGCGTCAGTGGCACAATTGTTTTGTGGATGGATGTTTATGGCTTTTGGCTGCTGGTCATGCGTTGAATGCGTCGCTTGTTGGCGCCCCAAAAACGAAAGGAACTCGCTTTCCCTTTCCCCCTCTCTCCCTCTCTCTCTCTCTCTCACTCACTATTGCTCTCTCATTCGCTGACTATTGTGTTGCAGCTGAAGATTTACGAGTTGCATTTATGAGGCAGCACAGGCACAGGATGCGGATGCGGATGCGGCTGCGAGTTGGAATCGGGATCCGAATTGGGATCGGCATCGGGATGGGGCATGCAATGAGTAATGCATGTGGTGTAATTGCCGTCATATATCAATTGTTAGCAGCCAATTTGGCGTTCGATATAAAAGCGCCTTGGCCATTAACACATAATCATTGGCCCGGCTTACGATTGGAGCAAAGTGCTGCGCATAAAGCGTGCGGCAGTTAAAACGGACGTCCCGCATATTTTGTCGGGTCCTTCGGCTCCTCTTGTTTCAGCCTGTTTGCTCGCAGCTCACCCCCCACCCCCCTCTTGTCCAGCTTCATTAAATTACACACACGCAGGCAGCCATGCGTGTGTGCGTGTGTGTGTGTGTTGTGTGTGTCCTTCGCTTCAAGGATTTCCTGCGGATCTCGGCTACAGTTACAAGCAAAGCCCACACAGGCTGCTGGATGTAATCGCAAATAATCATCCACTTAGCGTCATGAAACTTTATATGCCAAATGTCCATCCGCCTGGGCTTTACTTTGCCTGAGGCTTAAGAGACTCCGACTCGGATTCGGATTCGGATTCGGACTCAGCATAAAGTGCCTGGACATACTCATAATAATGTTTATTATCGCTGGCAATTGCAGATGCCAATTGTTTGCTGTTTGCTGTTTGGCTTTGCTTTCGCATTCCCTATGCTAAAGACACCGCTGCTCTTTATGGATGTACAAATGTATTACACAAACAGACAGAAGTAGTTAGAAATGTACGAATGTATGAATGTATTTACTAGGCGCAATTGGAGCTTGAAGCTCGACAAGTCAAATGGGAATTTACATGGACCGACAGCAGTTTGTAACATTGAACAGCTGTCGAGCTACTTTAATTGCATTTGCACCGACAAGTGTAATTGCTTTTTAATTAAAATGTATAACTAAACTGTAACTGTAATTGCTGCCGTTCCGACAGTTACATTTTTATCAGGTGGCAGCGCACAGTTTGTCATAAGTTCAGGGTTGCCACACTTGTTGTTTTTTTTAGAAAATGGCGTTTTAATTTGCATAGCTGGCAGCCATATTGAAACGATAAAAATAAAGAAATTCTATCGACAAATATATAATAATAATATTATTCTCTTTAATTGATACGGTAAAATTTTATATTTTTTCAAGTGTGCAATTATGTATTTTATTTATTTGAACAGCTGTAGAAATTGCCCTTTCAATAAATAAAAATCCTTCAGTTGTGCGTAAAAATTCCCACTTTAAATTTGGCTACTAAATGTGCATTGAATATATTTAATTAAAATAGAGCCAGCATCGGTTTCATCAACGCCTCGCACATTATGGGTATTTGAGTGCCCTGCTTGTGATATCCATGCTGTGGCATTCCGTTTACAGTCGATTTCACAATTTTAGTTTGAAGTGTGGCACGCCCCTAGCTGCCAGTTGCGCCCCCAGCGGGCTCATTATGGTCAACAATCAAGATGCAATAGGCTGGAATAATTCGCAGTCGAAGGCGATGAACCCAGCGGACCGTTAATCGAATAATTAACGCAAAAATCCATATCGTGGCCCAGGACTTACGAGGTCAAGGCAATTGTTGCAGCGACAGACAGTTCAACTGTTCCCCCTCCAACCCCTTTTCCTTTGCCCCCATTTCAATTCCCCACAATCCGCATGCAATTTGCTGTTTATTTACGAGGCACAAGGCGCCCCAAGGCGCAACCCACGCTCGGTTTAAGACCAACAGTCGAACCTCAAGTTGCAGCCAGGCCGGAAATATGAAGCAAACTTACAAAATAAAAGTTTGTGCCATTTGATTTATTGGCTAAGGGGTTTGGGGTTTGGCTTTTGCTGGCAACTAAATCTATTGACCCAAGCAGTTAAATGGCATTAGATACATGCAGCAAATGGAACTTGATAATGCAACTGTAACTATAACTGCTCCGCTGGTTTACTCTTCCGCCAGTTTGCCATCCTGCTCCGCTTTTGTTTGTCCGCAGAGTGAAATTTACAATTTCTGGCCCAGCGTGGCGGATGCTCGTTGTTGCTGCTGTTGCTGCTGTTGCCAGGATGCGCCAGAAATGGCTGCACTTCCGTTTAGTTGGCTGCATTTTGTGCGCCACATTTAAGTTTTCTATGCGGCTTTTAAAGCTGCGAATTTATAATGGGTTTATAATGGAAATTAGATTTTGCTGCACGAATATCTTGCAACTACGGTTGTCTTTATAAAAAATAGCATAGAAATCCACCAAGGTTGAATAAAAATATAAATTTATTTTAAAATGAGATTTTATCTATCTAAATTTAACATACTTGCATCATGTTGTGCTTGGTTATCAAGCTTGCCTTTTCAGCTTGATATCGATAACCCAATTAAAATCGATCTATCCACGTAGTTCACTTTATTGCCTTGTTATATTTTCTTAAATAACATTGGTAAATTTATTGTCTTCTGGAATATTTGGGAATTTTTTTTGGCTTTTGGGAAATTGGGGAAATTTTCTCTGGCGCTATGCAGAGTTAATTAAAAAAGGCAAGATCATTAAAGATGGTTCCGTATAGATTAAAAGACCTCAATGCCAGGCAGCTGGAAAACAAAGAAAGATGCTAAGCAAGAAAGCCGAGTTTATTATGCCCCCGTGAGTCCGCCATAGAATAAGAACAAAAAGCAGAAGACGAAGAGAGGAAGGAGGAGCAGCAGAAGGATGAGTCGGGGGACGGCTCGTTTTGTATTATTTGGCCTGAAGGAGGCTAAATTGATGGCAAACAAAATTTGGGGCAGCTGCCGAGCGGCGTTTTGATTTGGCCATGTGGTTGATGTTGCCTTTTTGGCAGCAAACGGAATGAAAGGAAGCTTTTAGCAGATACTTTACGCAAATCCCATGAGAAAACATTGGCCCACTTTGCACAACTCGACGTCGACGTCGACGTCGTCGTTGAAGGCGACTGCGACGCCGCCAGCGACTGCGGCAGCGATGTCAGCGATGGCAGGCAAGCATCATTAAAAGTTAAAAAGGATTTTCAACGGATTTGCGAGTTTCGACTGCTCACAAAACTCTCCTGCTCTCCCAAGACAAACAGAAGCCATCAATTTGCATATACTCGTGCTCGCATGCCAAGCAGAGCAATACGGCAAAATTTAAGAAGGTTTTCCTCTCTTCCCCCTTCACCTAAACTAACATAAAATATGCTGCAAAAATAAGAGAGAAGCGAAGCAACAAAACAAAGGGCTAAACTCAAGTCTGTGACTGTCAAGTAGTCGCATAGTTGTCGTTCCACTGACACTCGACAATCTACAAGGACCTTGATTTTGTGCGCCGGCTTCCATGGATTATGCTCTATGCAGGCCAAAGCATGCAAGTTTCATTCCTCATGCCCCATTCCTCATGCCTCAAGCCCCATGCCCCATTCCATTTTAAGCGCTTTTTCTATTCTCCTGTGCACCCCTCAAGTTAAACATTTCGCCTTCTTGAGCTGCTTTTACGAGCTGCTTTTCTGTTTACGTACACCTGCTGCTTAGCTTATTTTTACCTGCACTTGCTTTTCACTTTTTCCCCACTTTCCAAGTCATAACGTCGTCGTTCGTTGAGGCCACTTTTAACAGCAACAAACCTCGGCTGAGAATTATGTATAAACTTTAGCAGGCAGAGGTAGACACGCAAATTAATTCACTTTTAGCTGCTTTAATTAGCTTAAATAAAACTATAAATATACCTATTTAATTTTTTTTCTATTAAAAATTAAAACAATAAACTGCAAACTCTAAAACAAAATGAAGCTTAACTTGACGATGTTAAGTTGACCTCTCGCTGTTACTGTCATCGACATTCTCTGTTAACTTCTTCGCTCACTGAACTGTCATAATGTTATGGGCCCATGTTAACTTTGGCCACTGTTAAAACTCATGTTACTTGCACTGCATATAAATTATATTTGGCATCGCACGTGCCTTAACCATGACATCATCTTCAATTATCTGAACATCATCTTTATGCGCGTTTTCATTGTTTTTCTATCTCGTTGCGTAGAGAGTTCTTCTTCCACTCTATTTAACAGCTCTCTTTCGCATTTTATATCAAGTCCCATTCATTTACTTTATTGCTTTTCTGACAGTGCACTTTTGTGTTGTTATTTTATGCTCGCCTCTTTCAATTCGCTTCCATCATGTTTCTGTCATATTTTTTCTCGAATTTTCGTTGCCATTATTTCCGCAACATTTGCTCGACAATTAAAATGCTACTTGGATAATGCTCTGAAATAAAACACTTGAATTTATATGACACCTTTTCATATTCAGTGGTTGTAAAATTTTAATTGCGCTCGCCAGGCGCCTCATTCAATCACCAATTTGTACATATTTGATTAAACGACAAGACAAACACTTGCAATAACTCCTCTGACGTTGGAATGCATAAGTAAATTGGCATCTCCGATTCAGGTCCTTAACAGTGATGTCGATTTGGCGTTTATTTGGGACACTTAACAGCGTTTTAATAAAATGAAGTCATTCGATAGATTGTTATCAGTTCGATAGTCAGCACAGTGTTGAATAGGGATGTTATTTACTCTTCTATTGGATTTATGTTACTAACTCAAGGAAAAATCGAAAGGTGTATTAAATATTTATTTAATAAAATATTGCAGATTGTTTATTTTACTTTGATTTATTACATTTTCTTACTAAATTAAATATTTGCAATTAATTTATTATGGTTGCCTCACTCATTTGCTTGCTTTCCAACACTTAGAGCATGATATTTCATTTAATTTAGGCAACACTGGTTGCCATGTGAACTCATCCGTCCCAAGGACAACCTACAACATCAAGCACGTGTCCAAATTATCTGTAGGCAACCGTTTGAATAAAATAACAGCTGCAAAAGCAAGACGCATGAACAATGACAATGCTGCCTGTGCCAGAGCTTAGAGCTCCCAGACAGGACAGACCGGACAGACCGGACAGACAGAACATCTATTGCCAGGGTTCCCAAAAGACTAAACTCATTAATTATGGCAATGCCTAGGACCGAACTGAACTGGTCATGAATACAACATTGTATTGTTATATGCGGCATTGTAAGTATTTTTGTTGTATTTATAATCAAGTATACCAATGACGCTCATCAGCATTAAACATGTTTTATGTGCGTTTCGATTGTTCGGGCTTAGGGTTTGCATTAATATTGAGCTTACTGCAAATAGTTTGCTCATTAGTCAACACTGATGACGTTGCCAGACTTCCAGATGCTCTGCACTCTCTGATACACAGTGTTGGATAATAACAATAAGGCTAATGAACCCGATACTATAATATTTCACTCACTTCACCTGACAATATTTGTTCAATAAAGTCCCACTTTGATTTATAGTATGTGTGTTCCGATGACATTTACATGGCTCGACGGCGTCAACAACAAATGTTGACTTAACAGGCAAACTTCAATCATTATTTGTAGCAGTTTTTTCGCAGTCGAAAGCATTAATCAAAATAAATCTATTAGACTGCGAAAATAACAGCATAACAACATAAGCAAAACCCCGAACCAAAAATAAAATATGTCAGACAAGCGGTCTGTCCTTGGCATAGGACACAAACGATGTGAAAAACACAGCAATTACTTGACGCTAAGCGGTATGGTGCCTGGTACTCTAGTAATTCTTCTGAAATTTTAACCTAAAAGTGCTGAAAATATATAGAAATGAAACGTATTTGAATTGGGCGTGCAATTTTCTTAGAAATTGTATATCTCTGCTGTTCAATTTGTTCAACTAGAGCAAATAAATGATATACCGTCAATCGATAGGAAAGGAAAGTGTATTACAAATTCCAGGCAAGCAAATAATATTCGTTTTATATACTGGCATAAGGCTTGGCTGGCGTGTGTCGGAAATTAAAGTAGACAAAAGACGAAAGACAGCAGGCAGTGGCATTTTCATTTTCATTTTCATTTTCATGTTCATTTCCATGAGGCATTCTACAGAGTACAGACAGAGCATGGTCTGTAGTCCCTGCCGTTCCAGTTGGTGACAACAGCAGCTGCCGTTGCCATTGCCGTTGCCGTTGCTGTTGCCGTTGCTGTCTGATGTTTTCGGCTCAAAGGCATTTTAATGATTTTAATTAACTGCATGTTTGCCAGTAATTACAACGGCAACAATGCAATTATGAGTCTACTTCGGCCCCATAAACAACAGGTTGAGGTTGTGACTGGGGCACAGGCTGAGAGCTGAGGCTCAGCCAGCTACTCGGGTCCTGAAACTCATACAAGCACATGGGCTTTTGTCTCTGGCACACACACACACACCAATAAACACACCAATACACACACCTCAGTTGACACAATAATTACATGCACAAAGGCGCCCCCCAGTCCCTCCCTCTGGGCACACAGCAGGACATGGGTGACGGTTGGGGGCACAGTTCTCGGTACATAAAAGCATTGGTCGATTGCTATTGACAGTTTTCGCTCACATTGTGATATAGATGTGACCTACAGTGTGACCAGATAGTTAAAAAATTACAACTAAAGCTATTTGATATATATATTAATTTTAAAATATAAAAATAGTTGATAATATAAGAATTTATAGAAGGAAGTGTGCTTATATCATATTTAAAATGATGATTCGTTTTTACGGATTGTAAGTATAAAAAAATTGGATAATTTTTCCAAATTGCAAGACAATCTTGAAAACTATATAGCATTTTTTCTAGATTTAGAGATGCAGTCAATCAGTCAATCAGGGCAAACAAAAGTTAGGATAGAAGATAGAAAAAATTACAAAAGACTTTCATAGTTAAAATATTATAAAATTTAAGTAAATTTAAACAACTCGTCTGTTGAATTGTTACATCACAGCTGCAGCACTTGCCCCACTGTGCTGACAGGCACTTATTGCTAATACGACATGTGGCACACTCAAAGATGGAACATGTGTAATTATGGCTAACAATGTTGGCCTGTCCTTGAGTGTCATTGATGCCGCAACGCAAAGGAAACTTGTTGCATTTGCTTGTGTGTGTGTTTGCCAGTGGGCGTGGCTGCTGCTTAATAATGAGCTTCATAATCATCATCAGCTGTTGCCATGTCGCCATTTGACTTTGCCCCCAGTCCTCCCCCCCTCCATACCCCTCTTTTGTGCGCGCTGACCGTAAATATCAAGTAATTTTCTGCAATTTTTCTGCACTGTCAATTGATTTATGGCTTGTTGCTGCCAGTTGTATGACCCACACCCCCTCACCCCTCCCGCACCGCTGCTTAGCATTGCTTTGTTTGGAAAACAGCAGAGGAAAAGCCAACCGAACGTTTCCCCCACTGAAATATTGCGCCTGTGGCCTGTGGGCTGTCAAGTGGTTGCCCCTCTTCCCCCCCTGCCACCGTCGCAGCTGCCATTGTATGCAAAATGTGTCGCCATTGTCATTTGTGCTGACCACCCACTGCTGGGCCAACGCCCCTCGCCCCTCCCCCCATCGCTCTTCCCTCGCCCACTGCTGATGCCACGTACTTTGCCTAGGGACCGCCCGCTTGGGTGTGACCGTTTTACAAGAAAATTCGTTTAGTGAATTTCATTTACATATTCGGTTCTGTTCACAAAAAGAGCACAGCAAAGAGAGAAAACAGTTTTTAGCACACATACACATACATATACATATACACATATATTTTTTATGCGTGCGCCTTGTGCGCCGCCTCATGAGGCACGTTTAATAAGGCGTTGCTCATACGCCACGTGGGGTGGATTTCATCTGTGTAATTGGATCAGTGGAATTTGCCACAGAAGTGCTCCTAATGCTGCCAGCACTCTGTCACTCTGTCACTCTGTCATTCTGTCAGTTTGTCACTCTCTCAGTCTGTCCCTTTGCAAGAACTTTAATTCGCTTTTGCCCGGTTTATTTATGCAAATTGCATAATTCAATTGCCCTGTAATTGCCAGCCAGTTTAATTAGCTTGTTATGGGCCAGTTCCGGTGAGAGCAAGGCTAAACTTTATAGACTCTCGGTGCAAAAGGGTTTTAATTTAATTTCACGCTATTAGCCAGAATGCCAAATGCAGGCAATACACTTCACAGTTAATCCGCATGGAAATTATACAACATTTTTAGCTAAAAGTTCGCATTAAATTTCAATTTAAATCCATGGAAATTTTATCACATATTTAACAGTTATTTATTCAATTTAATTATTTATTCAAAATAATTACTTAAATTTGTAAATGTATCTTAAATTTATTTATTCAAATTTATCAATTATTTAAAGCTGACAAAATTCAACTTTATTTCGTCTGTATAATAAAAATCTATAACTTGAAGCATTTATTTAAATGTATCAAGTATTTTCAGCTGTCAAAATTCAGCTATATTTATGTCTGTATAATAATAATATGGCTATTAAATTTTTGGGAACGAACCGTCCCATATTTTTCCTTTATTTTTCCTATATTTCGTCTATATATTAATAATATGGTCATTAAATTTTTGCCTTTTTGCTGCATTTTGATGGTAAATGTTTATTATCTATTGCCTGCTGCGTGCCACAGACTCGCCAAAACAAATTGCCACCTCAAAAGAAGAATAATAGAGAGGCAGAGAGAAATATTTATATAAAGGAAGAGTGAGGAAAGAGAGTGAGAGGAAAGGGGGCCACTAACAAGCATCCGAGTCAGCTTGGTCGTAATTTTAAGCCGTTACGCTGACCGCAGCTAGGTGCAGTGGGCGTGGCTGCAGGCGGCGAATCTCGCTTGGAACCAGAAACCGCAACCAGCCACAGGATGCGCATCGTGTTGACCTTTTGCCTGTGGCATGTGGCAAGAGCCCCAATGGCCAACCCAGCCTAGGCACAGCAACAGCTACGCAGCACATTAAAATGCAGCAGATGTGCATTTTTCATTTTTTCGTGTCTGTAATTCTTTCGTAGAATTTCCTCTGGTTTTTTGTTGCAACATTTTGGTTTTATTTATGACGCCCACCGTGCACCTTGACGATTTATGGGGCGTGTCTTATTAGGCCATGTGGCAGCAGTTGCTGCTGCTCTCCACTCTCCACTCTCCACGCCCACTTTCCACTCCCAGCTGGCAATCAAATTTAGTGGAAGCTCAATTTAAACGCATTTACAGCAATCAAATATAAATACCCACCAATCCGCATGTTAGGCAAGGCGCACAGTGAGGCAAGTAGCCTAAAAATTAGGCAAATTTAGATGTAGTTCTTCTATGATTTATTTAAGATAAGGATATTGTGATGATACGAGTATGGGAATTTAATTTAAAGTGAAGTTTTTAGGGTTTAAAGATATTTTTATATTATAATGGCAACAGCCAAAAGTATTCAAACAATTCGCATATAAGATTTGGCAATTTCGCCCACTGTCAGGCATTTTCCATTAACGCATTACGGGCCTGAGCTCCATTTTCCATATGACTTGGGCCAACTTCCCGGCTTTCCACTTGTGTTAACCAATAATCTATGCAAATCCAATTTTGCGCTCCATAAGCTTTATTAGATGCCAAAGTTGACAGACACAAGACACGCCCCACCGCCCACTTGATTGACTGACGAATTGTCTGAGCAACTGACTGACATATTGTCAGATTTGCCGTTGCCTAAGTCAGCATTTAGTATGCCAAGTAATTTTATTGTCATTCATTCATTCGCTCACTCATTCACTCATTCGAATGGCTAGTTTCGCCAGGTGGCCAGAAAACGTGCCCCAAGACATCTTTAAAGCCAAATAAACACCAGGAACCGCAGCACGTTTGGGGCATTTTAAGTTATTGGCAGTGGAATGACAACCTTTATATGTTGCTCATGTGCGCCAGTTAAGTTTACGATGCTGCCACAGCAGAAAGCTTTTATTTGATTTGTCCAATGCCAGCATCAGTTGATCAACTGTGAGGCTGCCGATGGTGTGGCAACCCTGCAAAAAACATCCTTAAATGTTTTTATTACTAATTGGGGTTCGCAGATAAATCACATTAAATTCATTTCCAATTATAATTCAAATTGAAATTGTAAAGTTATCGATAGTATTAGGTGTCGATGGCGTCCCTGAACAATATTTTATCAAACAGTTAAACTAGGAGTGGCGGTAGGCCGATAGATTGCAATTGCACAATCGAAGTCAAGCCAAGCAATAAAATGAAATCAAAAATCTCGCGAATTAAATAAGTAGAAAGAAATGTAAAAAATATATCAGCTAACGCCAGTCTTTTTAGATGAATAATCAAATTAAAAAATAAGCAAAAGAAATAAACACCATTTATTGCAGATCCGTAGATCAGTTAAGCAATTGTGCATAGACTTCGACAGGCTGGCAACGCTGCACAACGGAATACGCCATGTTGGCATTTGAATTCAATTTGTATCTAATCTTTATACGCCGGATTAACTTGAATCAACAATAAATTCAATTTCGCTTCGTTTTTCCTGCTTTTTGTGTTATTTCTTTTCGCTTTGTCTGGGCTGCAATTCATCATTTGGCTTATCCCCAGCTGTCCTGCGTTTGAATTAGGCCCACACACATATATATAAATATACCTGTCTATGTGTGTGTGTGTGTATGCTAATTTCATTTACATTGGCTGCTTAATGATTCGCCTTAGTTGTTGTGCGAAAGGTTCGCTTAAACAAAGCTATGCCAATCTTTTGCTGCCCCGCCACGCCCCTTCGCACTTCGCCCACTCTGTTTGCTTATGCATGTGGCATAACGTGAGCTGAGACGTCGGCTACGTGTCCTGCAGGTAGACAATAAAAAAGGCAACAATGCCACGCACACACACGCACACACACGCACACACACTAAGCTGACTTCAGCCTTGATGATGATATACGAGGGGGCGGCTGGTAGGTGCGATATCATTCAGCAAACGCCCTACAGTTGGGCCTTAGCCACAGGCAAGAAACGTGCTCTGTTTCCCTTTAATGCGCCAGCTTCCAGCTGCCTTCCTCCTTCTTCCCTCTTCCCTCTTCCTTGTGCCTTCTTCTGGATTCAGTTCATAGTTGCTGCTGCGCAAAATCCAAACTAATAATGACATTTTGCAAATTATTCCACATCGCACGCTGCTTGACACACTGACACTGAAACGAAACAGGAAAAGTAGCAGAAGGCAGCAGAATAAGGCGAAACAGGGATGCATGTGGCATGTGGCATGCGGCATGCGGAATGCGGCATGCGGTGGAACCTGGTGTGAAATTTATTTGCTGCCAGCTCTCGGTTCCCACTCGTCACGTTGTCATTGCCACGTATATATTTGTTGCATTACATTTCGCATTCAGCGCAAAATGAAAATATTTGCCAGGTGGCAACGCTAATATGCTTTCAAGGGAAAAGGGAATATCAAAGTCTGTAAACTTGATGAAATTTCATGGTATGCTATTTGAATAAAATGCTTGGTAAATGGCGAATTATTTCAATAACTGTATTAGCTGCTTTTGCTTGGTAATTTAATTTAATATTAATCTGTAGAGTTGCCTGACTATAGAGATTTTTGATTGTCAATCAGTTTAATAGCTACACCAGCTTTTGATTGAATTTATTTTATTTTATTTAATTGTAAATTGTATTTGCAATAATTCATAAACTGTAAGGTGTTGCCAGAGTATTGTGAGCTCTGATTTTATTTGTTTGTGTAGCGTTGCCAGAGTATTGAGAGACTGTTTTTAGCACAATAAAAACCAAATTAAATTATATTAAACATTTGCCACCTGAACGCATTTCTGTTGCTAAGGTAACCTGGGTTTATGTCAATTAATTCATGAGAGCATGCATAATGTGCTATCTCAGTTGTCATCTCCTCTTCTCCTTCTCCTGCTTCTCCTGCTTATTCTGCTTCTTCTCCTTCTGTTCGTTGTAATCTATTGCAGTTTGCATTAATTGTTGTTTGCTGTTTGGGCTGGCAGCTTATCAGTTGGTTTTTGTGGCACACAAATTGCGCAACGAGCAGAGATAAAGTCCAACTGCAATAAATATAAATAAAATGTTTTCATTTATTTTTTGACATTTCTTATGGTTTGCTCTTTCTATCTTTCTAGGTTTTGTTTTGTTTGGTTTTTTATTTTGCTGGGTTTTATTTGCTGTCTGTGTAACTTGTCATGTGCTCTGCATAATCCCAATTTGTGGCCAAAACCTAGGCTTGACCTTAGCTAAATAATATAAGCAAACGCATTTGTCTTGCTCAGTATGAAAAAGGCTGAAAAACTTGCATAATTTATTGATGCCTTGGCTTAGAGTAAATGGGGATTTCTGCATGTTTGCTAAATATTTAGATTCTCTTAGATATTTCATATTTAATTTGTTTGTTGGCTTAGCTGTTTATTTAAGGTTGCTTGGCGTATACTAGAATGGAAGTATTTAAGAACTAGTTTCAAATTTAAATTCGCAAATAAAATTAATTTATTTTTAATTTAAATTGTTTTCCATTTTAATTTTATTTTGGGCTTAATTTAAATTTCTTTTTAATTTTCTTTGTCAAGATTAAATAAATAAATCGTATGTGGCATAATCAAAATGGCTGATTATGCCAGTTTTTAGCCAGGACACAAACCGTAATCGTGCTAAGCTGAGCTGCGTGTTCTACAGCCGAGTTTCAACTCCCCTTTTTAGGTATGACTAATAACACTTGTTGACGTCCACATTTTTTCCTACTGCATGCTCTCTTCCACCCCTCTCTCTGTGTTTCTCTATCTCCCTGGGCCATATTGCTCCCTGAACTTCCCGTTCGCCACTTTATAGGGTGTAACAGCGCCCAGGCAGCTTTTTATTTTAATTTAGCTGCTTCAACTAATGGATTTGGGGCTTACGTAACTTCAACACTTTGGCTCTGGCACAACAGCTCCGCCCCTTTGTGCAACGCCCACTTTTGGCTGTAGCATAACAGCAGCAGCAGCAGCAACGACTTAATTTGCATTTACAGAATAGTGTAAATATGTATATGAACTAAATTCTGTACATGTACCAAGTGCGATAGTTATGTGTATATAGAGTTAGTGCAAACTATTGTTTTACGTGACTGAGGCGCTTGCCTATATATAAATATTAAGTATACGCAGTGCAGTCCCTTGTTTCCGTGCATGTGTATGTGTGTGCTTAAATTACAAAGTGTACAGAGCGAAGCAAAGTCTCTAATGACCACTTTGAGGGTTTAAAATGTGCGACAGCCATTCGCCACATAAATAACACTTGTGCAGGAGGCCAGGAGGGCATGGTGGCAGGAGGGCAGCAGGGAGGCAAGGCTGCGGGGGATCTGGTAAAAAGCAACCGGAACGCGGCTAGGATAAAATTAACTTATTCATTAGCAAATGGCAACCTGGGGCATACTTTACATACGAACACATATACCTACAGATATATAAACAAAATAGGTATCATACCTAGGCGCTGGCAACCTTCAAGCTGTGTTTTAATTAAAAACAACTAGCAGGCATCTAGATTTCATTCCAGTTTATAGTGCACGACTAGCCAAATGCTCTCTAAATAAAGCAGATGGGCTGCAAATGGGTTTAACAGTTTGCGATTGACGGCGCGCCGTATAACACTTTTGTTTTAAGTATAACAGCATAGATATTTTGGGAAAAATATACATTTATTTTATAACTAATGTTAACTGATGTTCCACTGTTAATTTACAGCTCAATGTTAAGCTTCAAGCTGCATCTCTCCCTCTCCACTACTCTGATTGTCTGCTCAACTCAAGTTCTGTTCTTTAACAGTCACTGTTAAGCGAACTCAAGCTCTGCTATTTAACGGACACTGCTAAACAAATGTTGACCGCCAGCAAGTTGAAATTGGCTGGCAAATTGCAAATCCCCTACCACCCAGGCTATTTAGTTCAGCTGACTTTGTTTAAATATATGTAGATATATACACACACACATTCACATTCAGCATTTGCAGGTATGTGTGGAGGATATTTACAGTTAGTTGTTGTGCGCTGGCATCTCTGACGTGCTGCTCTCTGCAGCGCACCGACAAAAAATGAAAGTTTAATTAAGTTTTTCAAGTTTATTTTTAGCATTCCTCATTGTTTGCATGCGTTGCCAGCGAACAACACAGCAACAAAGCAACAAACAACAACAATAACAGCGACAACAACGGCAATAATAAAGAACAACAATTGTGAGTTTTGACAGCTGGCTGTAATTTATGACGGCATTTAGTTGCAGATTTTTGACATGTTGCAGCAAACAAAGCATTTTGAATAAAAAGCAATGTTCATGGGGCTTAAATTAAAAGTTTCTGGGGCGTGATATATGACGTGCATTAAAAACAATGAGCTGCCCTGCCCCCATGCAATGCCTTATCAGATTGCGAATTTAATTTATGTAATTATGTTTTAAGGTTGTTCATTGCACTAATACACGTAGATGCTGTCCCATTTGCATTTCCAGCATTTATCATCACCGAAAATGCGATATCTTTGTATGCAGAGCAAATGACACAGCCATCAAGAGGGAAACATTTGCAATCTTCATTTAATATGCAATTTGTGCTAAGCAATTGACAATTCTTGCTCTCTTTCTCTGTGAATTGTGCCATCAAAATGCAAGAACGAAAAAATATGCACAGCGCATTTAGAGTTTTTGTAGAGAGAGAAATATAGAGATTTAACGGGGTGTTCCAAGAAGCGAGAACTCTAGCTTGTAGTTTAAATTTCAATTTAAAAAATCATAGCATACTTTGTAGAAAGAGAAAGATTTGGCGGACGCAGGAACTCTTGCACTATGGGGAAAAATACCAGATTTTGAGGCAATAATTAATAACTCGAAAACGAAGCAAAATTTTTAAATTTGGTTTTTTGATTTGAGTTTTTAAGATCAAAACGCATTTGTTAAAAAAAATTGGGCATGGTACCGCCATTTTTAAGGAGTAGGGATACCAATATCCTGGACTTGTGAATCCTTTTTTAACATAGTTGCATTGAATATTGCTAGGTAATTAGCATACACAAAAAGTGTGTATTTTAAATTGTGGATGCCACGCCTTCTTCCGCCTTAAAATTCTGTAAAAAGAAATAAAAACGCGATAGCTCCCATAGTACTAATTATACAAATTTTGCATAAACATAGCCAAATATAATATATAGAAGTGGTGTAAATTACAACAAAATCGGTTAATAAACAAAGAAGTTAGAGTAAGGTAACAGGAAAAATACTAGTATTTTTTATATACTAAAGCTTAATTTTATTTTGTTTTTTGGATATTTATGATCGAATTAATGCGGTTAATTAAGAAGTATGCGTGGCATCGCCCATTTCCTCAAAAATAATTATATTATACCATTTGGCCGTGGCCCGCCTATAAGAAACAGATAGCATGTTGTATTCATGCAGAAAATCATGTAAAATTAAAAAATAAATAAAATAAATACAATAAATGTAATCGCTATAGGTGCATATAGTTGCTGCTACATTGCAATTTAGTATGGCACTCTTTTTTCCAAGTTTTCGAAGTTGCTAACTTCCATTTTGCGAACAACTCTGAATTTTCAACAATGAGGTTGGGACCTAAAAAATGTAATTTCTCAAAAAGCAGCAGGTTTCAGCACTTGCAAACTAATGTTATTTATGAAGAATTAATTGGTCTACAATATACAACATGTTTCATGGATGGACTCGGATGTTTTTTTTTTGTTTACCTCTTCAAACATCAGATTCCATAAAAAATTTTTTAAATTTAAATGGCTAACAACAACACCTAACTACAATAACAGCAGGTATTTTTTAAAGGATGTACAATCACAAACATTTAGTATTAACAATTCTGCTTCCGATCCATATTAAAAAATTGCAAATCTACGCGTTATTTTATGAAAATTTACAATTTTTAAATTGCTCTAAAAATTCAACTTTTGCTCAGCATGTGTTGACAGTTGTCGATAGCCGACTTAAACAGCTGTTAACTTTACAGCGACTCGCTCTGTTAACATTCCTGGTACGTAACATTACAGATTGATGTTATTTGAATAAGTCCCGCCAATCAAAAGTTCATTTCGCGAACTTTGAAAAATGAATTAATGCCACAAAATCTGGTATTTTTCCCCATAGTGTCTTGCTTGCAATTTAAATTACAATTTTAAAAATCATAGCATACTTTCTAGAGCTTTAGAAGTTGAGGAATTGCTATCAAACATGTGTGGAATTTGAATTGAATTAGGTTTTTAGACTGAATTTTAATTTGTTTTAACAATTGACATAAGTGGATAAGAACATTTTAAATGATATCCTATTATATTCCACTAAATTTGCATTGAATTTGAGCTGAATTCGCCTGGCAGAACTCGCGCAGATTAGGCATTTGGCCATAGCAGCTGTCGTCCAGTTGACATGGCAAATTGCACACCTTTGCACAGGCGGGGCGAATGTTTTTTATTTTATTTTTTATTTTTAGCTCACGATACAGAACTTTATTTTACGTTCGGTTCAATTCAGTGAAGTGCGAAATATTCTCGCTGCGATTTGCATGTTCGCATAAAAAGCAATGCGCTTACGTGCCACGGCGGGGGGTGCGGGGAGTGAAGGGGAGGTTGGGTGTCAAGTTGGCGCCGCACATAAATGCAAATACTAATGGAGCTGGCGGGGCGAAAGGACAGCGGCAGAGGCAAGGGGTCGGGCATGCTTTGAGGCAGTCGAGCAGAAATTGTGGCATACATTTAGGCGCCGCCGACGCCGCATGCAAATGTTTGATGTTATACAATAATAAAAGCAAATCCGAGCCAGAAAAAATGAACATGCATACATATATAGGTATGTTTGAATGTATAAATGTATATGTGCAAAGAAAGCAGCGTATTTTTAGTCGCCTCTTTATTTGCGCTCCCCTTTTTCGGATCCTATTTGTATTTGATTCTTATATTTTTTTGTGCAAGACTTTTTATGCGTTTCATTTTGCATATTTTCTTGTTCGATTTTTATCGCAGCGTCTGTGACGATGTTTGAAAATGTTGCGCAAATATTGGCGCTTTTATGTGCAGTTCCCCCTCAGCAAATACCCTGTAAATATGCGAGTTGAGAGTATTAACTGCAGGAGATTGTTGTGATAACTATTTGCAGTACATTTATTATTTTAAAACTCTCTTTACGCCAAGTAAGCTAATAGCTTTCTGTAATCCGCTTTTCTAGTATTTACAGGGTATTTGTTATTCGCGCCATTCATCAAATTCCTTCTTCTTTTATGCATGCAGATTTCGCCTGCGTTTTTGTGCTCTCTTTTTATGATTTACTTGCGCTTTGTATTTGTTCTCCCATTCGTATTGGTATTTGCGCTTGTGTTTGTGTTAGTATTAGTACAGGGTATCGGGCAGGGGATATCGGGCATTGGTATTGCCATTGGTATTGGGTATTGGTATTGGTATTGCAAAGGTAAATTGGATTGAGAAATTGAAATCGCATTCGGAGCGCAAGAAAAATGCTGAAAATAAAATAAAAAGAACGAGCAAAATAAATGAACTGAAAGAAGCAAAAAGAAACTGTTATTCAGCGATTGAAATTTTCTTGTCTTATTTGTTTTATTGATTTTGTATATACTTATGCACAAGTGTGAGTGTAAGTATGTAAGTAAGTGTGTGTTTCTAGCTGATGTAACAGATAATCAGCCCAGGCTGCCATTTAAGCCATAAACTTTAATGAGTTTGCCTAAAGCCATGCCAAAACAATGAACAAAAATCTGTTAAATAGCGCAAAACGGAATTGCTTCAAGCGTATTTTCGGTATTTTCCGCAGGTGTACTTTGGTCCCCGATATAATCAGGTTAGTGCCCCCTTAAACGTCGCCTTTGCAATGCTCTTTAAATATGTAAATATGTGGTAAAGTAACTGCCATCAGCAGTATACTCGTATGTTATTAAAATAATTAGCACTTGGAAGTTCGTTTTTATGTCCAATTCCATTTCGCATATTGCACTCTCCATTTGTCAAGCGTTAGTCGGAACTATTAGAAGCCTTAGTCCGAAATGCGGCTGTATTAAATGTCCACCGAAAATTAACAGCAAATACATCAAAGTCAGCACAAAAACGTTTTCCATGTTAGCCCAAAGTTGTGGAACCAAATGACGTGGCATATGACTAACAGACTATTTGCCTAATTGACCACGTAGGTCGGCAGCTAAAAAGAGGAAGAGTGTCAACTTTGACCCTGACGTCATAATTAATTAGTGTGAAACGCCGACAAAATCTACAAAATGCTATCAAATATTCATGCAGCTCTGCTAATTGAGCTGCACTTTGCATCAGTTTAACATTAAATATGCAGCTCTTTTAAAAGCAATTTTAAATTATAATACAGGCAGAGAGGCAATGCCTGCAAAATTTTTTCTTTAATATGTTCACAGGAATCTTGATTTTAAATTAATTAAAATAGGTATAAGCCAGAAGCCAGATGCAACATATCCATGTTAACACTCCTCGTATGAGCAACAACAAATTGATTGCGAACAAGTATGAGTTGCAAATGAACTTGTTTGATAGGTCAGTGTTTCTGCTGCTGCCTGAAAGTATGCCACATTTTTTTCTAAAACAAACGCGGCATAAAAATTTGAATTCTGTTATACATTGCAGTTTATTTAATAATTCTCAAAGATTTTTAGCACGTTTCACGCACGACTTCAACACAGACTATTACATATAGCATAAACAAAAACAGGTAATTATTTGGTACGGGTTTGTGTGTGTGTGTGTGAGTGAGTGTGTGTTTGAGTATGATAAGGCATGACTTTTTATATAGACTTTGAGCTGAGCTTAAATTATGCATAGCTTAATTAGACACTAAGACCCAAGACCCCAGAGGCTTAAGCTCTGTAATGACGACCCATGACACGATTCAAGTCGCTCCAGCTGCAGCTGTAATCGATCTGCAGCAGACCCTTTTTGCTCAAGCCAAATTTACGCGCATAAATTCCGGCGTAGAGCGATGAGTCACTGGGCGATGCACGCCCCACGCCCCCCAGCGTGCCATATAGGGTGGAGGGGGCGGCATAGATGAGGGACGTCGCCTGCTGCTGGCATTCGACGCAATCCGGTAGGCTGCAATAGGCCATCGTAGCATAGGGATTGCAATAGTCGTAGGCGGGCGACAGCGGAGGCGGCGCAGGGAAATCGATCTGAGGCGCCATCGGCTTGGCCTTGGCAGCGCTGCGCTTACGACGCGGATGCGGAGCTGTGCCATAGCCCGGGCCGTAGCCCTGACTCTGAGCGGGCATGGGACGACGCTGCAGCGTCGCCGCTCGACGGGGCAACACCATGGAGGGCAGCTCATCGCCGCCTATGGAGGAGTGCTGCTCGGTGGAGCTGGCGCTGGAGAAGCCTAAAGAGAGACCGAGAGATACAGAAAGAGAGGGAGAGAAAGAGAGAGAGATGTAATGGCTTCTATAGGTATGTAAAAATATTGATTTTTATCGATAATACCGATATTTTTACAGTCAGCTTCAGTAAAGTTTGATTTAAGTTTACGATAGATCACAAAAAACCGATATTTTTAAATTAATTTCTATGTGCTTATCGATACTCATTTTTGACAGTAATACAACAAAAATTTGTATGTTATTGCAAGGAATATTACAAGAAATCGATAGTTTTTAAAGCAAAATGTTAGTTATTTTTCCGATATATCGATAAATCGAATAAAATCGATACTGTAGTCTACTGTTATCGTAAGAAACCCACCTCCATAGCCGTTGTAGAGCTGTCGCTGGTCCTCCCCGTACAGCTCCTCCTGCTGGTACCCCTCGTCCAGCTGCAGCTGCTTGGTCATCGTGGCCATGTAGTCGTCATACCGACTGGAGGGCATGCCGTACAGTTCACTGCGTGCGGCGTAGAGCGGCTCCTTCCGCACATTGCGGGGGCGACTGCGACTGGGCAGGCGACAGCACTCCAGCTGGCATTGGTTGCGGGAGACGCGTCTGGTGTGTGGGCGTGGCATGGTGGAGGCGCTGATGGGGGCCAGGGCGTAGCCTGGCGAGGTGGGCGGCGTTGACTGCGGACTCGGCGTCTGGGCGTAATCTAGAGCAGTT
The DNA here is from genome assembly GCA_035045125.1 of Hypselothyrea guttata. Taxonomy (NCBI): domain Eukaryota; kingdom Metazoa; phylum Arthropoda; class Insecta; order Diptera; family Drosophilidae; genus Hypselothyrea; species Hypselothyrea guttata. The sequence continues at coordinate 939,557 of JAWNNJ010000670.1, read as the reverse complement.
TCGTAGTCGGGGGGCGTGTCCAATTCCGTGTCGATTTGCATTTTCTTGCGCACATAATCGTAATTCTCCAGGTCCCAGGGATCCACATAACAGCGCTGCGAGGGCAGCAGGTTGGTGCCATAGATATCCTCCGTGTTATCGATATTATACGGGGAATCCCCCTCACAGCCCACGGGCAGCGGTTGCTTGGGGCCCGTGCGACGACGTCTTGGCGTTGTCTGGCTGCGTTCACGCATCTACAGAGAGAAAGAGAGAGAGAGAGGGGAAGAGAGAGAGAGAGAGGGAGAGGCTGTGAGTGAGCGAGTTTAATGCGTAACTGGTTGTAAATATTTTCAATGGCTTTCATCTTATATAATGATCGCCGATGATGATGCTGCGTCTTCCGCCAGCTACAACTTGTTTTACAGCTAGTTGCAAACGTTGTCAACACAAATCTGTGGCATGTTTCGTGCTGCATGCCACCAACAATCGACAATTGACTCTCATAAATGTCCAGAGTTCAACTCCATCTGCAATTTATCGCCGTTTCTTGTTTGGCTGCCATGCAAAAGCCACCGGCTCACCTTCGTCTGCACCTTGTGGCAGGTGTTACAATTAATGTCGCTCTGCTCAGTGGAAATAAAACACATAAATTTGCACAGCTGCGGATTGAACTTTAATGCTGCTTGCCACAATACACTAGCAAAAATTCAAAGTAAATTCTAAAGAATTCTTTGAAAATTATATATTAAGTTTTAACTTATGTTCAACTAATATTTCTGTTTAATAAAATTAATCTCTATTTCGATATACTATAAATTTCTTCTATAATTTAAATACTTATAATAATTTTATACATCTATCCCCTTTTTTTTTCACACTGCAAATTGTAAACAAAATCTTTAAAAAATCGATGTCAAGGTTGATCTACAAGCTCTTTTATTGTCTCACTTTCAGCTTAAATTGTTTAATCAATTTTCATTATTAATTCCATAATTAATTTCAAACATTCAACTTCCGTTTTTGCGCAGTGTAGTTCATGATTTTCCCACCAGCTCGTTGAGTCTCAGCAAAAAGGTAAACAACCCAAAACTCGAACGCTACAAAAAACAATCCATTCAATACCGCCTTTTTTCTTTAATATTATTTAACAACACATCCCAAAAAAGGCAAAACGTATAAATTTTTATTTATTTTGAAGTTCATCTCTTGTTTTCGTAAGCCGTTTTCTCCATACAAGTAAAAAGTGAATTTGATTTGCAACCGGTTTTTATTCAGCATAAAAGCGAGCATCAAAAGCGATTATAATTGGCTTATTTGCTTAACAACTTTTCCGTTTGACAAAATGCAGAAACTTTTTAATTAAAAAGCAACTGCAATTGCCACAAAATATAATGCTGCAAATTGCACAATATTTAATTAAACATATGCAAATTTTAATCGGGCGCATAAAAAAGCCACAAAACTGCAGATGAGACTAGGGTTTTGATTTGCTTTGACGCTTCTTAAATGGATTTTCATTTATATAAACAATATTATTAATAAATTCAATTAGGATTATAATGAAAATAATGTATTAAATGCAAAAACTGTTATAAAATAAATGTAGTTGTAATTTATAGCTTTGTTTATATATATTCATATTTTGAAATTAATTTGCATTCTTTTTGCTACATAAAATAAATATAGATAAATTTTTATGTAAGCCTAATTAAGCTAAGCTTCTCCTATTTAAATTGTATAGTTTAACATTGAAATCTATTTTACATAAATATCTATTTGACACTGTTTAAGGCTAATTTAAACAGTGTAATCTGTGCTGGCTTTTAAGGTTAAACTGTGCGTGTAACTTGATGAGATTCGAGCCAAATATTTAATATTTAATTTCGTTTAAATTTATGCAGCCTACTGAATCCGGTTTCAATTTTTAATGCAGCTACAGAAATTCCCTATATAAATTATGAATATTATTCAAAACGTCTACAGACTGCTACAATTTAAATGCCATTCAAAAAACCAGCTCTGTCTAAGGCATATTAATAAGCATTTTGATATAGAAATTAATTTAATAAAAATATGATAATATAAAGAAGGGTTTTAATCGCTTTTTGAGGTCTTTAGTTTGGTTTATCTTTAAAATATTTTTTAATAATTATAGCATTACATATTTTTCTACAATAATTAAATATTCTATCCAGTGAAGTGAACTTTCTGCATTTAAATAATGCATATTAGAGATAAGCAAGAGCCCACTTCTAGCATAAATTTTGCTCTTCAAGACTGCTTTTAGCTCGCATCGAAGTACTTTTCATGCCAATGAATATTCCACTTGATTTTACAAGCACTATAAAAGCAACTTGCCTCTTTGTTGCTGCAGTTGCAGCCTCTGGCTGGTCAAGCTTTGTTTCAAAAGTCGAAGCCATTTTTTTGTATAGTTTACATTTGGGCTTTTGTTTGGCAGCAAAAAATATGAAAAAATTGGCATATTGACAATGGGCTATTAGAGATATTGAACATGGTGTATGTTGTGGATGAGTTTTTTATACAACAGTCTATTTTTTAACGCCTTCAGTTACGCAAGTTTGGCAAAACACATTTGCAATTAGCTCATTTGCATAGTTTTTGTTTTAATTTCTCGGGTCGATCGATTAACATTTGTATGGTTTTCTTTATGCAGTGTCGCTGGCAAAGAGCCCAGAGCTCTGACAGTTAGTTGTTCGTGTGTGGTTTTCGTTTTGTGTTCAACAAAATATTTATAAAACACACAAAATAAATTGCAATATAAACAATGCAACGTGACTCGAGCGCTGGCACGCAAATGCAAATTGGAAAAATGCACAGGGTGGGGGAGAAAACAAAGCCCAAAGTTACAGATATAGCCACATAATATGTGATAGATATAGATACAGGTAAGAGAACTATGCACGCAAATCGAAATCTGATTTATTGCTTTCGTTAGCCGAGGAATAAACAAAGCAAACATCACACGCCACTCTGCAGCTGCACATTACGTATTACGTATACGCCAAGTTAGCCCACTTTAACTCTGCCAATAGCCAACTTAACTGGCTACTTGGCCAGCAACTGCTTATCTGCATATGCACAGAGCTAATTTAGTTAATTCTAAACTGCTCGCCATGCACTCGCTTATGGCTCACTTGTCAAGTTTTATCGCTCAACAGCCATCTAATTGGCCCCTGGCCACTTGCTATACTTGTTCGTCCGTCTGTCCGTCCATTTGCATACCAAACATGTCAAGTTCAGCCTGACTTTGTCTCCATTAACTTTGGCACAAAGCAAATCCAATTATGCTTATAATTTATAGCTCAAAATGAAGTGCTTGAAAGCTGCTTGAATTTGAAAATTAAAACAAAATATGCTGAATAAAGCCTTATTCAATATTGCATCAAAATAAATATAGTTTTATTTGCAATTATTGTTATTACCTACAACGAAAAATTCAATATTTTTTATGGCTGTGAAATTGTGTTTTTTACTTAGCCAAAAATGAGTTAGAAATGTTTAGTTAATACCCATTTAATCCCTGTTTAACCGAAGCTTTTGCTGCAGCTTTTTTAAGCTATTTAAATTGTTAGTTTAAGCATGATAAATAGTATAAATATTGTGCTTATTATCATGCAGATTTAAATTGTTTAATCTCATTTATAAATTCATTTGTATAGAGCTTAATAAATGATATAAATTTCCTCAATTATGTTACAGTTCTGTTGTTCATCTGGCATAAAATCCACCATACATATTTAATGCGGATTTATATTTTTTAGCCCAATTTGACAAACGAATCAATTTTGATGCAAATATTTCATGCATTTGTTCTCATTTTTTGTGTGTTTATTTAGGCATATTCTTCATTTTTTATGAAGCTACAAAAGCTGTGCATATTTTTTACGGCATTAAAAATGCACAAGAAAATGGCGTGAATATTTCCTGAAAATCCATATTTATAGTATTTATTTCAGACTTTAATAATATGCGTAAAGCTATGACTATGCCTGATTATATTAATTATTATACAGTTTTGCTATATGAATGAATTTTCGAGTCTGCTGTTTTAATCAGCGCTATAAACTCTTTTTTTTTTTAGCCAAAAAACATGTTTAACGACCTTGCGAATTATGCAAAAAGTATAGAGCTCAAAGACGAATTCCTAAGCCAGCGTTAGTATATTAATTAGCTGCATGAAATCATCTGTGTTTTAAGAGTTGTTAAGCTAAATAAAAGTATAATAGCGTAGATGATATAGCAAACTAATATTGGCAGGTGTTTAGTCAGCAGTTATAACAGATCGTTAAGCTTTCATTAAGGCCTTTACAATTCTACCTGGAATGCTTTCTTCTGCTGAAATTCTCTTCATTTATTTGCTTATCAAAATTCGCATCACGAAGCAGCAGCAAAGCCAAGAATAGCAAGTGACTCAGAAGAATCTTCTGCTGCTTCGCATAAATGCCTGGGCGTACAACAATGACAATTGTCGTATTAGGGGTACCCAAAAATGGTCTTCTTCATGGCAGTGCAGTGTGTGGCCCACGCTCAGGCCCCAGACAAGCCCATGCAATGAGACAACCCACAGATCTATCTTAAATTCATCGTTTCATACATACAACTCTGATGTAACTTATGTAGCTGATGTAGCTGATGTAGCTGATGTATTCACTGTAAGCCCAACTCATTAACAGTCTTCAGCGTTTGTAACTTTCTTTGCATGTGACACAGTTTGCCATTTCTGGCTATGCATTCACCTTTTATCGATTTTATTGATTCTCCGGGTTTATTTATTATTGCTTGCTTATCGCTTTGTTGACACTGAGCACAGTTCTTGGCGATTTGCGAATTTCAAACACGTTTCAAGCGCGGCACATAGCAACCATTAATTCGTATGGCTCGCATGGCATTACTTAAAGACCTAACGGTGGAGTATGCAGATAAGATCGCGACGATAATTCCAATTATGACTGATTTAATGCGCTGCGCATGCGCTGCTTGAGGCGCTCGCGGCTTGACTGACGGTCAGCTGTTTGCTTGGCTAGACTTGGACGATGGCTGCGTGTTCGAGGTTGCGATCGAACACAGAGACTGACGCACATGTTGCGTGGTTCGCTTGAGCTGAGCTTGGCACTATGCGTAGTTGAAGGTAGAGCTCAGCTTCAAACCAGTTTGAGCTCAGGGCGCATCGAACTGCTTGTTCGAGTTCGAGCTGTAACCAACAGGTTGCTTGCTGCGTTTGAGCTGAGCTTCAAACCAGTTCGAACTAAGGCAGCAATTTACTTGCGCTTTGTGCCCTGCTATTCAACTTTGAGCTGAGGTTACAACTTTGACCTGGCTGGCGTTAGTTTTAATTAATTAGCAACCCATTTAAGCCACTGTTGGCCAGATTATATCACAGTCAGGGGTGCGCATTCATGCCCATTGATATGTAAATTTGCACTCGTAATCGCATCGCGTTGCCAAGTTCAATTTTTGTGGGTAAAAATGTAAGACAAATGTAAAGAAATGCCAGAGATTGCATCACACAGCCTTTAAACTTGAACCGGCTCTAGTTGAGGCTGGCTTTGCTGACAACCGCTGGATTTTATGATTCGGAAATAGTTTTGGATCTGCCAACTCTCCACTTGCCCCCTTTCAACACTTGCTGTTTGCCTCTGTTCCCCCTCTTGCCACTCTCCGTGTTTGTTTGAAACATGTGTAAATAATTTATGCACATTTTTTGAATTTCTTCAATGCTCAAAAACAAATATTTGTAAAATTAACTTTCACTTTCTATGCGTTGGCGGCCAAATGCATTGATTTAAGCCAGTTATCCATTTTGTTGGTTAAATATTTGGTTATTTTTATCGCTGGCAGCAGCTTTTGTATTGGCCAGGTCAGTTATATTGGCTATTTCGCCTACGGTTGATTCGGCACTTAATTGTATTTTCCATTCGTTGATAGCCAATAAAAAATGGCATTCATGTCAATTAATCAAAGCGTATAACTCGATTCATATTTTGAGCGGATTTTGGGTTAGTTTGCGGTTGTTTAAAATGGTCTTAAGGCAGGGGTAGCGGAGGGATTTTTGTTGAATTTTATTTGGTAACATAATATTTTTATAGAATTCATATAATATACAATTTTTTAGTTTTATATTGCAACTGTATATATTTTATATTGCAACTTTATATATTTATATATTTACACAATAAACTCCATTTAAAATTAAAGTTGTTTGTAAATAAATAATCAATTAATAAATATATAAATATTAAATAATTGATAATAATAAAATTGATTTGATTGCCGTATGTTTGTAATAAGAACCAGATCTGAAGTCATTAGCTAATGGCATTCCACTCTATTAATTATAATCAATTATGGCCTCATAAGGAATACCACAAAGCGCATAAATATCTTAAATTGCATCTCTTGCAGCTACAATTGAGATCGGTCTAGTTTCAGAACTCATTATGAAATATTTATTGTCAGCTTGTGTAGCTGGAAAATATTTGGAATAGCTAAACACACATGTGGCCAAAATGGTAACTCGCTAAATGCTGAAACAACTGCAATTTGGCTGCTGGGGCTCTGACTTTGTCGTCATCGTTGTGTTATGAGTATGTCGAACAGGAAACCGGTTGCAGCTGTTAGAGTTGGGCCCCAAAGGCAACCCAATCTCCAGCCCAGGCAGCTGCTCGCTCGTTGATCTCTGCTCCAATTTTTTTTACGTACTGCGACTACTCATTTTTCTTTTTGCGGCAACATTTGGCATTGTGCAACATGCGCCGCGATATGCTTGCCACGCGTTAGAGGCAGCTGCTGCACCCAATGCACCCAATGCAGCAACAACAGCTGTCCCCCTTTTTAATGATGCTGTACCTAAAAAAAGTACAAAAGGGTTTATGAGGTTAGTGCAAATGGCAAATGTGTGCGTAGATCTGGTAAACTATTAGAGCTAGAGAAACCATTTTTGGTATTTAGGTTCTCCTGTGCAGTATTCTCTCCCTATACTCTCCCTTTTCCACAGGAGTTACCAAGATTTCGAAGGAATTAATTTACAATCTTTAAGTTAAATACTTGTAACTTGGAATATACTTATGTGTATATTGTGACGGTTGAATAGGAAGCAGTGAAGATATGTGGCAGACAATTTGCTGAACAGTGTTGAAACACAAAGTACAGGCTCTGCTACTGTCGGTTACGTCCGGCTGATCTGCTGCCTGCTTACTGGTTTTTTGCATACTTTCGATTTTTATACCCTGTGCCCATTTGAAAAATAGGAAAAACAGGGTTAATAACTTTGTCAGAATGTATGTAACATGCAGAAGGAGGCGTGGCAGACCCCACAAACTATATATATTCTTAATCAGGATGACGAGCTGAGTCGATATAGCCCTGTCTGTCTGTCTGTCCGTCTGTCCGTCCGTCCGTATGAACGCTGAGATTTTGAAAACTACAAAAGCTAGAGCAGCCATCTTGATTGCTATTAGTAGATGTATTCAATACGCAGATCAAGTTTATTTCAAATCTTTGATGCCACGCCCCCTTTACGCCCAAAAATCAATAAAACTCACACAACCTCGTGTTTTTTAACATAAAAAGTTGAATAGCAAGCGTAATATTGAACATAGAAGGTTGTTATTTGGAACATAAGCTCTATTGTATTATATTTAACTATTCTGAAAAGCTCATTGAAATCGGTTAAGAAACACAGGAGATATAAGCTTCACAATAGTTGAACCTTAAAGTTCAAAAACAAGCGTAATAATAATCATAGAATGTTGTTATTTGGTATATAAACTCTCTTCTATTATATTTAACTATCCTGAAAAGCGCATTGAAATCGGTTTATAAACAAAGGAGATATAAGCTTCCTAATATTGCATGTGTCACACCCAAGCGCAGCAGCTATATGTGTGGGAATAGCGTGCGAGAGGGATAGCCATACCAAGCATGTTGCTTGGCGCTTGAAGTGTGCGTATGTTTGAATATTTGAAGTTAGTTAGTTAAATAGCAAGCGTAATATTGAACATAGAATGTTGTTATTTGGAACATAAACTCTATTTTATTATATTTAACTATCTTGAAAAGCGAATTGAAATCGGTTAATAAACTCCAAATATAAATAAATTAAATTATATGTAAAATATTTAAATACATTTTTTACTGTATATTCCGTTGCTAAACTAATATAAATAATAATAATATAAACTAATATAATTGGGAGTATAACAATTATTTAAAAATTTGGCAGTTATATGTTTTTGCTGCAAGCTATATTAGTCCGATTTCAGTTGTTTTTGAAACTATGATACCAGGCGAGCAGCATTTGCAGATGGATGCAAATCTAATATAATCTATTATAATTGGGAGTATACCAATTATTTAAAAATTTGGCAGTTATATGTTTTTGCTGCAAGCTGTATTAGTCCGATTTCAGTTGTTTTTGAAACTATGATACCAGGCGAGCAGCATTTGCAGATGGATGCAGATTTAATATAATCTATTATAATTCGGAGTATACCAATTATTTAAAAATTTGGCAGTTATATGTTTTTGCTGCAAGCTATATTAGTCCGATTTCAGTTGTTTTTGAAACTATGATACCAGGCGAGCAGCATTTGCAGATGGATGCAGATTTAATATAATCTATTATAATTGGGAGTATACCAATTATTTAAAAATTTGGCAGTTATATGTTTTTGCTGCAAGCTATATTAGTCCGATTTCAGTTGTTTTTGAAACTATGATACCAGGCGAGCAGCATTTGCAGATGGATGCAAATCTAATATAATCTATTATAATTGGAAGTATAACAATTATTTAAAAATTTGGCAGTTATATGTTTTTGCTGCAAGCTATATTAGTCCGATTTCAGTTGTTTTTGAAACTATGATACCAGGCGAGCAGCATTTGCAGATGGATGCAGATCTAATATAATCTATTATAATTCGGAGTATACCAATTATTTAAAAATTTGGCAGTTATATGTTTTTGCTGCAAGCTATATTAGTCCGATTTCAGTTGTTTTTTAAACTATGATACCAGGCGAGCAGCATTTGCAGATGGATGCAGATTTAATATAATCTATTATAATTGGGAGTATACCAATTATTTAAAAATTTGGCAGTTATATGTTTTTGCTGCAAGCTATATTAGTCCGATTTCAGTTGTTTTTGAAACTATGATACCAAGCGAGCAGCATTTGCAGATGGATGCAAATCTAATTTAATCTATTATAATTGGAAGTATAACAATTATTTAAAAATTTGGCAGTTATATGTTTTTGCTGCAAGCTGTATTAGTCCGATTTCAGTTGTTTTTGAAACTATGATACCAGGCGAGCAGCATTTGCAGATGGATGCAGATCTAATATAATCTATTATAATTGGTATAACAATTATTTCAAAATTTGGCAGTTATATGTTTTTGCTGCAAGCTATATTAGTCCGATTTCAGTTGTTTTTGAAACTATGATACCAGGCGAGCAGCATTTGCAGATGGATGCAAATCTAATATAATCTATTATAATTGGAAGTATAACAATTATTTAAAAATTTGGCAGTTATATGTTTTTGCTGCAAGCTATATTAGTCCGATTTCAGTTGTTTTTGAAACTATGATACCAGGCGAGCAGCATTTGCAGATGGATGCAGATCTAATATAATCTATTATAATTCGGAGTATAACAATTATTTAAAAATTTGGCAGTTATATGTTTTTGCTGCAAGCTATATTAGTCCGATTTCAGTTGTTTTTGAAACTATGATACCAGGCGAGCAGCATTTGCAGATGGATGCAAATCTAATATAATCTATTATAATTGGAAGTATAACAATTATTTAAAAATTTGGCAGTTATATGTTTTTGCTGCAAGCTATATTAGTCCGATTTCAGTTGTTTTTGAAACTCATGATACCAGGCGAGCAGCATTTGCAGATGGATGCAAATCTAATATAATCTATTATAATTGGAGGTATACCAATTATTTAAAAATTTGGCAGTTATATGTTTTTGCTGCAAGCTATATTAGTCCGATTTCAGTTGTTTTTGAAACTATGATACCAGGCGAGCAGCATTTGCAGATGGATGCAGATTTAATATAATCTATTATAATTGGTATAACAATTATTTCAAAATTTGGCAGTTATATGTTTTTGCTGCAAGCTGTATTAGTCCGATTTCAGTTGTTTTTGAAACTATGATACCAGGCGAGCAGCATTTGCAGATGGATGCAGATTTAATATAATCTATTATAATTCGGAGTATAACAATTATTTAAAAATTTGGCAGTTATATGTTTTTGCTGCAAGCTATATTAGTCCGATTTCAGTTGTTTTTGAAACTATGATACCAGGCGAGCAGCATTTGCAGATGGATGCAGATTTAATATAATCTATTATAATTGGGAGTATACCAATTATTTAAACATTTGGCAGTTATATGTTTTTGCTGCAAGCTATATTAGTCCGATTTCAGTTGTTTTTGAAACTATGATACCAAGCGAGCAGCATTTGCAGATGGATGCAAATCTAATTTAATCTATTATAATTGGAAGTATAACAATTATTTAAAAATTTGGCAGTTATATGTTTTTGCTGCAAGGTATATTAGTCCGATTTCAGTTGTTTTTGAATTCATGATACCAGGCGAGCAGCATTTGCAGATGGATGCAAATCTAATATAATCTATTATAATTGGAGGTATACCAGTTATTTAAAAATTTGGCAGTTATATGTTTTTGCTGCAAGCTATATTAGTCCGATTTCAGTTGTTTTTGAAACTATGATACCAGGCGAGCAGCATTTGCAGATGGATGCAGATTTAATATAATCTATTATAATTCGGAGTATACCAATTATTTAAAAATTTGGCAGTTATATGTCTTTGCTGCAAGCTATATTAGTCCGATTTCAGTTGTTTTTGAAACTATGATACCAGGCGAGCAGCATTTGCAGATGGATGCAAATCTAATATAATCTATTATAATTGGAAGTATAACAATTATTTAAAAATTTGGCAGTTATATGTTTTTGCTGCAAGCTATATTAGTCCGATTTCAGTTGTTTTTGAAACTATGATACCAGGCGAGCAGCATTTGCAGATGGATGCAAATCTAATATAATCTATTATAATTGGAAGTATAACAATTATTTAAAAATTTGGCAGTTATATGTTTTTGCTGCAAGCTATATTAGTCCGATTTCAGTTGTTTTTGAAACTATGATACCAGGCGAGCAGCATTTGCAGATGGATGCAGATTTAATATAATCTATTATAATTGGGAGTATACCAATTATTTAAAAATTTGGCAGTTATATGTTTTTGCTGCAAGCTATATTAGTCCGATTTCAGTTGTTTTTGAAACTATGATACCAAGCGAGCAGCATTTGCAGATGGATGCAAATCTAATTTAATCTATTATAATTGGGAGTATAACAATTATTTAAAAATTTGGCAGTTATATGTTTTTGCTGCAAGCTGTATTAGTCCGATTTCAGTTGTTTTTGAAACTATGATACCAGGCGAGCAGCATTTGCAGATGGATGCAGATCTAATATAATCTATTATAATTGGGAGTATAACAATTATTTAAAAATTTGGCAGTTATATGTTTTTGCTGCAAGCTATATAAGTCCGATTTCAGTTGTTTTTGAAACTATGATACCAAGCGAGCAGCATTTGCAGATGGATGCAGATCTAATTTAATCTATTATAATTGGAAGTATAACAATTATTTAAAAATTTGGCAGTTATATGTTTTTGCTGCAAGCTATATTAGTCCGATTTCAGTTGTTTTTGAAACTATGATACCAGGCGAGCAGCATTTGCAGATGGATGCAGATTTAATATAATCTATTATAATTCGGAGTATAACAATTATTTAAAAATTTGGCAGTTATATGTTTTTGCTGCAAGCTATATTAGTCCGATTTCAGTTGTTTTTGAAACTATGATACCAGGCGAGCAGCATTTGCAGATGGATGCAGATTTAATATAATCTATTATAATTTGGAGTATAACAATTATTTAAAAATTTGGCAGTTATATGTTTTTGCTGCAAGCTATATTAGTCCGATTTCAGTTGTTTTTGAAACTATGATACCAGGCGAGCAGCATTTGCAGATGGATGCAGATCTAATATAATCTATTATAATTGGGAGTATACCAATTATTTAAAAATTTGGCAGTTATATGTTTTTGCTGCAAGCTGTATTAGTCCGATTTCAGTTGTTTTTGAAACTATGATACCAGGCGAGCATTATTTGCAGATGAATGCAGATCTAATATAATCTATTATAATTCGAGGTATACCAATTATTTAAAAATTTGGCAGTTATATGTTTTTGCTGCAAGCTATATTAGTCCGATTTCAGTTGTTTTTGAAACTATGATACCAGGCGAGCAGCATTTGCAGATGGATGCAGATTTAATATAATCTATTATAATTGGAGTATAACAATTATTTCAAAATTTGGCAGTTATATGTTTTTGCTGCAAGCTGTATTAGTCCGATTTCAGTTGTTTTTGAAACTATGATACCAGGCGAGCAGCATTTGCAGATGGATGCAGATTTAATATAATCTATTATAATTCGGAGTATACCAATTATTTAAAAATTTGGCAGTTATATGTTTTTGCTGCAAGCTATATTAGTCCGATTTCAGTTGTTTTTGAAACTATGATACCAGGCGAGCAGCATTTGCAGATGGATGCAAATCTAATATAATCTATTATAATTGGAAGTATAACAATTATTTAAAAATTTGGCAGTTATATGTTTTTGCTGCAAGCTATATTAGTCCGATTTCAGTTGTTTTTGAAACTATGATACCAAGCGAGCAGCATTTGCAGATGGATGCAAATCTAATTTAATCTATTATAATTGGAAGTATAACAATTATTTAAAAATTTGGCAGTTATATGTTTTTGCTGCAAGCTATATTAGTCCGATTTCAGTTGTTTTTGAAACTATGATACCAGGCGAGCAGCATTTGCAGATGGATGCAGATTTAATATAATCTATTATAATTGGGAGTATACCAATTATTTAAAAATTTGGCAGTTATATGTTTTTGCTGCAAGCTATGTTAGTCCGATTTCAGTTGTTTTTGAAACTATGATACCAAGCGAGCAGCATTTGCAGATGGATGCAAATCTAATTTAATCTATTATAATTGGAAGTATAAGAATTATTTAAAAATTTGGCAGTTATATGTTTTTGCTACAAGCTTCATTAGTCCGATTTCAGTTGTTTTTGAAACTATGATACCAGGCGAGCAGCATTTGCAGATGGATGCAGATCTAATATAATCTATTATAATTGGTATAACAATTAATTCAAAATTTGGCAGTTATATGTTTTTGCTGCAAGCTATATAAGTCCGATTTCAGTTGTTTTTGAAACTATGATACCAAGCGAGCAGCATTTGCAGATGGATGCAAATCTAATTTAATCTATTATAATTGGAAGTATAACAATTATTTAAAAATTTGGCAGTTACATGTTTTTGCTGCAAGGTATATTAGTCCGATTTCAGTTGTTTTTGAAACTATGATACCAAGCGAGCAGCATTTGCAGATGGATGCAAATCTAATTTAATCTATTATAATTGGAAGTATAACAATTATTTAAAAATTTGGCAGTTATATGTTTTTGCTGCAAGCTATATTAGTCCGATTTCAGTTGTTTTTGAAACTATGATACCAGGCGAGCAGCATTTGCAGATGGATGCAGATTTAATATAATCTATTATAATTGGCAGTATACCAATTAATTAAAAATTTGGCAGTTATTTGTTTTTGCTGCAAGGTATATTAGTCCGATTTCAGTTGTTTTTGAATTCATGATACCAGGCAAGAAATAAAATTAAAATTGGAGCATATTTTAAGGCCAAAAAACTTAAAAGTTCATAAACAAGCGTAATATTAAACATAGCATGTTGTTATTTGGTATATATACTCTCTTCTATTATATTTAACTATTCTGATAAGCGGTTAATAAACAAAGTAGATTTAAACTACGCAATTGGCAGCGCAGCGCAGCTGGCGCACTAAAAAGGAAAGAAGAAGTACTGCTGATTCGCTTAGTGTGACAGTTTTATCAAAATGTATATAAAATAAAGGGCACAGGGTATTCTACAGTCGGGCCCGTCCGACTGATCTGCCCCGTCCGACTGATTTTTCATATTGTCGTTTATCGCTTTACGCGTTTGATTGCAACACCTGCCCGCCAGCCCCTCGACTGCCCCTCGCCTGACTCTCGTCTGCCCCTCGCCCGTCCCTCGTCTACTTTGTGCTGAGTGCGCACTGTAAGTGGAATGGTTGGTACCTGCACCTTTATGGGCTTAAGCTCATGCTTGTGCTCTCGATTTCCCCCTTTCCATTTTCCATTTTCCATTTTACATTTTCAGCTGCTTATTGTTGCTGCATTCGCACATAAAGCCAGCCACAACAAATGCCAAAAGAAATTTGTCTGCCGTGTGTGTTTTCCTTTGTTTGCAGCGTCAGCAAAAAACTTTTGCCATGTTCGAAGTGGGTGGCAGGTAACAAGGAAGCGGGCAGCAGATAAACTGCAACTAAGAAACTGAAAAACAAGCTAACAACATGTTAAACTGCATGTGTCGTAACATGACATAGAACTTTCAGCCAACAGCAAATTGTATTTAATTTATCTCACGTTCTTCAATAAAATTCAATTTTCTTCAAGTTCGATCCCTAAACAAACATGTTAGAACTGGGCTAAGGATCTAAGTTGCAATGCAACCTGTTTGATGATGCATTAAACCAATTATAATATTTTTATTATAAATATACATAAGCTTGCAAAGAACATGCTGCTAAATACCTTATTTATATATTTGTTATTTTTTTTTTTTTAATTTTTATTTTTATATTTATGTATAATAATTTATACATCCTTTATTGAAAATAAATTCCCCCAGCTTGGCCTTGCGCTTCAAACAAGTTCGAACTAAGCTGAGGTTCGATGTTGCAGCAGAGGCAGCTAGTTTGAAGCCCAAGGGAATTTAATTTAAATAAGGGGTGTATAAATGTTTAATTGCATATTTTAAGTAATTCAATTTATTTAAGTAAGTAATTAAGAAAATTGATTTATTTGTCACAATATTATAATATAAATATATAAATAAATAATCACCATACAAGTTAGAACAAGGCTCAGGATCGATGTTGCGCAGCATACATGTTGCAATGCAGCATCGCAATTATGCGACTAATTGCCAAAAAAGATTGTTTACAAATACTACTTGCAGTTCATAGATGGTACTTAAATGCATTGCATAATATTGTAATGAGTTGCAGCTACAAAAAAATATATAAGTAACTTGCATTGCCAGACTTCAACAGCGTCTGGCACACAGACAAAACAAATCAAATTCGACAACTGCCAACGAATCGCGGAGATTTCAAGATGAGCAGATGAGCAGCTGAGAAGATAAACACAAAGCCGAACACGCTGATGAAGTTGAAGTACAAGTAGAGGAGCAGAAGATGCTGAGTTCAAGTATCGCCTATTAAAAAACTAATGGCAACAACAATCGTCAAGTCGAGCTACAGCTGAAGTTAAGCCAAAGTCGGACTTAACTTTGGCATAATTTGGTCAACTCTTTTTACTGCGTTTTTCCACTGTTTTATTTGTCTTTGATGAGTTTTAATTTGCTTTTGCTGATTGCTCTATGGCTCAGTTAGTCTCTGCTCTCATCTCTCCTCTCTCATCTCTGTGTCTCCTCTGCTTCTTGCTTGTGTTAAGTGCTAAGCTTGCTTAATCGCCGCTTTGTTGTTTTTTGTTTCTTGTCTTCTGTTTGCAAATCAAAACTTTTGTACGCTGTTTGTTTTTTAGGGAGTGTGCGCAACGGAAATGAACATTTTAATAATTAAATACGATGACAGCGTAGAATCAGCATAGCATTTTGCAATTGTCGGGATATTAAAGGATTAGATTTCAGCCAAAATCGTATAGTTTACGAGTTTAGCTGCATAATTAATTAGCGCCTCAAAGTTACTAAAAATACTTGAAGATTTCGCTTATTTTGGCAGCAATTCTTTTCCTCATGTGGCATCTGATAAATACAATTGAAATACTTCAGATACATTTCCTGAAGCCAAGCAGCAGCAATTAGAAGTGTTTATCTTTTATTGTAGTTATTTATTATTCAACTGTTGCTACTATTTATGTGTTAATAATTCCAATGTTGCTCTTCTTATAATGCTTAGAACTGTTTATCTGCTTTTACTTATCTACTACTATTAGTACTGCTTTCCCCATTACTACTTATGCTACTATTGTAGGCAATTCTATGCCTAATACCAATTTAACTAATATTTCTTTCAGCTCTTTTGACTAGTAGTATATAGAACATACGATGTAGTTCTTTTGTGCTTATTTGCTTTAACTTTTTCGCACTTAAGTCTACTGCTGAATTAGGGCAATTGCCACAACCACAACTACTACTACTACTACTACTACTAGCACTACTACTACTAGTAATACTACTACTACTAATGCTGTTTTTGCTGCTTTTGCTGTTGCCGCAGTTTCAAGAACCAATAGCTTAATGTTGCGTGTATGTCGCTTCCCCTGGAGAGACAGAAACACAAACTATTCGCATACAGAACTGACAGATAAACAAAGGGCGGGACAGATGGACGGACAGCTGCAGATACTTGAAGTAAGATATTCCCATGTCAGTCCACACCCTCCAATAAACCCATGTATGACTCCCACACACACACCAACACACGCTCAGTTAGCTACAGATACAAGTTGCTCAATTGTGCCTCAAGTTCAAGATACAAATGTGTATAAACAAAACAATTTTTGGAGTCTGCTCGGCACTTGTACAATGTGCATTGTTTTGATGTTTGAAGTTTTCATGTGTTATTGTTTCTTTTTGGGAGTTTTTTTTGCGCTTCCGCGTGCCACAGAGAAACATATTTCTTTTCTTCTCAGCGAGAGATGCGCGTAAATCAGCAGAGAGAGACCACAACAATGGGAGGGGTGATGGCTGTGGAGAGAGGGGAGGGGATTGCGTTTTTCTCAGCGCTTATCACACACTTCATTAATTTTGTTTCGCTTTTCATTTTGCATGCCGCACTGAGTCGTAATTGTGGGTACAGCTATGCAGTTTCACTTTTTGCCGCTGTGTGGCAAGCTTCTTCGCTTCTATTGCCACATCGCATGCTGCACTTGAAACTGAAACCGAAACTAAACTCAAATTGAATGCAACTGGAAATTGCCACGCGTGAAGCGCTTCAGTCAACATGTATCTATCGGATACCAGAGGCCAGCCGACAGCCACCAGATACTAGATACTAGATACTCGTACTCACCACTTGTTAAGCAGCTAAGCTAAACACTGAACACTAAATGCTGCTGCCACAGTTTGTTGCCACTTAGCTGCCACTTTTTACGCTCCGTTAATGAAACAAAAGATACAGCAAAATTATTAAACCAAAAACAAGCTCTGAGGCGATCATTAATTTAATGAACTACAGCAAAGATTTCTAAATTGGAAGAGCTTAAAAACCAACTAGATCTAACGGATGTAATAAACGTGATTTAATATTTTGAAAACACGAACTTTATGGCAATCATAATAACTGAGTTTTTAATTAAATTAAACTAGATTAAATTCTTATTATTTTGCAGTATTTTTCAGTGCACATAAACTATTTAAATAAATTAGGCGTTTATATATTTTTTTTATAAAGTTTAAATTAATAAAAATATTTTAAAATTACTTTATTATACACTGAATAAAAAAAGATATTAAATCATTAAAATAACATGAAAACCTCACTCAATATAACCGTTTTTTGCTGCTTTTAAGCGAGTTGCTTGAACTCCTTAAATTCCAGGAATTCCTTTAATTATGTTATTAATTGGTTGCAAATGTAATAAGCAGAAGAAATCGGTGCAAGCTGCTGACGTGCAAATGGATATGCAAATGGAAAATGGAAAAATGGAAAATGAAAAAAACGGGCGACAAGTTCAATGGCTGCTCATGCGGCTAATGCGGCGTATGCGCAATTTGCAGTTCGCCATTTGCATTGTGCATTAAACATTAAGCGAGTGTGTTTAATTAGCGGCCATAATAAAGCATATGCATAATTAAGCACAACTTAATTAACGCTCTTAATTGGCAGCAAATGCAAGTGCTTTAACTGCAACTGCAGCCAATGGGAAATTACAAAAATTACACATAATTTGTTCGATAAAACTCAACTGCAACTGCATTTGCTGCAGCTATTTAAATCGAGTGCAGGCCGCATAAAATCGATGCTCTATTAATTTAATTAGTGCAATAAAATGTCGCAGTTGTTGTGCATTATTATCTCTCAGTGTAGAGCCATTAAAGTGTGGACTGTATTTAGATTTTGTATGTTTGCAATGAGCTCGATAGCCATATCGCTTAGCTAGAACTAGAACTTGAAATATTATTTCTTTAATATCCTCTGTATTTATTCATCAATTTTAAAACGCTTTTTAAAATTACTAAATATTATAGTAGAGAGTATACATTCCAAATAACAACATCATATGTTTAATATAACGTTTGTTATTCGGCTTTGAATAGGGTTTCATCGATTAGGGCATAAAGGGGGCGTAATTTTCGTTATCTAAAATAAACCTAATCTGCGTATTGTATAAACCTACCTAGGGTCAAAAAATGGGCATTCTAGCTATTATAGTTCTCGAGATCTATGAGTTTATACAGACAGATAAACATTTGCATCAACTTAATAGAGCCTTTTGCACTTTTTTGGTGTACAGGCTGTAAAATATCAGCTAATTATGCGCCACAATAAGTTATTTTTACAGTGCTAGGCATCTAAATAGATACACTTTATTTAGCTATTAATACGCTGCGTTTTCTCGCTTCGTTTTCAACTTGACAGCTTAATTGTGTTATCTTCGCTCTCTTTCACTGCCTTGTCTTTTTGGTTACACAATTCGTAGTCTATACGAATTTCTTTGTTGGCATAATTACGGCGCTCAGTGTCAATGGTGGCTGCCTAAAATTCGCACAAGGTCAGCGGAGATGGCAGCTCAGAGAGCCGCTAAAGAGATGAGCTGCCGTCAGTGATAATATATAATGATTATGATAATTATATTAACATGCATGAGGCTGCGTTGATTTATTGATATTTGCTTAGACACGCAGACTGTGAATCTGTAATATCAGTAATATCGGGTCTGGGCTGTGGCCCTAGCGTAATGAGCATTTTTAATGCGATTTTATTTGCTTTGGCTGGCAGCATTGAAAATCACATAGATAAATAATGACAAAAATCAAAAACTCAACAGACAACGAAATTGGTTAGCTCACTTTTCGCATTATCATCATCATCATCAGGTTCATTATGGCGTTATTGATCTTGACGTTTTTCGTCACACAAATCACAGCAATTTTAACACCTTATTACTGATTTATGAGCAGAACTGGTAATCGGAGCCATAAGGAAATGGCACGTTTCTTGCATTATTTAATTTGATTTTATGCAAATTTCTGAGAGCATTCAAAATTTGACAGATAAGCCAAACAATCAGCATTAAAAAACAAACTGTATTCAAACAGTAGGAAGTTGTTAAAAGCCAAGAATTGCGAAAGCTTAACGCATATAAAGTAAATTTAATTCTAACATAATACGACTGTTTATCAAGCACAAATTATGGAATAAACTTCAACGGCTGCTCAAAGGAATTCCCCCATAAATATTTGCTATATTATAAACTTTTCTTATTTATGCAGAGCACATATGATTTTCCATTAAAATAATTACGCCGGGTTGTCTTTTCGCTGCTTTCCAACACACTCTCAAGAGCCTCATTAACAGAGCTCTTAACCCCACAATGTCAACCGTTATTTATGCGAGTTGTTTAATATTCTGCGTATTTCCACACAAAATAAATATCAAACTTATCAAATCAAGCAGGAAAGATATTAAGAAAACACAAAATAATCACAAAATATTTTGCAATCTTGAGCATGGCCTACGGACAAAGGAAATCGAAGAAGAAGAGGCAGCAGAAGAGGCAAGAAGAGGCAAGAGGAGAGGCAAGAAGAAGTGTGGAAAAAATTGTATGGTAATTAGCAAGCTGGGCACGTAGGCAGAGCACAAAAGCAATAACAGCAACATTAATGTCTGCAGTTGGGAGTTCTTGGGCCGCTGAAACCGCAATGGCATTTAGAGGCTATATCTGCCGATATTTGTCGCTCATACAAAACCGTTAAGCACGCACACACACACACACACATATATATATACAAATTTGGCAGTGGCTGAAAATAATAATAAAGCGACTTGTCTCATTTGCATGGCAGGCAGCAAACTGATGTTCGCTTCGAACATGTTGCGAGCGAGCATGTTGGAGTGCAGCCACGCCTGCGCCTGTTTGATTTTGGCCATAACTCTAATTAGCGCCACAAAAAGCCAAAATCACATTAATTAAAAAACGAAGCTGGCTGTTGACGACGACGACGATGACGGGGATTTGTGGCAACGTGTTGTTGTTGTATAAATTAGACAGGCGCACAAAATTGTTTTATGGTCATTCTTGCCACATGCCACATGGTAGATTGCAGCTACAATTTTGCGATTGCGATTGCGACAAATGTACAGATTTGGACAGCAATCAGAGGCACAAGCATTGCCCAATCTCAAGCCAATTGGTCAGCTACCGGGCAACTCATTAGGGCGCTGAACCGGTTCAAATGAATCATTTGAACCACTTGAACCAGTTGAACCAGTTGACATTCAAGTGCGACGACCTCACGCATCATGCGCTGTTTATGGTCGAGTGGGCCAAACGGCCCAACCAGCGGCTTGTATTTGTTTTTGGAGTATTAAACCTTCGTATCAGCTAAATGGCTCTGGGTGTTCGCTTTTAATTGGTTAGGCCTTATGGCCACAGTGAGCGTTGGCTAAGACAAGTGCTTGCAGTTTTGCTAATTGTTAGTTTTTGCTTTTGTTTCACATTTCGTTTACTCACTGTAATTTCGTTGCAGCCCCCTTGGCCAAGTAATAATAGCACGGCATTATTCATGTTTAATCTTGGCTTAAAGCGCCAAGTGCTCGAAGCACTTTCATTCGAAGGCAAAACGCTAAACGCCCCGAAGAGCAAAAGAAATACACAAAAAAAAAAAAAAAACATTGTATAATCAGCATTAAGCGGCGGCAATTGGCAATCATTTCTGGTACAAATTAAAATTATATTACAACATTTTCTTAGCCAGAGTCCAAGCGCAGTCTAAGACGCTGGCTTAAACTCAAGCATTATATCAGTCGGTTAACGAAAGTAAACAAGCAAGAATAGATCGATGGGGAGTGCTCGATTGCAGCATACCCTCTAAACTACAACATGCATCTTTATAAAGAAAAGGTTTATATTGATTCGGCATATTCCTAATTATCCAAATCTTGCTTAAAATCAAGCCGTTCTGGATTACCTGATTCTTACTTGAATTAAGAAGTTCTTACTCAGATCAAGTAATTTCTGGATTGAATCAAGTGAGAATGGTTTGATTTTTTCCCCGAGTGTAGATACTTTATAATAATTTTTAGCTTATTTATTGAACTATGCAACTTTGTGGTAACTGCTTAAAAGCTGTCTTGGGCTTACCCCATTTTGGGGCTGCATTTCTACAGGGTATTAAAAACACAATAATTATATGAGCTACGTTTCGAAAATGCAGTCAAGCATGGCAAACTCTTTTTCTACTGCGCTTGAGTTTAGACCAAAGCTGAAACTGAAATTCAAACTTAAACTCAAACTGAAACTCAAACTGAAACTGAGACTGGGATTGAAATTGAAACCAAGACTGCGCCTCTGCAGATAAATAACTGACCTGCCCAATAACGAAATGGAAATGCTGCAAAGTGAAAGTACAGTTGTGGCAAGGGGGTGCTGGTGTTGCCACTTGTCTGCCGCATTGGCAACGTCACGCGGATTACGGCACGAATTAGCGGCATCCACAGCATGGATTAAGCAGCGTATGAAAATGGAGCGTGGGCAATCAATTGCATTTTGGCCAAAACGAATTGGCTTTGATAAGCGCTGGCAATTGTTAAGCAGCGCTTCCTGCATGGGTAATACCAAAAGTGAAAACCCGTTGAATGTTAAACTCTTTTTAAATGCGTCGTCAGCTGCTTCTTTCTCCCCATTTTCAAGTTTAACAACATTCGATTTCATTGGCCACGCATGTGATTTTTTTCCGTTTGTTTTCATCGGCAATTTCTGCATTTTTTTTCCCAGCTCATTTTATGATGTTTGTTTTTTATTTTTTGACCCACTCGAATTGATTTACATTAAAGCCAGTCAAATTAATTTGATTGGCTCGAGTTGAATGTTTTGAATTGTTTTATAATAATAATGTGTGGCAATTGGGTGACTTTAAATATGCATTTAGCTGTCAGGCTCTAATTTATCTGCCTCTGAGCAAATGTGTAGCATATTGTGCAAATGAAATCGAACAATATGTTAAACGAATGATGGTAATTAATTAAAAAATACGCTAATTAATATTAAGCGGACAACACGCTCCGCCATTTCGAAAGGTTAACAAACTGAGCTGAATCGATTCAGAGTGGCAACGCTAATGATGGCATCTCGCCAAGTCTGGCAACGCCAATTAGTTGACCTTGTTCTCCCTCTCTTTGTTGTTCTATCAATATTAAATGCTGCCTAACTTTCATTTCCATTATTGTTGGCTCAACTTACTTAAGCCGACAACTGACAATTAAACCGTTTGTCAATATTTAATGCCCCGCAATTAGCTTTCTATTCAATCATTCAAGCGACGCTTTAAAGTCAACGAAAGCGTTGCGCCCACACACAGCTATAACTAAATTCAGAGCAAACTAATTGCCTTTTATTTTTTTGTATTTCTTAGCCACGCCCACTCACACGCAACGCCTCCTGGGTATACGACCTAGTTTCGGGCTGCTAACAAAATGCAAATTTATGCAATTTATTGCACACAAAATTGTACGAAAAATACAGATTTCTTGTTGTTCTGTTCTAGTATGGTCAATGCCTCAATTTATCAATATTTGAGCCAATCAATTCACAGGCAATTAACACACGTATAGCTTTAAAGTCAGCCTTGACCAGCAACTCAACGGCATTTTAAAAAGTGCGTTTACTGAATTTCAAAAAAAGACCACAAAATAAATATGTGCGATAAAATGCAGAAAGTAAGCGCCGCTGTTTTAAGTCGACTATGAAATACACTAATTGTTAAGTACTATTATTTAAATAATTATTTAAATAGTTTAAATATATAAAAATTTATTTACATTATTTATTTCAATTAATTTTATAAATTTTCAAAGCTTGAAAAATAGAGTATTTGAAAAACGCCTGACGAAAACTGCACGCAGTTGCGCTTTTTTATTTGTTTTTTTTTTTTGTTTATTTAGTTTTTTTTAAGTTTATTTGTTATTGTTTTATGGTTTGCTGCTTTTTGTTTTATGTCAAATTTCAGCGCAAGAAGCCGCTCAAATGCTGCGCATGTCTATGAAATTTAATTTTTGATGTGGCCCAAACACTGACAGCAGGGTCGAAATTGTCCAAATGACGTTGTCAGTGCCAGCCAACAGTTGTGTGTGTGTATGTAAGTGTGTGTGTGTGTGTGTGTGTGTGTGTAATTTGATGTAAATACTTCAAATAAGTGCACTAAAATGCTCAAGAGCAGATCGACTTGTAGTGGCCCTTAGACATAACCTTCTTATCTGATCAAGGGAGTTCAAATTGAACAGACTAGGGTTCATTTATAATTTAGTAAAATATCCAATAATACAAGAGATAAAGAATATTATAATAAATCCAATAGTAATTATAGTAATAATTATAGAATAATTATTTGTAATTAATTGAATGCAAATTTAAGTTATTTTAAATCAATTGCAGTTATAATTAGAAAAAAATATTATTAAAAATGTATTAAAAAAATGTATATGAAAATTTCTGGATATTACTTATATTTATTTTTTATAATTAAATATAGATGCTTTCTTGTTTATTTATATATATATATATTATTATATATATATATTATTATTTACAAATTTAGTTAAATACTGGTATTTACATATTTACTGCCGCCCCAAAACTATGCTGCAGTTTTAATTTAATCCGCGCACATGCCAGAGAGGCTTAATAATGTAACCTACTTTTGCGCTGGTGTTGAAAAATAATAAAAAATTTAAAACAAATAAATTAAATTATTCTAATTAGAATTAATTATTGTTAATTATTACCAAAAATCCAGAAAAAAATTCCAAATATGAAATAAATAAAAAAATTGACTTGTTGCATACTTTCGAGGGAGTGTTGTTGTTGTCAAAAAATTAAACAAAAATAAAAAAATACTTCTATTATTATTATTATTATGAAAATTCTTACCAAAAATGCAGAAAAATAATCTAAATATGAAATAAATCAAATTGGCTGCATTATATGCGAATTAACGGAAATATTATTAAATTTAGCAAAATAAAATTTCAGCCACATGTGTGATTCAAAAACTTGCAACCACCTGTGGAGTCAAAAAACAGGGCAAAACCACTTGTTGATTTAAAGACCAGCTTAAAAGTATGCAACACTTTTTAACTCTAGCGTTGTAGCCATTAAAATTTGTAAACAACTTTATCCCCCCCCCCCCACAAACCCGCCTAATAAAATAATTTTAATGTGTAGCGCCTCTAATTCAGATTCATTATTAAAAAAATACGTCTTTTATTATTATTGTTATGAAATTTTCGCCAAAAATGCAGAAAAATAATCTAAATATAAAATAAATTGGCTGACTTGTATGTGAATTTACAAAAATATTAACAAATTTAGCAACTTGCAACAAAAACCACCTATTTATTGAGTCAAAAAACAGCAAATATTGGCAACATGCTAGACTCAAAACCCAACGGAAATGAACTCTGCAAGAAATATGCTTAGTGTGCCAATCTGTATTTACACAAGTGGAGTTAATAAAACTTCAATTTCAATGTCAACCAAAGGCCAATTGGCATTTGCAGGCGTATAAATACACCTAACTTGATAACAGTCAAATCATAAACTCAAATCAACTCAAATCAACAACATGAATCCCGTAATCGCACTTGTTGTGCTGCTCTACGCCGCTTTGGTGCCTGGACAGATATTCACCAGCAACAACAGCACCCTGACCAGCAGCAACTCCCCCCGCATCTGTGTGCTCAACAATTGCAACATTAACTCTGTTAGCAATGTCTGCGCTCGCTACGGCAGATCAAATCTCTGTAAACGTTTCCGTAACAGTTGCCAGCAGCGTTATGAGTCATGCGTCGGTTCTGTTAACTACACCACCGTCGCCCTCACCATGTGCTCTGGCATAGCAGTGGGATCGCGTCGTTCATGTGGCAGCAGCAGCAGCAGCAGTAGCAGTAGCAGTAGCCTTAGCAGTATTCTCGGCACCAGCAATTTAACATCGCTGGGATCCCTAACATCCGGCTCAACAGCCAATGCAAATGTTATACCCATTTATATTAACAGGAACCGTGGTTAAAATTAAAATAATGTTAAATAAATTGACAAAATAAAACAAAAAAAACAAACGAATTTTCTTATTAATTTGTATAATTTATTAATTTATGTTACGCATTGAAATGTTTGCTTAACAGCTTGGCAGTCGCTGCCGCTGCTAACAGAACACTGTTAGCTCGCTGCTATTGCCCACGTTAACAATAGAAAATTGAGGATGGCGTGCGACTTATTAAGTTTAGGCAAATATTATTAATTGACACACATTTGAGCGGTATAATTTTCGCAATTATATTACTATTAAAGAACACAGCGTATTGTTTTGCAAATAAGTGCAGAAAATCGCAAATTAAACTCAATATTTATTCAACTGTTCGGCAATAAAACTTCAAAATAATTAAAGGCGATTTGAGTAGTTTATTTTTGCCATTTTTTTCGTTGCCAAAACAAATACAGCTGGTGTTGCATAATGAACTAACATTGAACAAGTATAAAAGTCATGGAAATTCATGCTCCAAGCTCATTTACTGCCGCAACTTTAATACAATTTTGATCCAATGAAAGCGCTGCTCTTGTTGCTCATAAGCCTGGCCTTAATGCTGCCCACCCAGGCCAACAACGACGACGACTTGACTGCCAAGGCCAGCAGCGATGTCACCAGCTGTCGGGCTCAGGTTCGAGCCAACTGTCAGTCAACAGGCAGGCGATGTATGCGCTATGCCCGCACCAATCTCTGCGTCTTCTACAGGAGCAACTGCGACCAGCAGCTGGCCAGGTGCAGCAGAAGCGCCGCTCGCGCCTCCCAGATCCGTAAGTCGATTATAAACATAAATATAAATAGCATATAGTATATAGTATTATAACTGCTGCTGCAATCAATCACAATTTCAATTTTCAATTTTCAATTTTCAATTACAGTATTCAGAAGGGTCAGCAATAACTTCTGCAGTGGCATGCCCCTAAATCGAAGATTGCCCTGCGGCTTCAGTGGCAATACCAGCGTCAACAGCACTCCAACCATATATGCATAAATAATTGAAATAAATAACTATAAAAGCAAGCATCTCTGCTAAGCTACAGTCAGTTTACAGCCTGTTATTAGCATTGCCTTAACATTAAGAAAATGCTTAGTTTATGGATTTGATTATATTCGTAGAACTTGAACAATATTATAACCTTTTAAAATATTTAAATATAAAAACCGCACAAAATAATAATAAATTTTTGCTGAAAATATATTAAGCAAACCCTTAATAATTTCAATTTTTATTTTAATATATTTTAAACAATTTCTAGCTACTCTACTTTTTCCTACTTCGTTAGCATTTCGTTTACAGCAATTGCCTCTGTTATCTGCCAAGCACACTCGTTATATCAACAGCCTTAAATCTGCAGCAGTTTTGTTTAAATAGTTTTGGCCAATTTGCCATTTAGCATGCAGCCTACGGCATGGTTTTATCTGCATGCATTATGTGATATTCTGTATGAGATTAAAGCCAGACTTTTGTTGCTGCTGCTCAGAGTCTAATTGCAACCGCCGGGGGCGTTTTGTTCAATCCACACAATCTGCACTAAGGAGGCAAATGGCAGAACTGAAAACGCTTCGTTGCTCCTACAAATTTAGCCTTAATATGCATATGTGTGTGCGTGTGTGTGTATTTGAGTGTGTATTTCAGCCATAACCATAATTTTTGCTCGCTCGTTCGTTCTGCTGCATTTTGCCTTGAAATGTGCAATTTATGGTAAATTCGCTTTCATGTTTTGCGATTGCAATTAAAAAGCAGCCAGCGCGCAAAAACTGTAGCATATATCATGGCAGCTAGCTATGACGTTGCTGCTGCTGTGTGTGTGCGTGTGTGTGTGTGTGTGAAAAGTACGCATGTAGTTGTGTGTGCCAATGCCACATAGAAGCATATATAAAAAAAAGTGAAAAAAAGTGAGAGCGCAGCAAACGCCAAAGCCAAATGATAAAATGAATAATTGTTCCGCTTTCTCTCTGGCGCAATGCAAACGGAAACACAATCATCAAAATGGACGCACTGCTGTTTCCGGTTTGACAAACGTGCAACAAATGCTTAGTTGAACAATTTATGCATGGCATCTGCGTCATTCTCATCACATCAAGTTAAAGATGTGGAAACAATTGAGCGCACAACTTCAACTAAATGGAGCATTTAAGTTAAATCGAACATAAATCTTGCTTGAAATGTGATTACGAAAAAAAAGTTATTAAGCCAGCTTTTGGGTTTTCCCTAATTCACGCAGCCAATGGCTGGACCTATATTTCTTGTTCAATTTGATTTTGATTTTTCTGTTTCTTTTTTCTTTTTCTTTTGATTTTTCATTACCAGATCATCCTATATTTTTTAAACGTTTAATTTAATCTTATTATAAATTTAAATTAAATTAAATTTTATCTTAATTTAATTTCTCTGTCGACAGTTCATAGTTGACATTAAAAAAATAAATATATAAATGAACAAATAAATCAATTAGATCTAAGCAGTTCAGACTGTAAAATGCTCTGCATTTTATGTTTCAAATATAATTTAAATAAATAATAAATATTAATAAATATTTAAATGTTTTGTACGCTTAAAAATTATGAACTATTTCCAGACTAACATAAAATAGAATTTCAACAAAATGACTTTCTATTTCATTTTTTCAAACATTTTTATTGAATATATAACATATATATATATATATATATTTCGATATCTATAATTCAAAAAGTATTATTAATATTTAAATGTTTCGTATGCTTAAAAATTATGAACTTTTGCCAGACTAATCTAAAATAGAAATTAAACAAAATAACGTTCCATTTTCAAGAATTTTTTATTAAATTTTTAAAATATTAGAACAAGCTGTTTGAATTTAAAATGACAATAAATAATGCATAAATATTGAATGGATTGACAAATTGTAATTGTAATTGCGATGAAATTCCAGCTGCAAACTGTGACTTAACAGGCGCCTACCTGGCCGGGACTGAGCGTCGTGCACATTGTAGGTGCAGCTAAACCGCGACCGTATTCTGCAAAGAGGGTTTAGATATTACGATCCATAGATACTCTCTGGATTAACATCTTACCTGTTCTCTGGAGACAATTGTCCAGTCGGTATTGACATTCGTTGTAATACAACTTGCAACTTGTGGCAGCAGCATTCGAAACACAGTAGGGCGTGCTCTTGTCACAGCTCCGCTTGGCGGTCCATTTGCAGTAGAGAATCCCGTTGGAGCCTAGTATAAGTCCAGCCTGAAGACCCAGGAATAGATTCAGCAACAGCGCAGAGAGTAGAATAAATTTAGTGAATGCTTTCATCTTGAACTGCTTAATTGCCAACTGATGCAAAGGCCAAATATGCATCTGTCTTTTATAGCTAAAATCTCCAAATCTCAGTTAAATTGTAACTATTGTAACCATAACTTTCGCTTTAGTCGGCAAATATTTGCCAACGAAAGTGACGCAGCGTTGACGATTGACGATTTTTTATTTGCCGTTTGTTGAGCTGAGTAAAAGCCGGTAAAACCAATATTTGGACTTGGCAAATAGACCTAGTTTAGTGTTAAGCAGAGCAAAAGCCATGGGAGGCAGCACATTCCTCAGCATTTGTTTTATTTCTGGTATACCTGCCGTCGGGTTCTCATGGTTATTCAAGCTTTTAAAGCCTATTATAAATTCCCAAGTGTTGGACCTTCGAATTCGTAAAATGTTCTTACCAAAAATAATGTTACTTTGTGTATATAATATATAATAGTTAAAGGAACAGAAGGTAACTGGCGCAGCAACCCCCAGTAATTAGTGAGCTAACAGAAGTCACGGCTAGTGGGGTTTTACGCCTTTCAATACCCTGTAAATTATGCACGATTGACAAGGTATACGAATTGTGTAGCTCATCTTATGTAGTGAGAAAGTAGAAGAAAAAGTTGTTCTTATTTTTTTTTCAGAATTTTTAATGTGAATCTGGAATAAAAGTTTAACAGGTTTATATAACATTTTAAATGTTGCAATTTAAATAAAATTCACTATCAGATTT